>JAJIBD010021115.1:0-443319 GCA_021461705.1 Cryptotis parvus
TCCCAGCTTTATACAGATTCAATGCGGTCCCTATAAAGATACTCAGGATGTTCTTCAAAGAAATTGAACAAACACTCCTGAAATTTGTATGGAATAATAAAACCCCCCGAATAGCTAAAGCAATCCTTGGGAAAAAGAAGATGGGAGGTATCACTTTTCCCCAACCTCAAGCTCTACTACAGAGCAGTTGTAATTAAGACAGTGTGGTATTGGTATAGAGACAGACCTGTAGACCTATGGAATAGAACTGAGTATCCTGAAACGCACTCACAAATATACAACCACTTAATCTTCGATAAAGGAGCAAAAAATATTAAGTGGAGCAAAGAAAGCCTCTTCAACAAATGGTACTGGGAAAACTGGGCAGCTACATGTAAAAAAAATGAACTTAGACCTCCTTCTAACGCCATTCACAAAAGTCAGATCAAAATGGATTCTAGATCTCAACATCAGACATGAATCTATAAGGTACATCGAAGAAAACATAGGAGAAAGCGCTCTACGACATCGGAGCGAAAAGTATCTTTAAAGAGCGACACACCACTGACCAAGCAAATGGAAGCAAAGATAAACAAATGGGATTATATAAAACTAAAAAGCTTCTGCGCCTCAAAAGAAACGGTGACCAAGATACAAATACAATCCACAGAGTGGGAAAGGATATTCACCCAATACCCATCTGACAAGGGGTTAATATCCAGGATATATCAGGCACTGGTAGCACTCCACAAAAGAAACAGCCAACCCCATCAAAAAAATGGGGAGAAGAGATGAACAGAAGCTCCCAAAAGAAGAAATTCGAATGGCCAAAAAGGCATATGAAAAGTGCTCTTCATCTTTAATCATCAGGGAGATGCAAATCAAAACAACAATGAGGTACCATCTCACCCCACAGAGACTGGCACACATCCAAAACAGCAAAAACAACCGGTGCTGGCGTGGATGTGGGGAAAAAGGAATCTCATCCACTGCTGGTGGGAGTGCCGACTAGTCCAGCCCTTTTGGAAAACAATATGGGCATTCCTCCGAAAGCTAGATATTGAGCTCCCATTTGATCCAGCAATAGCACTCCTGGGAATATACCCTAGAGACCGAAAAACACATAGCAGAAACACTATCTGTACTTCTTTATTCATCTCTGCGCTATTCACTATAGCTAGAATCTGGAAACAACCTAAATGCCGAGAACAGAGGACTGGCTAAAGAAACTGTGGTTCATCTACACTTTGGAATACTATGCGGCTGTCAGAAAGGATGAAATTATGAAATTTACCTGCAAATGGATGGACATGGAGTCTATCATGCTGAGTGAAATTAGTCAGAAGGAAATGGACAGATATAGAATGACTGCATTCATTAATAGGATGTAAATAGATACCAGTGTTTTAATAAATATGGGAAATGGTAATGGCAGATTAAAACTCACCACTGAATATACACAAAGAGACTTAAGTGATAAACTCTAAATATCTGCAGGGTTAGCCACAATGTGTAAAATAAAAGAGGAGAGAGCTCCAGAGAGAGAGAGGAGAAATAGAGAAAGAGAGAGAAACTGGGGTACCTGCTATTAAGGCGGCCTGGGGGGGACGGGAGAGGGGAGGGGGTACATTGGTGGTGGAAATGGGGCACTGGTGGAGAGGGATGTTTGCTGGAATACTGTATTACCAAGAACCAATTATGAACACCTTTGTAATTGTATGTTTCACGGTGGTATAATAAAAAAAAATTTAAAAAAAAAGAAAATAAGTCACCTTATGAAGAATTAGCAGTTTAAATAGGTTACACATAATTTCAATATATCCAACATTTTCTCACTTGTCTTCATTATCAAAGTCAAATAATGTCAAAGCAAATGGTCAAAGAATGACAATGACAAAATATGTTCTCAGAAGATTATTTTAGGTTCTCTGACTCTACAAAGAGAAACATTTTTGTCACATATTTGGAACTTCTCAATTGGATATGAGCACTTTGTTCCAGATGTAACTTTAATGATATTAAAAACAATAAAAAGACCTATGAAATTTAATGGAAGAAAGCACACATATATCAGTGAGATTAAAAAAAATCCAATAAATATTTTAATTAATCGATTTTTCAGCACCATTTTCAACTTATTATCTCTAGTTGAACTGAAACAGTGAGTGATATAAAAACTATGAAAGTCTGATTTTACTCAGTCTAAAATAGACAAAACAAACACAAAAACCTTGGTCTTTATTAAGTTTCCTGTTAGAAAATGTATTCATGAGAAAAAATTACATTTCTAAAATGTATGCTGGTCTTCTCCATGCAAACAACTCCTCCAAAAGGCTGGTGTGGCCATATTAGTATCAGATAATATAGACTTCAGGCTGAAAAAGGTTAGAAGGGACAACGAAGGCCACTTCTTATTAATTAAGGGTATGTACACCAGGAAGAAATTACACTACTAAACATATATGCACCCAATGAGGGGTCAGCAAAAATACATAAAACAACTGCTAAGAGACCTCAAAGAAGACATTGACAGTAGCACAATAATAGTTGGAGACTTCCAACACTGCTCTATCAACGATGGATAGATCAACAAGACTGAAACTCACCAAGGAAATATTGGACCTGAAGGAAGAAATGGAAGAAAGAGAGCTAGTAGATATATACAGGGCTTTTCATGCCAAAAAAGCTGAATACACACATTTTTCTCTAGTGCACATGGAACATTCTCCAAGACAGACCACATGCTGAGCCACAAAGCATACCTCAATAAAATTAAAAAGATAGAAATTGTGTCAACTATCTTTTCAGACCATGATGCACTGAAAATGGAAGTTAACCGTACGCAAAAACAGGGAGTCAAACCAAACACCTGGAAACTGAACAGCTCACTGCTGAACAACAAATGGGTCATAGAAGAAATCAAACAGGAAATCCAAAGATTTCTGGAAATAAATGAAAATGAAGATACCAATTATAAGAACTTGTGGGACACGGCAAAAGCCGTGTTAAGAGGGAAGTTTATAGCCCTGCAAGCATTCATCAGGAAACAAGAAAGGGCCCACATAAGTAACCTGACTACACAGCTGAAGACATTAGAAAAAGACCAACAAAAAGGAGCCCAACCCAGGCAGAAAAAAAGGAAATAATAAAACTTAGAGAGGAAATCAATGAGTTGGAAACCAAAAAAAACAATCCAAAAGATTAATGAAACCAAGAGCTGGTTTTTTGAAAAAATAAACAAGATTGACAAACCATTGGCAAGACTTGTAAGGACAGGGAAAGAGAACCCAAATAAACAGAATCAGAAATAAAAAAGGGTGACATCACAACAGAAACCACAGAAATCCAAAAGATCATCAGAGATTACTTTGAGAGCCTGTATGCCGTGAAACATGAGAATCTAGAAGAAATGGATCAATTCCTGAAGTCCTATAACCTCCCACGGCTGAAACAAGAAGACCTCCAATACCTGAATAAGCCTATCACCATTGAGGAAATAGAAACAGTAATTAAAAAGGCTTCCCAAACACAAAAGCCCAGGTCCAGACGGATTCCCTAGTGAACTCTACCAAACCTTTAAGGAGGACCTACTGCCAGTCCTTTTTCAAGCTCTTCCAGGAAATAGAAGAAACAGAAACACTCCCAAACAGCTTCTACGAGGCACATATCACCCTGATACCCAAAGCAGGGAGAGACAACACAAAGAAAGAAAACTACAGACCAATATCCCTGATGAACACGGATGCTAAGATCTTCAACAAAATACTAGCAAACAGAATCCAAAGACTCATCAAGAAGATTATACATCATGACCAAGTTGGATTCATCCCGGGAATGCAAGGATGGTTCAACATTCGCAAGTCAATCAACATAATACATCATATCAATAAAAGAAAAAATAAAAACCATATGATCCTTTCAATAGACGCAGAAAAAGCATTTGACAAGATCCAGCACCCTTTCATGATTAAAACGCCCCAGAAAATGGGAATTGAAGGGACTTTCCTCAAGATAGTTACAGCCATCTACCAAAAGCCCACAGCAAGCATCATTCTAAATGGGGAAAAGTTGAAAGCCTTCCCCCTGAGATCAGGGACAAGACAAGGTTGCCCCCTCTCACCTCTTTTATTCAATATAGTACTGGAAGTACTTGCCATAGCAATCAGAGAAGAAAAAGGACATCAAGGGCATCCAGATAGGCAAGGAAGAAGTCAAGCTATCATTATTTGCAGATGACATGATATTATACCTAGAGAACCCTAAACTCTCTACCAAAAAACTCCTAGAAACAATAGACGCATATAGTAGAGTGGCAGGATACAAAATCAACAACCAAAAGTCAGTGGCTTTCCTATATACAAATAGCGAAACAGAAGAAAGGGATATTAAGGAAACAATTCCATTCACAATTGTGCCACAGAAAATCAAATACCTAGGAATCAACTTACCCAAGTATGTAAAGGACCTGTACAAAGAAAACTACAAGACACTGCTCCAAGAGATAAAAAGAGGACACAAGGAAATGGAAACACATTCCCTGTTCATGGATGGGGAGAATCAACATTGTCAAAATGGTAATACTCCCTAGAGCTCTGTACAGATTCAATGCAGTCCCCTATAAGGATACCGATGACATTCTTCAAAAGAAATTGACCAAACGCTCCTGAAATTTGTATGGAACAATAAACCCCCCAAGGATAGCTAAAGCAATCCTCGGGAAAAAGAAGATGGGGAGGCATCACCTTTCCCAACTTCAAACTGTACTACAAGGCAGTAGTAATTAAAACAGCATGGTATTGGAATAAAAACAGACCTGTGGACCTATGGAATAGAATAGAGTATCCTGACACCCAACCTCAAACACATGATCATTTAATCTTTGATAAAGGTGCAATGAGTCTAAAATGGAGTAAGGAAAGCCTCTTCAACAAGTGGTGTTGGGAAAACTGGGCAGCAACATGTAAAAAAATGAATTTGGACCTGTGTCTAACACCATGCACAAAAATCAGATCAAAATGGACCTAAAGATCTCAATATCAGACTTGAATCCATAAAGTACATTGAAGAAAATATAGGAAAAACCCTCCACGACATTGAAGCTAAAGGCATCTTCAAAGGTGAAACATCACTAACAAAGCAACTAGAAGAAAAGATAAACATATGGGACTACATGAAACTGAAAAAGCTTCTGCACCTCAAAAGAAACAGTGACTAAGATACAAAAGCAGTCCACAGAATGGGAAAGAATATTCACCCAATACCCATCTGATAAGGGTTAATATCCAGGATATATCAGGCACTGGTAGAACTTTACAAGAAGAAAACAAACAACCCCATCAAAAAATGGGGACAAGAAATGAACAGAAACTTCAGCAAGGAAGAAATTCGAATGGCCAAAAAACATATGAAAAAATGCTCATCATCACTAATCATCAGAGAGATGCAAATCAAAACAACAATGAGATACCACTTTACACCACAGAGACTGGCACATATTCAAAAGAGCAAGAACAACAAGTGCTGGCGTGGATGTGGGGAAAAGGGGGACACTCATCCATTGTTGGTGGGAATGCCGGCTGGTACAGCCTTTCTGGAAAACAATATGGACTTTCCTCCAAAGACTAGAAATTGAACTCCCATTTGACCCAGCCATACCACTCCTGGGAATCTACTCTGGGAAACCAAAAATACGCCAGCGGAAACACCATCCCTACTTTTATGTTCATAGCAGCATTATTCACAATAGCCAGAATCTGGAAGCAACCAGAGTGCCCGAAAATCGATGACTGGATAAAGAAGCTTTGGTACATCTACACAATGGAATACTATGCAGCTGTTAGGAAAAATGAAGTTATAAAATTTGCCTATAAATGGATGGACATGGAGAAGATTATGTTGAGTGAAATTAGCCAGAAGGAGAGAGACAGATACAGAATGACTGCATTTATTTGCATGGCATAAATATATATGTACATATTATGATACCAATATCCAAGGTCAAGTGAAACATATATCAGGAGGTCTTGTCAAAGGTGGAGATTATCACAAACGTGTGGGAGTCAGAGTTTAGGTAAGACAGAAAATGGAACAGGGGGCTAACAATAGTCGAGGGGTACTAATGCCAACCTAGAACTGAGCATTAAATAGAGGCAAAAGGATACAAATGACAACCTTTTAATGTATGTTCTGTAATCCATAGTCTGGAAGGGAAGGAAAAGAGAAAGAGAGAGAAAGGGAAAGAAATAAAAGAACCTGCCATGGAGCAGGGCTGGGGAAGGGGGAGGGAACCGGGGATGTTGGTGGTGGGAGATGGGCACTGGTGGAGGGACGGGTGCTGAAACACTGTATGACCAAAACCCAAACATGAACTTTTTAATTGTATATCTTTTTTATTTGTATATCTCACGGTGGTATAATAAAATACTTAAAAAAAAAAATAAAATGTATGCTGGTCTACTTGCATAATATTCTAGAATTTGGGATGCTCACTTATCATTGTCAGATCGTGAGCCAGTATGCACCAAGGTTTACCAGTTCTGAGATGTTTTTTTGGCATGAAGAGCAAAATAGATACCAATCAGTGCTCACTTCACCAAAAAGTTAATGTGTTAAGGTATTTTTCATTTCAGGCCACCTGACAGTTGGGAAGATTTCTATCTGAAACCCTAAAATACGTGTTATTTGATTATATTTTAGTTCCCTGAATTATAAATGTGTAGGAGCTGATCTTGGAACATTGGTACAGGGAAACTTACCGTATGGTGGGGGGATGTGGTGTTCAAATATCGTGTGCATGAATCTCTGTCTTTAGTGGTATTGTAAATCATGGTGCTTCAACAGAAATAAAAAACCAATTAAAGTAAAATTAAAGAGAAAAGGCTACTTCAAGATAGAGTCTCCTACTACAGGGAACTGCTGGGTGCCCAGCCAAAATCTGGGAGCAGGGTTGTGGATCCCCTTCTGTCCCAGGGATCAGCAACTGGTGGATGGAGAAAGATGCGAGAATCCAGAGAAAATTCAAAATGCTTTACTTAACACAGCTTCTGGCATATAAATCAGCTATAGGAAACCCCCAAACCCAGGGTTCCCGGCTGGGCACCAGCCACATGTAGGCCAAGATGGTTGCCCCCATGTGTTAAGGCCCTGCAAAAGAGGAGACAGCTAAGAGGCAAGAAAGGGAATGCCAGCACAAAAGGGGAAAGCTAGATAGGAAGTAGGGTTAGTTTTTATATTCCCACAACACAGATCTCCCACTCCAAGAAAAAGCCATTAGGGTCAAATCCCTCAGGTAATTTCTCCCAGAACCTCAGAACCTAACCTAGGCCCTTTCAGATGTTAATGTTGCTGAGTCAAGATCTGCTTTGGAGTGCCCTTGCAGTGGGGGAGAGGGCCTGAGATGAACTGTATCTCAGAATACAAAGGCATGCATCTGTACAAAAGAACATTCTATAGCCAAGTTATTTATTTCTCCAAGCCTTCACAAGAGTCTCATCTTTACTTCCATGGTTGTTCTGTATATTAGTCTGAACAACAAGCCAGATGACCCCCACTCCATAAGGGCTGCTATTTTCCACATCCGGACTTCCCTCTCATCAGAACTCCACCCAGCAGATCATCCTATCACAGCCTGTCCACGCGGTCAGGTGATTCATCAATAAATGCTATATTTAGAGGTGACTACAAGAGTATGCCACCAGCCTGGCAAGCCTGGGAAGATACCCATGGTATTTGATATGCCAAATACCAGTAACAATTATATTAGCTCATTCCCATGACCTAATATAATGGTTTGAGGTTCTTTATGTTCCTGGAGCAAACAAATGTCCTTGGGCTCTACTGCATGAGATAGGACATATGGAGATGTTATTGGTGCCCGCTAAGCAAATAGATGATGAATGGGAAGATAGTGATAGTGATTAGAAAGCCAGGCTTGCTTACTTGGAGGCAAGTAGCATTTCTCTCTGGTCTAATTATTTAGAGATCCAACATGGCCAGGAAAATATATGTAAGATCTAGCTAGTCCCACGATGATTGTGGCAGCATGAGAGAATATTTATACCAGCTAGTATAGGATATATGGTCAGATGAACTGCCACATTCAAACTGTCCTCCTGCTATCTACAAAGTGACCTGCAGAAGGGGCAACTCTACACCAGAAGCAGAGGTTCTGGGCAGCAGTGCACAGCAACATCTTACTAGTAACGTTTATTAATTGTTGTAGCACTCTGCACATAACATGTCAGGCTTTTGCTATATTTTGAATACACAAAATAAATGGTGTGAAATACATTTATTCATTCTCTGTTCCATATTTCACTGTTTCCGGTATTCACTGAATTTAAAACTCTGAAGGAGAAAAAGACACCTTTTGCCCTATAGTCTAAAATATGAGTAGTTCTGGAAATAAGTTCCTAAAGATGCCATTCCTGAATCAACTGGATGCCATTGGGCTACATTGGCATGTGATAGGGTCCAATGGAAATGTTACTGGCACACGCTCAAGCAAATCGACGAATAACTGGATTCAAGTGATCAAGTGAAGTGATCAGGTGAAAATAAGTGAGACACTGATCATAGACACTAGCTTTAATTCTTATTTGGGATACACTGGGTAAATTTTAATGTAAGGTTGTAATTTGTTGTTTAAAAAACTAGCATTTGCTAGCCCCATACATCACTTGTGTCACTTGTCTTCTGTTCATCAAGATTTGCTCTAGCGGGCACCAGTAACATCTCCATATGTCCTGTCTCATGCTAGTAGAGCCAAGGGCATCTGCTTGCTCCAGGAACATAAAGAGCCTCAAACCATTCCATCAGATCATGGGAATGAGGTCTATAATTATTACTGGTATTTGGCATATCAAATACGACACAGGAGGCTTGCCAGGCTCTGTCAGGTGGTGGGATACTCTTGTAGTCACCTCTGATCTCTAGCATTTACATACCACCAAATATAACACTGAGTGCATCACAAATCTGCATCTTTCTTATCTCACAGACTAAGGGGAAGGCAGATATGGAAAAAGAGAAGTGACCGGGTGACCAGTTCATTTAGCAAGAGCTGACCATGACACCATGAGAAAAGGAAATGGTCTATATTGCAGAAGAAAACCAGAGCCAAACTTTCATGGAGAATTAGATACTGAGCTCAGTCTTCAAAATTAAACAAATATGGTAATTAAATAAATAGATAAGTAAATAAATACTAGAGATGAACACCTCCTGAGAGTATACCACCTACATGGCAGAGCTTGGCAAGCTACCCATGTTTTTTTTGATATGCCAAAAGCTACTAACAATTATGGACCTCAATTCCATGACCTGAAGAATGGTTTGAGGCTCTTCCCATCCCTGGAGCAAGCAGATGCTCTTGGGCTACACTTGCTTATGACAGGATGTATGGAAATGTTACTGGTGCCGGCTCCAGCAAATCGATGAACAAGGGAAGACTTGATACAGTGATACAGTGAAATAAATAGTAATGGGAGAATATGTGTGATATCAGAAATGGTAAATTGAAGCTATTGGGTTTTGCAGACATACAGAAAGTTAAATCTCCTTGATTTCAAGGCATACCACAAAAGGTAAAAAATTTCACCTGGAATTCCCTTACACTAAACAATGCACAGGTACACTGTCTTGGTTGGCAGGGAGAAGAATGTGGATGTAGATTTGGTCCCTAACACATTGTGGTTTTTCTGTGTTGGTAGATAGAAACTATAAGCAAATACATAAGCAAAGACCATTGTATTTGACTAAACATGTGCTAGGCAGCAAAATTATTTCCAGGGTCATCTATGTTTGGATTCTAACCTATGAATATTTTGTTTTTCCTAGGGAAAGAGACTACAGACAGGATTCCACTAGGAATTGGGTGATTGGGAGAAGAAACTGAACTGTCCAAGTGACTCCACTGAAATCCCTGTATAATGAAATGAGGAGTCACCTTAATCCCTGAAAGGAAAGCTTACTGAAGAGATGATTTCAATACTATAAAAGAGAAAAAATCAGCAGCAACTTTAGTCTTGGTTTTTGCTTCTTGGTTGATGCTTCTTCATTTGCTTACAATTTAAGCTGCCCCCCATCTCAACAGAACTGTGAAATCACTGTAAAATCATCTGAGCAAGTATAAATGAAGTATGAAATAGCACTGTTAGGGCAGCCACCTGCGCTCACTTGCAGAAGAGGCTGCATTTTGATTGTAGTTAGCAAGGGAGACAGAACCACTAATATTAATTTAAGATGTTGAAATAAAGCAAAAAGCAAGGTAAATGAATTCAGGTCACTATAAAAGAAATCGTGTCCTAGAATCTCTTTTTAAAATTAAAGCTACCAGTTGATAAGAACACATGATGGCCACAACTAGATTTATTGGATTGTTTGTCTTTGGTAAGTAGTTGGGGACTGGAAGGAAAGTTTCTTAGCATAAAATGCATAAAAGTAATGTTGAAACAGATGATTTCCACCAACTCAGCTCCAGCAGCAGATTTTTGGAGAACACCATTTATGCCTGTGATTCAGGGAAATGTGTCCCCATGACATCATTAAGGGAAGCCTATAATTATTTAGATCACTCATGCATTACCATAGGTTAACTAGCTTTAGTTTAGGAATAGCTGAAAAACTCAAACTACCATTATACTTTACTTGCCCATAACTACTACTGACAGGCCTTTGTGACAGCAAAGGTAACCAACTTATTGACTAAATCGAATATGTATTTTAGTCACCAAGATCAAACAAATAAAACAAAACAAAATCAAAATCAGCACCTGGCTCTTCCTTCACTGTACTGAAGGGAATAGCCTTGACAACTCAGGACTCAAGATTTATTTTCTCTCCTGACAAAGCACACCCCTAATGTCTTAGTCTTTGGTGTCCAAAGCTTGAGCCACACATTCTGTGAGATCCCTAGCACTGAATTAAATCCTAGGTCAGGAAAATATTATTTGTGGAAAATGCAGTGTAATCCAAATATAGTTGATAATTGTAGTGATTTTCCAGGTCAGAGTAGGGGCACGCTTGATGAGTGGTATCACATCGCCCCTCTGAGCATTGCTGGTTGAAATATTCGAGATTCTCCTACTGATCCTTGGGTCCTAGCATTTAGGCATTTTCTTGGGTTGTCTGAGTAGCATTAGAAATGGTCCCCAGGCCCCTCCTTGAACTCTGCATGGGAAAAAGTGGGTAAAGAGTTTATAACAATATTCGCACTCAGTCTTTATGACCTTCTTAGACATAAAACTATTCCAAAATAATAAAATATAACTAATTGCTCCATTGGGACAGTTTAAACCCACTACAGATCTTATCTGCTATAACCCAGCAAAAAGTCATGAGTGAGTTGGGACATGTCTGCCTCCAACTGTAAATTTCTGAAGAAATCAGATAATGAGCTCAACATCTAAAGTTAATTATTTAAATTTACTTCTTTATTAATAAACATTAAGATTAATTAAGCACAGTCACATGATGATGCTTACCACTGCTCAAATGCACAGATTTCTCCACAGAAAGTCATGTTTTCTCCAGTATTTGCTCACAGAAAGTTTAGCATGCAAGATTAGGTCTTTTTACTTCTGAATCCTTGGTCATTGTTCTGTCTACAAACTGCTCTTACAGAGTAATTTTGTTTCTGAAGTAAGCTTCTCTATGTTGATGTATTTTTTATTTTTTCTATTTAAAAAATATATAGGAGAAAAAATCAAGGATGAAAGGTGGTCTTAATCCTGAATACTGAAGTTCAAGCATCACTAAAAAGATCTTGACAGGTTTCATGGAAGGATATGTTATAATATACATGGATCCTAGAACCTTCCCTGGATATTGCCTGTCCATAGTTTCTTATAGGATTTTGACAGTTCTCTCTGTGTCCACATGAGAAGCTTCCACAGGATGGTTTCATTCATCTCCCATGAGTCACTGCAACCCAGGCTCAAAGCATGAGCCTCTGTCACTATGGTGGACAGTAAACTGGAAGTTCCAGGAAGCTCCTTTCTTAACACTAGTAAGCAACCTTTCTGAAATGTTGGCAGTCTCGTTCAATTTTAACTGGGATAATTGGGAATTTGGAATCATCTTAGGCGAGCATGTATAGGCCCTGGAGTTCTTTTCATGAGCACCTCTACCAGAACTTTGAGAAAGTCCATAGAAAACTAGTCAGTGTCCAAAAGTTCCATTACTATGCATGCAATGCTATCTCCAGAGGGATTACATAGCAAAGAAAGCAAATGATATCCATTAAATTGAATTTGTACCAAAAAAATAAACAAGAACACTAAGGAATTTTTAGTAAAAGTAGCTTGCTATCTACCCTTCATTACAATTTAACTAAGTATCCTATATCTTGTCAGACCATTTAAAAAGTAAATACTGTTCCCCAAGAAAGACTTCTCTGGCATTTTCTCTGTCTTCGGTTGGTATAGAGAGACCTCCTTTTCAGAAAGAAGGCCAGTAACAGGTCAGTACGTTTTAGATTGGTTATTTCTATGCCTATGACTAACACTTTTCACTCCGGTATACTTTCACATTGCCTTTCCCAAGCATAACTTCGCTTCCAATGGCTTTAAACTTACTATAGATAGAAAGTTTGAAGATTGATACAATTCTTTTTTCCTGCAACCAGGGATTATTTTTCAGCAAAGAGAAATATAATATCTGTCAGTGGTTATATCAAAATAGTACGATCCAGCTTTTGCTTTGAAAATAAAAACTATGATCCTTCAGTTCTCCTGGGTGAAATACAAAAGCTGGAGAGTTCTCTTGCATAGTGGAATTAAACTGCTCCAAATATAACTTGTCTAACCCTTCTATGGTATAAAATGGAACCTTTAACATTGTTAGAAAAGTGAACATTGTAAAATTTGGCAATACTAGATGTAGGAGATTGCATTTCTTTTCTCTAGCCACAAAGATTCAGAAATCACATTTTCTGGTTTTCTGATGAGGAGTGTGAAATTTAAAATTTCATGCAATCTATAATTGATATTTCATCTTTAAATTGACAGTTTAAATAAATGTCTCAATTTGACTGTGTTCTCTGATTTTTATATTAAGTTAGAGAGAAAATAACTCTGCTTCATTATATGATTTAAAAGTGTTATACCTGTTCATGATGACAGAACCTTTATATTTTTTTAAAACATACATATACCTGGCAAGAAGATAGAACTGGAGTTAGGAATAGTTTGATCCAGGCCTCCAGGTTGCTTAAGTGTCACTGAGTATAGCACAGATAACCTCAAAGCAAATTTGCCCTACCAAACAATATTCAACTCTCCATATATTAGAGATGGGTACAGCTAAACACACTTCACATTAATGTTTAGCCTGTTTTATTTGCCTTGTATGCACATGGCCATGTGGCTTTTAGGGGTGGATATCACACTATGAAACAAAACACTGAAGTCATTCTGAGATTAGGGATAAACCTGCTAGCATCCATTGAACTAGATAAAATGTATGATGCAAAAATGTTCTGTTATGCGACCCTTAAATAATGGTGCAAAATATTTAAGCAGATGAATCCAAAGTCTAAAAAAAAATCATAACTTAAATGGAAATGATTGCTGACCAAAATGTCTAGGTTACCAATACAAAGACACATTTTATAGTATAAAATGTCTTTAAGTATGGTCCTCTACAAATTCCACAATTAAATCATCACATTTTCATTTTTGCTTTCTAATTTTAACAAAGACCTTACTTCTAATTTGAAGACATTGCATCTTTATTGTTTTGTTCATTTTTTTCTTTAGCTTTTTTGGGTCACACCCAGTGATGCTCAGGGGTTACTCCTGGCTCTACACTTAGGAATTACTCTGGTGGTGCTTGGGGGCCATATGGGATGCCAGGGATCAAACCTGGGTTGCCCCCAAGCAAGTCAAATGACCTACCTGTTGTGCTTTCCCTCTGGTCCCTGTTTGGTTCATTTTATTGATATTTAAAGTCTGGTATTATTTAGGGGCCACTTTTATGAATGTTGTTGGTTGTTAGTTTTTGTTTATCTTTTGACTTTGTTTCTATTCCTTTATATAAAATTTGAATCTTATTGTTGTTAGATGTAACTGGGCATTCATTTTACTGGCTATCTATATGGAAATAAATAATTTGATAGAATTTGTAAATCAATAATATTAAGATCTCCACTGCTGTCAAATCTCCAATTGTATTCTCTGAATACATCATTTATCAAAGATGCTCTGAGTAATTCCAGTGGATAATCTGGATTGAGAAGCATTCTGGATCGACTTTAATGAGCATGCCCTCTGGCCCAGATCTGATTAAATTCAGGCTTTTTACTCAGAAGATATGGAGAGGCTTCTGAGAATTGTGCTTCTAATCATCCAGATATTTCATCTCGTGATGTTCTACTGATGGGAGTGCAGTTGGCGGAGCTGGATCTTGAGAACTTGTCAGGAAAGGAACATCCTGGACTCCAGACTGCATGAGTCATTATAAATAAAATTCTAATCTCTGAGTGATTTTATGTCCATAAAGATTTGAAAATGTACATTCTAGCAATATCTTTGAAACAAGGAGAGAATAATTTAAGATGGAGAACTTTTAACAGGGCAATAGGATTTAATTAAAAGGAAAGAAGTTAAATGCTGTCAGATTTGAAAAAAAGAAAAATTAATAATTGGTTGAGTGCATGCATGAAGGTAGGGAACCCATGAGAAATCTCCATACTTTCCCCATTTTCTTGTGAATCTAAGATTTCTTTACAAATAACTATTATTAGACAATTCAGCAAGGAGCAGATGTGTGACTTATAAGCAACATTATTAGAATTTTCTGGACCATGGTAATATCTAAGAGTCTAATGAGGACAATTGATATATTTCTTGGAGGGAAGAGTGATGTGAAAACTATTCTAATACACAAAGTTTTGCAAAAAATTCAGGGAATTGAGCAGTTCACACTGACTCAATTTTAAGAATTCTAGGACCTACAATTTTTATGAGTTTATTTCACTCAACAACATTTATCAAATGCCTAAAATGTTCAAGGCATACTCTTTTAAGGTACAAAGGATTGATCTGTGAACAAATAAAAACTATACCCTCATGGAATATAATTCTTAGGAGGGAGTACAATGTGAGAATAAGAATAACAAATGAATTAATTACAAATATTCAAGCAATGCTTAGCATGGATAAAGGGTGTGACCAACCACAAGAAGTGACAGGGCTTTGTGGGATATGGTGCTACTTTAAAAGAGTTAAAAATATTACAAAGAAGTTTGGGATAGGCTTTGCCAACAAAAGTGACACCTGCATAAAATCTTACTGAAGGTGAAAGAATTAGTCATAAAGATGTGGGGAAGAATAATGTTTCAGGTAGAGAAACAGCCTATGATTATATCCTGAGGGGAAACCTTTTCTGTGTGAGAGAGATCAATGTGGTTGTTGAGGTGGCTAAAGCAGAGTTATTGTGAAGGAGACACCTGGGGACAGGATTGGGAGAACTGTGACCTACTCCTGGAGGGTTACAATAATTTTGGCTTCTTTTTCTGTATGAAGGTCACACCCAGCAATGCTCAGGGGTTACTCCTGGCTCTTCACTCAGGAATTTCTCCTGATGGTGCTCAGGGGACCATATGGGATGCCAGGGGATTGAACCCAGGTCGGCCTCGTGCAAGGCAAATGCCCTACCCGCTGTGCTATTGCTCAGGTCCTAATCAGACCTCGTTATCACTTATTTCACTTGTCTTCCCATTCTTCATCGATTTACTCAAGCGGGTGCCAGTAACGTCTCCGTTCTTGGGAATGAGGTTCATTATTGTTACTGTTTTTGGCATATCTAATACACCATGGGTAGCTTGCCAGTTTCTGCCGTGGCTCTGGGTTTATCCCAGGAGGCCCAGTCTTTTACTATGTCAGACTATCAACCATCCAGAGCCCATGGGGTAGAGCCCTGGGTATAGACAAGTCTTTTTACTCTCTGCAACCTGCTGACACAGCTGGACACCACAGTCACACCTGCAACACCATGTTGAAGAAAAAAATCTGAGGAGAAGAAGGCAAGAGAAACAGCAGAAGACATTTAAAGTCTTAGGTGGGAGCCAGTGATTCAGGGGGTTCCAACAACCCAGGTAGAATCTAGTGACGCAGATGGGATCTGGTACCCCAGGCGAAACCTGATGAGTCAGGTGTGCTTTAATGACCCGATAGACTCAGGGACAGTAGAGTCGCAGAGAAGTTAGAGTCTGGTTTAGTCTTTAAGGCAGAGTCAACAGAATTTCTTTGCTGCTTCTCATTTCCACCTTATTGAGATTTTGTTCCCATACCATAAAATTAAGTCTTTAAGTCTTCAGTGGCTCTCTGTACATTCTCAATGTTATTAAGAACACTTAGAATGATTTCATAAGATTTTAAAAATTCGACCTTTTTGGAGACTTTAGTTAGTTTTGTTTCAAAAATACTTTAATGAGATTAAAAGTTGCGGATTTGTTGCTTTTGTTGTTGGGATGAAGCGGACAACCATGGCGAAGATTTAAAAAAATCTGTGGCCTCTTCCATTCTCCAATACACCAATGTTGAGAGAAACTTAATGGGAAATGGTTCAATAATAAAACTATGAAGAAGGAATGACTTATGTTTGTGTTAATTCTGCTCAATCTATAGTTATACCAAGACACTTACATTGACCAATATTAGGAAGATACATCTAAAGTGCAGAAGACATAATCATTGCATGGGAGGGGGTGTCTGCACTCCATGCTGACCCAGAGAACTCTTGGAACAGAGAAGTAGCAACCCAGGGCTGTGGATTAAAAAGCCCATATTACTACTTTGGATGTGGCACAGAGAAGCAATGACACACCCACACTGTGACATCTGAGGATAAAAACATCAGCATCTCAATAGACTGGGGTATTTTGCCAAGTTAGCAGAAGGCACTTTAAAATACAAAATAAAGTCTTACACTCTCCTATTTTTGCCTATGTTATCCCTCCATCCAAGAGACTCTAAATGGTTTTATTCTATACTTAATTGTTTTTTTTTTTTTTTGCAGCAGTTAGATAGCTGCTATCTATTCTATCATTTCTACTGTATTATTCTTTCCTGGGTGTAGGTTTTCATTCTAATAGTTAAACTATTTTATCTAGGCGCATATCCCATCCTTGGGGTTTTGGGTTAGGGAGTTGAATTTCTACACCAAAGTTCACCTAGCAAGCTAATAACATTTCATACAAATTAACTTCTAAATTTTATGAAGATATTATAGTGACAAGTTAGCAATCTATAGTTGTGGTCACTTTGACACTGTATTCTTCTATAGAAAGAACTAAATTGGTTTGCAGTTTTTTGAGTTAATCTATGGCAATGTTAAATAAAAAGAGTAATATAACTTACCCTAGATACTTGAAAAAGATCAAAGTTTTTACCACATGGTTACCTTGATGATGACAATATCTCACAGAGGGCAGTTATGCATTAAGGCTGTTCTATTGTAACTGTAGCACCTATTCCATCCAGTTTTTGAAGCTTAACCAAAGTCACCTTAAATTGCAGACAAAACACTAACACATCTGAGTACTGAAATGAAAAATTCATTAACATAGTATATATTTTTCAAAAGAATAAAAGATAGAGAATATCTTCTGCTTTGCTCCTTTGGAATTTTTCAAACACTTGCAGAAACAATCCATTGAGAAATGATTTTCTTTTTTCTTAACCTCCTTGAGTTGATGTGAGTTTGGAGAGAGATTCATAAAATCACAATCTCTGTTTTTAAAATGTTCCATCTGCTCTTGTTGCTTATTTCCGACTTGAAAACTAAATTCTTTTGCTTCTCTATTATTCTCCATTTCCAACTGTGATAATGGCAGTAAGAATGGTAGAAAAGAGGCAGTGGGATTATAAAATGGTGATTGGGCTTTCATCAAAATATAGCTATTAAGAAACAGGAAGTTGTAGCAATTCAGCCAATATGACTGAATTTTAAAATATTCTCATATTCTATTTGAATATGCTTGCTTCCAGATCAATTTGTCCCTCTGCTCAATATTTTTGCCTTATAGATGGAGATCACTTATATGTTCCATGGAAAATAAGAAAGAATACTTATTTATCAAGTCTGTATACAGAAATATGCTTTTACTTCAATTTCTCTAGAGACATTCATTTTTAGGAAGAGAGTACGCTTTACAATTCTCAGTCAAATAACTAAGGTTAAATAACTAGCTAAAGGGTAGTATGCTGGAAATTAAACCCAAACTCTGCTTTTGTGACCCCTGCTCTTTCCTATATACCTCTTTGTTTCCGGTCATGAGCAGCAATTTCGCATAGCCACAAAAAGGTTGAAATTTTATAATAATGAGACACGTAAGTTTAAATGTGAGCCCTGGCATATTCTGGGGTGACTTTGGATCACATATCTTTATAATTATGTTTCTTCTGTAAAATGTATATAATTATCACTTGTCGGGGAGCTCTGCCGGGGGTCCCCAACAGCGCCGAGAGCGAGTTCCCTTGTACCTCCGAAGCCAGCGAAGAATGGATGAAAACTCAGGAATCCGATGCAGTTTTAAAAAAAGGGCTTTACTATTACAGGTTCCAATATACAATCCAAGAGCAGGGAAAGCCTCCGGACTCTGCGTTCCCAGCTAGGCCCCAGCCAGGTGCAGGCTAAGATGGCTGCCACCACGTGTTGAGGCCCAACAGAGAATGAAGAGGATGGAGAGGCAAAACACCAAGGGAAACCGAAAAAGGCAAAAAGGGGGAAAAAGAGCTTGAGCTTCTTTCTTGCAGTTTATTTTATAGCTCGAAATCCGCCCAAACTCCCCAGCCCATTCCATTCTGGGCTGGGCTATCTAGAGATGAAAATTCAAAGCCTCCCAGCAGAGCTGGGAGGAGCTGCAAGCCAAATGTAAACTTCTCCTGGCAGGGGTCAAATGCCCTCAGGTGATTTCATCCAGCACCTCACCCAATGTCTTTTTATATGCTAATGTTTTGAGCCAAGACTCGCCAGGAAATACCTCCACAGGGTAGAGAAAGGGCTCTTAGAGGAATCCTGCAACATCACTACCTATAATATTTTAGGATGATCATATGGTATAAAGTATTTAGACTATTTTTATATATCATCAAGTTATTGGTAATATGTGAATTAGTTCAGAATAAAACAGGCAAATGTGTAAAAATATACCGATATCAGGATATGCTATTATGAGGAATTGCAGAGCACCAAAACTTGTAGTGGAAATTTCAGAACCATCATAAATTGGCTGAGATCAGGTTTGCAGTTAAAGCACTTTAGAGGGAAAGATCATCCCTACATCTCCACTATATTAGCTAAATTTTCACACACAGTCTATGTGAGACTGTCTGTGTAAACATATTAGGCATACTTTCGGCTTTTCTCCATCTGATGAAACCCATGTTCTCTCAAGAACACTCTCCTCATATTGCTATAATTTATTTTAAATAAAACTATTACTTCATTTAGAAATCCATCTAGGGGTCCAAGTGATACTACAGTGGAAAGGGCATTTGCCTTGCACATGGCTGATCCGGAGTTCAATCCATGGCATCCCTTGTGGTCCTCAAAACACCATTAGGAGCAACTTCTGAGTGCAAAGCAAGGAGTAACCCCTGAGTATCACCTGGTGTGATTTAAAAATAAAATTAATCAGCTTAAAATATCCATTTAACAATTTTTTCACATTGTTAAATAAATATGTTGCTTAAATTCTCTCTCCACATCGGACAGAATGCTTTAAGAACTGACATTATTTTAAGTAAGATTGGGTCTTCACCATGGACAAAATACAAATATTTGGACAAGCAGGTGTAAGAATAATATAGTATCTGTCCAAAAATAGATAAGAAAAGAAGAAAGTATAAAAAGACTTTGATTACCAAACTATCTATTTGAAGACTAAACAGACTTAGATTAGTATAAACATATGTTGAATAGAAAATATTCCTTTTGGACCAGAGCAAAAAAACATCATAGGATTTGCTTTATTTAACAAAGAAAACAGTTAAGTCTCTGTCCTGATGCCCTAAACTCATCACCTATGAAGATGTATATAACATGGCAATCTAGTGGGCAGTCATCACAGAATATTCCAGAGAACAATGAGGCGACAAAGAACAGAATAGAACTTATCCAAGGATGAGTTGCTCTTTGACAAATCTATACAATGCACATGCTCTTTACCTTATGGATGTGTTCCAGAACAGTGTATTTGAGTCCATCATTGATCCCTCTTAGCTGGAATTTCAACTCACCAAACAAATGAGGAAAGTTTTATCAGTTATATATTACTTGTTTACATTAAAGCATTAGAATAAGGTATACACTATCTAATACTTCATTCAATTTCATCTAACATGTCTATTAAATTAATTTAACTAACCATTTATTTATTACAATGGACATGTTTAAAAAAGTTAGAGGTCTTGCATCTTAATTCTACAAATGTAGAAAAAAGAAGATAAACTTAATCCATACAAATTTTAAAATTTTTTATTATACCACAGTGAAATATAGAGTTACAAAGGTGTTCATAATTGGTTCTTGGTAATACAGTATTCCAGCTCCCATCCCTCCACCAGTGCCCCATCATCACAACTAGTATACCCAAACCCCCTCCTGCCCACCATCAGGCTGAATCTATATATTTTGAGTCTCAGTTTTCAATTTGTGGAATTAAGTGCATGTTATTTCTATCATAGAATAACCACTCCCTAAACAAAAAATTAAATGATGAAAGGATACTACATTTTCTATAGCCACTACTTAGTTTGGTTTTCCCAAGGAATAATATAATAATATCATCTGAGACGCTACCTGTCCGAATGCAAGGTGCCCTCCCAATGGAAAACCAGCAGGACAGTTCTACTGTTCAAGAAGGGAGACATTCATGACATCGGCAATTATCGCCCCATCTGCCTGTTGTCTGTCATCTACAAGCTGTTTACACGAGTCATCCTGAACAGGATTAGCAGAACACTAGATGAAGGTCAACCATGCGAGCAAGCAGGTTTCCGGAAAGGATTCAGCACAATCGACCATATCCACACAGTAACCAAACTCATTGAGGTTTGTAGGGAGTACAAGATGCCACTCTGTCTCACGTTCATTGATTTAAAGAAAGCCTTTGATTCTGTGGAGACTGAAGCAGTCATCGAAGCCCCTAGTCAAACAGGGTGTTCAAACCCAATACATCAAGATCCTTCGTGAGCTGTATTACGGATTCACCACCAGGATCTCACCATTCTACAAAGAAGTGATCATTGATGTCAAAAGAGGGGTTCGACAGGGTGATACCATCTCACCAAAACTCTTCAGTGCCACCCTCGAGAACATCATGAGACAATTAAAATGGGAAGGAATGGGAGTGAAGATAGATGGTCGGCAACTACACCACCTCCGCTTCGCTGATGACATCGTTCTAATAACACCAAATATTAGCCAAGCGGCACAAATGCTGGCTGACTTTGACCGAGAATGTGGAAAGGTAGGTCTACAGCTGAATCTGAAGAAAACTATGTTCATGAGAAATGAACTAGTTCCTGAGGCCCCATTCACTCTCAATGGAACAAACATCTCTGAATGCAGCAGTTATGTGTACCTAGGTCGAGAAGTCAACATGATGAACGACCTAAAACCTGAGCTGCGCAGGAGGAAGAGAGCGGCATGGAATGCCTTCAAAGGCATCGAAGAAATAGCTAAAAGGACAAAGAACCTCCGGCTCCGGGCACATCTCTTCGACTCCACCGTTCTCCCTGCATTAACATACGCCTCAGAGACCTGGGCCCTACGAAAGCAGGATGAGAATGCTATTCGGGTCTCCCAGAGAGGCATCGAAAGAGCTATGCTTGGAATATCACGTCTCACTCAAGTGAGAGAAGGAATCGGAGTTCTGACCTCCGTCGCTATTCCAGAATAAGGGATGCTGTCTTGTTTGCCAAGGCATCGAAAATCAGATGGGCTGGACATGTAATGCGATTTGGAGACAACCGCTGGACTAGAGCCGTTACCGACTGGATCCCACGGGATGTCAAAAGATCATGGCCGCCCACCTACAAGATGGTCAGACTTCCTTGTTAAGACCCTGAAGGAACGGTTTGAGGCTCTTCATATTCCTGAATCAACCAGATGCCATTGGGCTACATTGGCACGTGATAGGGTCCAATGGAAATGTTACTGGCGCCCGCTCGAGCAAATCGATGAATAATGGGATTCAAGTGATCAAGTGATCAAGTGATCTGAGATGAATGTTTTGTTTAAAATGTTCAATAGAAAATATAGATAATTGAGTGAAAATTTCTGGTTCATAATTACAATATTGTTATTAAGTAATTTGAAAAACATAGTTTTATAAATTATGGAATATTTCTACAAGAATTTAATTTCTATCAATGAAGATTTGTAAGATAGTTTAAGCATGTCTGACATTGCTGTTGAATAAACACTGACAAACATTTAACAAGAAGAGAAAATAACTAACTTCTTAAACTGTTCATGAGAAACTTCCACGTACTCTTACTTTTTCCCATTAGAGTTACCATCTAATTCCTTTTTAAAAAACTCACCATGCAGACTGCCAAGATAGAATTTATTGTTCCTAGATTTATATCATCCTAATACGCAAATGACCCTGGATCACTATAAATCGTTAACTGAATGTTTTGAACATTTACTGGAATACAATTAATTAATTGGCTTATACCTATATTTAAATTTTCATTATGACCCGAGTACCTTGCTTTTTCTTAGGGTTATGTAGGTTTTATCAAAACATATCCGCTGGTTTCTTTGTACGTAATTTACAAGAACCGAACTCAAAGAAAGTGCCTTTGATTATCTGCCATCTGCGCGTAAAAAACAAGTAATTTCCCATGACTTGATGTGCTGATTTCATGTGAGATTAGGTGAGTGGTAATGCAAATGCATACTGAGTACATGATTTCATATAAAATGGTTATAAAGGAGTGGTTCGGGCCTGGTAATGTGGCTCTGTCTTAAAGCACCTGCCTTGCTTAAATGAGACCTGGCTTCAATCCCACAAACTCACAAAAAATTTAATAAGCAATCCAACCATACCTTTTATATCACAACAATCCGTCCATTATATATAACAAAATCTACCTCAGTGTTTTCCCTGCATTAGGAGTATCAGAAAATGTGTCTCACTCTGAAGATCAACTTTTATCCAAATCTGTTTTGTCCAATGTCAAATCCACAAAGTGGAACACTCTGCATTTTTGCCCTTAAACCTGACTTACAGGGAAATCTCTTGTTTTCTGGAGTTTATTCATTTAAGTTATGTTGCAACTTCTCAATTACTATTAAGTCTGACAACGAAGAAAGAGCTATTCTTATCCAGCATTCACTTGACTGGCACAAATATATAGGAATGCAAGTTACTTTGTCATATCGGAAATGAAGATCTATAGTATCTTTCGTGGAATTGAACTCCATATGTCCTTCCATTTCAATTCTAGTTTTCTTTTGTGTGAACATATGTAAACTGAAGTAGTAGTTATCGGGAAGAGAATCTGAGGGACAGCAGAGATATGACAGCTATAGAGTCCAAACAAGCCTTTATTTACTCTTTCATAAAAGAGGTTTGCCTGATTAAAGTCTTCAAACCACTTTCTACAGAGAAACCAGCTGTACAACCGATGCTTATGGAACAAAACAGGGAAACCAAGGTTCGAAGATGCAAAGCTATGAAATAAATGAGTGCCATCAAAATGTGGAGTGAAAATAAATGTTAACCAAAAAAGTCTGCAACTAATTAAAGAGTGACAATATTTCTGAAAATATTCGACATAGGGGAAAACTAGAGGACAAGGATGCTTAGATTATTCAACTTTTCTCTGGAGTTATAAAGTATATTGTATCACTTAATCCATAATCAGTAACAGAATAGAAAAATCAATGTATGTCTTCCAAAATAGCTGAGAAGAAAAAATATGATACATTAAGGTTTGTCGGGTATGCTGGGTGCCCTGACAAAATCTGAGAGCAGGGTCAGGGGATCTGCTTCTGCCCCAGGGGATCGGTGCCATGCAACAGAGAAAGACACAAGAATCCAACAAAGTTTCAAAAGGCTTTACTCACACTTGTGCTGGTATACAGTCTAGCAATAGGAATGAAAGAAGGCAGCAAACAGGGCAGGCCTACTCATGGAAAGTTACCAATTTAGGGACTGAGTGTCCTTTTCATCTTGAGGTAACCTTTTTTGTATCTACAAAAGGTCCAGAACAAATTCCTGTTAGAGTAAGTTATGAGACCCCTGCCCAGAACCTACTATCTAGCCTGAATTGCCTGAATTGCATTCCTGCACGCGCGCATAGCGGTTGCTGACCCATGATCCCACAAGTGTGTCTAGCCGCACAAATATAGAAAGAAGTATTAAGTATGATCTGATTGGTAGGTGATGGTTACCTGGTACAAAGTGATTGGCTGCCTGCCCGCAGACCTTGATGTAATATTTTAAATCGATTGGATGGTTATGCGCGGGCTTTTCTGTAGCAGCGGGAATTTCTCTTAAAATTAAAGATCCTCCCTGGAAGGACTCAGGGCTCTTAGCCGCTGACTGCTTGCTGGTCATACTATGAGCCTGGGTATACTCGAATATTAATAAAAACCCTTCCTTTTGCATAGGACCTGGTCTCTCAGAGGTTTCCTTGATAGGTGCGGAGTTCTGAAGCTCCCAGTCAGTCACCACATCGGGTGGCCAACTCTTTCATTTGGGGGCTCCTCCGGGATGGGGAGTTGAGGGCCCCACCTAGCCAGGATTTCCTTGACAAGACCATCCTGGGTAAGTTTGGCGCCTTTTCCACCGCGATTGCTAGATTAGTGTGCCGGCCGGCTCAGGCACTCTCGAGGTGACCGCTGGATCGAGCGGCAGCCAGGCGTAAGTCTAGCCACCATTATCTCCGACTGTGGTGAACAGAAGTGTTCCGGGACCACAGGTCACAACCCTGGGGGGCGCCCCAGTGGTGATGGAGATCCGGGGACGCACGGAGGACTCTGTCTGGAGGAAGGAGACACGGACGCCTCCTTCCTCCTTCCAAGTCGAGAGTGAGAGAAGTCAGGGTTCAAGTCCCGGCCTCAGGGTGAGTCCTGAGAAGACCTAGGTTTGTAACCCAGAAAAAGCAGGTTGGCGCCCAACACCAAGGATTCTCTTGAGCTCGTCACGACAGTCTAAGTAAACCTGTTCGGACAACAGACAATTCCAAATCCAGATTGTGAGAGTGGTGAGTGTGGGGTGAGTCTGAGTGAAAGGAGGACCGGTCTGCATGATTGAAGAGAGTGTGAAACTGTGTGACGTAATCTCGGTCCTATTTGTAATTGTGACCTGTATATGTTTGGTTATTGACATCATGCACCCTAAGGAATTACATTTCTCTCCCCTTTCCACCTCACATAAGCTACCAGTGAGGCCCACCTACATTATTTTGGCTACTGCAGCAGAACATTGCAGTGAGTGGCTGCGAGGAGTTCCACCAGAAGGAGGTAATCAGTGAAAATCTGCAGAGAAGGTATGCTGCTCCCTCAGAAATCTCTAGGGGGGAACGGGGGAGGAATGTTATAACCTCTGTGTGAGTGTGTGTGTGTGTGTATGAGCACCCTGATAGGTCCTCCTATCAGGCATGAGTCTGTGGCTCCACGACTGGCACCCTTAAGGTCCCACAAAGGTTCACGGAGCCCGAGTGGGCTGTTTGCCATGAAAAACATATGGTCTATGGTGGCGCTGACCTAGCGGTCAGCCGCAAGTCACAACTGCTGAGTCCAGTACAGCTAAGTTCTTCACCGGCTAGACAAGCAACTGAATGGTCTCTGTAAAGAGGCTCCCCTCCTTTGTCTCGCATCACCTATCACTATGGGAGGAACGGGAGGAAACTCACTTGTGAAAGATTCTAGGAGACCAAATTTCAGGTGCATTCCTTTCTCCTCTCTCCCCTTACTAGCAAGAGAACTGGCTAGAGTAGACATGTAGGTCAATTAGAGAGCTAAGCAGCTTTTAGCCCCAGGCAAAGTAAAAAAGGGGGTAAAAGACTAGGAAGAAAAACTTCCCACCGAGACAGAAAGGCAGAATCTAGTAAGAGATGCAGCAAACGTCAGCAAGGCCACAGAAGGTAGCAAGCAAGCAAGAGAGAACTTTTCTTCTCCCGATCTCTTAGAAGCACATGGCAGGTTAGGCCCAGCTCCACACACAGGTTGTGATCATGGTGGATGTCCAGGAGGGCCCCAGGAACACCTGTAGTAATGCAGAGATCACTGATCGAGATGTCCACAGCGTGATGATTCTCTGAATTAGTGGCCAGCATGTGATGGGTTAGAGTCCCCTCTAGAGTGGCCAGTATGGGAGGGGTTAGAGTCCCCCTTGGGTTGCTTGTTAAAACACTGAACCTCCAACTAGTTGGCCTAAGCAAAAGCATCATAAGGATCTTCGTAATAACAAGTGGCCTGAGTATATATCTAACATCCAGGCCTTCATGGCATTGTACCAGGCTTTGCAAAGAAAAGGAAAATGTCAGATTTGCTGTATGTGTGTCTTGCAAGTAAAGGAACCAGGACAGGATCCCACACCAACTGCACAGGCAGGGGAACAGAGGCTGGTGCAGGCTGAAAAGCGTAGGGCAAGGTCCAAACCGGTGGAGCAGGGCTATTTGCCCTGGGGGACTGCCCTTCCTTACTCAGTCTGTTTCCTCTACCCTTCCAAAAGGGTCAAATCATAACTAAAGATCAATCGATCAACTGTATATGTGTGTGTGTGTGTGCGCACGTGTGTATGGTGGCCACCAATTGTTTGCAGTTAACTTGTCTGTGTAAAACATTGGCGTGTTAAATAAAACCAAATTGGAATCAAAAACAAATTGCTAAGCCAGGAATAGGCAATGTGTTCTAAACTGAGTATTGAGCATAAGGAGAAATTGGACGTGTTCAATGTAAATCTTATGGTAAAAGGTTAAAAGGTCTAATTGTAAAGCCCTTTTAAGTGTTCCTGATCCCTGAAATCCTCTCAGCAACAGAACTTGTGCTGTTTAGAGAGGGTAGGAGCTAGAGCCAGAGTCAGCAAAGAGATAAAAACTTTGTGAGATAGTGCAGAGCTTTAACTCATAAGTCTAGGTTAAATTCTAATGAGAAATTAGGCCGTTTTTGAAAATAGCAAAGGTATAAGGACCATTGCAATTAAGTCAAAGAAGGCCTTGTCTTCCATGAAGAATTGGTAGTTCAAATGTTTTCTTATGCTGTTGTGTTAAAATGTATTTCTGCAATGGACTATTATGACAGCAATCAGTTTTTCTTTTTCAGACTTTGTTTCTAATCTGCCCGGTATGTGCTATTATTGAGATAGTCTTAATACATGTGAGCTTTGTCAACAGGTATCAACCTAGTCTTTGCCTTGAAAGTCTTAGTTATTCGCAAGTGTGAAATCTTTATTGTTACTTGGTAGTAATCTTTTTGAGTATTTTAACTTTGCATTGTTTGTGTTCCTGAAAAATGGAATTCTTAAGATAAAATTTTAAATGTTTTCTGGATAATTTCTAATATGAAGTGAACCTTTGCCAAGCGTAAATTTAAAAGAACTTTAATTGTGAGCATCTCAGCCTCTTGAATATGTATGGAACTGATTTAATGCTTTAAAGTAGTTTTTGCTATGCTAGATGAGATAATAATTAGCAACCTGTTTCCAAATTTGGGAGATTAATCTGTATTAAGCCCAGTAAGATAAGAAAGTTAAACTGGTAGGGTCTGACAATAAGGTATATAGGTAATGTATTTTAAGTAATAAAGATAATGGGTGGAGATATAAGTGAAAGGAAATGAATCCTGTTAATGTGAAGCGGTTTTGGAATAAAATGAAGGAACATTACAGGACAGGATAAGTGTAAAGGAATGTTGAGTGAAAAAACTCTGGAACTCTTTTCTGAAGAATTGTTCTAGTACCTTTTTGGTGAAATCTTTGGAAAAAAAATTAAACAGATGGTATGGACCCCTGTTACAGTGCTCCAAAAATTGGGAATTAAAGTTTTGACATGGGATTAAATGAATTATACCTGATATTAAACTCTATGTTCTATTTCTACAGACCTTTATGCTTCTTTTTGAGTAGGTCTAACAATGAATTGGTATTTTGCACTTCATTGTGAGTAAAGTAAAATATATGCTTTTCTCTCATTGCACCTTTTAGTACATTTTTGATGTTTCATGGTACTGTGTTGGTTTGCATAGAATCAGACAAAAATATTTCCTTTTCTGTAATAGGGCCTAGCCTCATGCAGACAGGAAAGCCAGTATGGGACCCCAAGGCCCACTTCTAGGGAAAACAGGAATCAAAGGATTGGTCTAAGCGACAGGAGCAGGTAGTTACAAAAGTAGGGTCTCTCCTCAGGGAGACCCTAAAGGCAGGCCAGCTCAAGGATCATCTCTGCTGTGAAGAACGAGGAATCTACCAATCTGTGATGACTGACAACTTCCTGGGCCATGCAACAAGGAAGGCTGCTGCAGTAGGGGAACGGCTTCAGTCCCAAAGAGGGATGTGGTCACTCTCTGCTCCACCCAGAAAAAGAGGCTCGAGGACACCTGTAGCTCATCATGGAACCTGATCTTCCTGTTATGGCCAAGCCTGGGGTAACCCTGATGTACAGGTAAAGACATTTTTCCCTGCTCTGCCTTAGCCAATCCCCAGGACTTCTTGGTAGTAACAGGGTACCCTAAGTGGAGAGTTCTCTAGTCTTGCTGTGTTTATGCAAAAGAACCAGTCGGGTTTATTAAGTCATTTGACAAATTTAAAGTAAAGGTGGAGAGAAAACCGTATTTCTATAACTTTTGTAAAGATCAGATTCTAAATCTACAGAAAGGTAATTGAATAAATGTATCCAAATAGGCTTGATTTAAAGGTAACTCCTTGGCTAATCCAGGCAGACCAGGAACATCAGATAAAAGGCAGACACGCTCTTAAATTTGCTAGTAGGCCAGGGTTTTCAAGTTAACGTCCAAATTGGTTGGATGTTTATTCTTAGTTCTATGAGTACACAATCATTTGGAAATTCTAAGATTCATAAGGATTTTAAAAGCTTTTAATTCTTGAGCCATCATGGTACCAATACCTCATCCAGTAACATTAGGGAATAACAATTGTCCATGGGAAGGGACAAAACAGGGCAGTTTAGAGTAACTCAGAACTGTGTTTTATGTGTCATAAATCTTAAGGATCTACAATTTGACTTTGTACAACTGTTCAGATGATCAGTGTATAGTCATCTATTGGTTCTAACACATTCAGTGAGAGGGGCAAGGCTTTTCTATGTTGTACAAAAAAGCCAGAGAGGTGGCTTGGTGTTTCTATGAGAAAAATCTGGTCACAAAATGTTTGCTTCAATTTGTGTTACTTTAACACTGTGTTTTCTAAAACAGCAAAGTATTCTGCCCTCAGTAGGGCAAAGAGGGACTTTTTACTCCTCCAGGGCCTAATCATTTCTAAGTAATGTTCTTAGCCTAATTGATCTGATCTTTTCTTGCAGATAATAACTTCAGAAAATCTGATCCATTCATTGCATGGGACCCATTTGGAGATTTCCCGACTTGCACAGGCAGGGTCTACAGTCCTTTGTCAGCATGAAGCAGCTCCAGAAGATGGACCTTCACCCATTTTCTCTTAAAAATATAAGGCGGTGAAATCTCTTGAAAGAAATATGATGTGGATAGATTGACAGGAAACAGCCCCGTGGCAGTGAAGCAACCTAGTCTAGGAAGAGTGCTGCTTCTACGCAGACCACTCTGGGGTAGTGAAGGAATCCACTGCACGATTAAGAAAAAGATTGGATGAGCAGAAAAAAAAAAGAAAGAGAAGCATGGAGACGGTGGTTTGAGTCTTGGTTTGTGCAGTTCCCTGACTAACTACCTTGCTTTCAGCCCTAGCCGGGCCTCTCATCATATTCTTATTGATTTTGACAATTGGATCTTGCCTTCTTAATAGGCTACTTGTATTCATCAGAGACCGGGTGGGTGAAGTCAAGTTGTTAGTACTCAGGCAGCAATATCAGGCCCTACGGAGTGAAGGTCTCTAATGGTCTCTAGGATTAGAAGACCCTCCTAAAGAAAAGGGGGAATGAAAGAAGGCAGCAAACAGGGCAGGCCTACTCATGGAAAGTTACCAATTTAAGGCCTGAGTGACCTTTTCATCTTGAAGTAACCTTTTTGTTATCTACAAAAGGCCCAGAACAAATTCCTGTTAGAGTAAGTTATGAGACCCCCACCCAGAACCTACTATCTGGCCTGAATTGCCTGGATTGCATTCCTGCACGTGCGCATAGCCATTACTGACCCATGATCCCACACGTGTGTCTAGCTGCACCAAAAATAGAAAGAAGTATTAAGTATGATCTGATTGGTAGGTGATGGTTACCTGGTACAAAGTGATTGGCTGCCTGCCCGCAGACCTTGATGCAATATTTTAAATCTATTGGATGGTTATGCGCGGGCTTTTCTGTAGTGGCAGGAATTATCTCTTAAAAGATCCTCCCTGGAAGGGCTCAGGGCTCTTAGCCGCTGACTGCTTGTGGTCATGCTATGAGCCCGGGTATACTCGAATATTAATAAAAACCCTTCCTTTTGCATAGGACCTGGTCTCTCAGAGTTTTCCTTGATAGGTGCGGAGTTCTGAAGCTCCCAGTCAGTCACCCCATCGGGTGGCCAACTCTTTCAGGAAAACCCCAGACTTTAGGTTCCTAGCTGGGCCCCAGCCATGTGTTGGTTTAGATTCCTTGGTCAAGATGGTTTCTACCGCATGCTATGGCACAACAGGGAAGAGAACAGAGAGGAGGAGAACAGAAGGAGAAGGCGAAAAGGCAAAAGGTGAAAAGGCTGAAATGAAAGCAGGCTATTGCTTTTATAACCTTTCAGCCCAGACTGGCCCACATCAACAGAAAGCAATTATGGTCAATCCCCCTTAGGTCCTTCTCCTAGGACCTCACTTAATTCCACTGAAATGTTAATATTGCCTCAGCCAAGGCTGCAGATCCTTGGTAGATGGGAAAAGGCCATCTGAGATGAACTGTATCTCAGAGTACAAAGGCATGCATCTGTACCAATGGATATTCTATAGTCAGGTCAATATTTCTCCAAGTCTTCACAAGATTCTTATCTTTACTTCATGGGAGTTTTGTATATTAGTCACTAGACTTATTAGACAACCATGCTTGTTTGCTGGGAGGCAAACAGTATTTTTCTCTGGTCTAATTAGTTAGAGATCCAACGTAGCACGGTAAATGTACTGGTAAGATGTGTCTAGTCCCATGATGGTTGTGGTAACATGAGAGAAAATATTTGTACCAGCTTACACTGAATACATGGTAAGATATACTGCCACATTCAAACTGTTTTCTTGCCCTTTATCTACAAAGTGGCCTGGAGGAGGTAACTCCAGGCAAGATGCAGAGACTCTGGGCAATAGCGTACTCCAACAAAGATTGAACAACATAGTAGGAAGTAGGAAGAATTAAAAAGAAGGAACATATGGCAATTAAAGTAAAAATGAATATTAAAAATTGGAGAAATACAAGCCATTAGTCTATAGGATTAAAATCTTATGTTAAAAGACTAGTACTTTTAGATAGATAAATTTTAGACAGATAATTTTATTGTGAATTTTTTTTCATAATGAAAACAAAATCTTGGAGGAAGAGAAATAGAAAAATATATACCAAATAAAAAGCAATCTACCAAGTATCAAAGCTATATAAAAATAACTATATTTCTAAAAGCATTAGTGGAAAAGGTTATCCTTAACGAACCATTTTCACTAAAATCATATTTTTTGATTCAATAGTGGTATATTAACATAACCAAAGAATTCCTCACCTAAAGGATAAAAATGAAAAAATACATCAATAAAAATGTTTTTGTGTATGTATGTTAAAGCGGGAACAAATTGATGTAATATAGAGTCTAAATTTCTGTATTAAAAGGAATGGAATGATGTCAGTTTTCAGCTGTGTGACTGATTAGCTGACAATATCAGGTACAGAATCAGTCCAGAAACTAAGTTGTTCCCTTATTCTTTCTTTTGTTTTCTTGTATTTATTTGTCCCTGGTATTTATTTGTTTCCTTACTCCACCTTAGCCCAAGAACCTCTCTTTCTCTCCCAGCAGTTACTCCAGCAGGCAGGCCCCTGGGATTCTCCCAGCAAGCTGTTCAGCGGACTCCCACTCTCTCTTCTCCCTCTGTTAGTAAACTATGTCTCTTAAATTCTTTCTTTAAGAACGTCCTTCAAGATTCTTTCTGAACTATCTCCCAACACTGCCCTTGAGCAAGCCCTGACTCTCTTCTCCTCTAACTGCTTCTCCAGCCAGCTTGAGAACCCTGTCTCAACTGACTATCTTAACTGTTTTTCTAACTTAAAAATCCCCATAATTAGGATATTGGCCCATCCCTTTCACTCTTAAAGGGGAGTCCTAACAGGTATATACTCTAATACCAATGAATTATCTAGTATACATGGAAAGTTTCCATGTTTATTAAAATCCCAAACCCAAACAGATCAGGCTCATAAGAGAGATATGTTTCTGAAAGAATATGACAAAATAGAAAAGATTTATGAAAAAATGGAAAAAATAACTTTTTATGAGGTTATAAATTTTAAATATTACCTATACAACAAATTATTTATTTATTTGTTTATTTGCTTTTTGGGTCACACTGGCTATGATCAGGGGTTACTCCTGGCTCTGTACTCAGGAATTACTCCTAGTAGTACTCGGTGGACCATATGGGATGTGGGGGATCGAACCTGGGTCAGCCACATGTGAGGCAACACCCCTCCCTACTGTACTATTGCTCTGGCCCTAACAAATTATTTCATAAATTGTAATAATATCTTTATGTCTTATATTTAGCCCTGATTTCTTAATTTGGCACTAGCTTAATTTAATGGCCTTCTCAGTCTCTCAGATAATTAGCAAACATCTAAAATGAACATGTATCAAACTTTGATCTTTCTCAAAGAACTTGATCCCCTGAACCTTTATCCATCTCATTTATGACAAGCCAATTGTTACTATTACTGAACTTACGCATTGTAGAGTTGGTACTGATTTTTTTTCTCACATATCCCATGTACAAATCTTCTACAAATTCTAAACTCTTATCTTCAGGAAAGAACCAGACTCTAACCCTCCCATCTTCACACACACATAGAACATGCACACTTATACCCCACGCACACTACCAGCACCACCTACAATCAGCCTAGATTGACACAACTCTAGAGCTACACACAAAAGGACTCTTTGACCTACTTTTTGGTACTATAGAAGACTCAGAGATGCCCTTTGGCTCACAGACCCATATCTTAAGGCTTCTCTGTTCAAGCCCCTTCAGTTCTTCCTACCCCCTAGCAACTCCCCAAGCCTATTTCTCTTAGAAGATACAATGTCACAGATAATGTGACAAAGTTTATGTATAATAACTTCAGAGTGTGACAAAGATAATGTCACAGTCTTTAAGGTAGAGAGGGCGACCTTAGGAACTCAGGATTCACTGAGATACCCAGGGTGATGGACTTCTCTTCCCTCACTGGTGCTCCTGCTGTTGGAATAGTGAAAGACTATTGTTCTGAAATCTTCCTTCCTTTTGTCTGGGACACGCTTTCCCAGATATCTGTAAGATCCATTATTCCTCTCCTTTTAAATCAATACCAATTTTTAAGTATTAGGTCCTAATGCTTAAAAGTTCAAATTTACAACACATCAAATTATAGTTTTCTTATCTCACTGTTGTTCCACTCTGATAAATGAAAACTTATTCATCAGAACTTATTTCCTTCACGCTATTCACAGTAAATTATTCACTTCAGAATATATTCCTATGTGATGATTAGATTTATTTTTATCTCATTTTTGTTTCTGCCGACATAGATAATAGGTGCATATATACATATCCAATTGGTAAATGGATTGTATCGATGCAAGCATTGCTAAACAGTGACTTTTGCAAACAGTCAAAAGATTTTTCATAGCAAACATTCAATTAAGAAAACATGGAAGGGACTGGAGTGATAGCACAGCAGGTAGGGCATTTGTCTTGCATGCAGTCCACTTAGGTTTGATCCCGGCATCCCATATGGTTCCTCGAGCACTGCCAGGAGTAATTCCTGAGTGCAAAGCCAGGAGTACCCCCTGAGCATTGCCGGGTGTGACTGCCCCAAGAAATAGCAAAAAGAAAAAATGGTAAATTTGACCTATTCCAACATGATTATTAAAATATCTATAATTTTTCTTTGTTGTTTTGGCATCATTTGCCAAAACAGATACAAGTAAGAGATAAAATTTTATTGTTTGACAATGATATTTATGGCCTTTTGCTAAAGGGATTTTTGCTAACTTTAATAATCTATACTAAAATAACTAAATTCTATAACAAAGTGGGTTTATGATCTTTTTTCTTTTCTATTTATTTATTTATTTATTCATTCATTCATTTATTTATGTATTTATTTATTTATTTATTTAGTTTTTATTGAATCACAATGAGATAGACCATTACAAAGCTACCTCATGGTTGGGTTTCAGTCATACACAGATCCAACACCTGTCTTTCCACCAGTACACATTTCCCAGCACTAATGTCCCCAGTTTCCCTTCCACTCCCTCCCACAACAACCTGTTTCTATGGAAGGCATTTTTCCTCTCTCTTCTTCTCTCTGTTTGTAATATAAATACCATGCAGGATTCCTGCTCATCTGGGAAAACAATAATGAATAAAAGCCTATTACTAAATCAAAGAAGCATTCGTACATTTGGGAGAAGTAAACCAGTAACATAAAAGTGGAAAATCACATGTGAATCCATTATACTAAACTTAATATGATTGTTTGACACACAATAACAAGAATGGGGTTAATCTGTGATCATAGGTACAAGTCAGCTTGTTTGAAAATCAAAGATATTCACTTAGACCTTTAATCAACATCATGTCCCATGGAACCCAATACATAATAATGAAACTCTCTCACTTTCTCAATCTGACTTTCTCAAAGCACAGTCAAGCATCCCCCAAGAAATCAAATGAAAAAAAACACAGAAGTGGGTCAGGCGATAGTACAGCAGACAGGGCATTTTCTTAGCATGGTATCCCATATGGGCCCCTGAGCACTGTCAGGAGTAGTTCCTGAGTGCAGACCCAGGTGTAACCCCTGAACACACACACACACACACACACACACTTTTAGCTTCTGAGTATTTCAATTTCTGCACAATGAAGTTTATATATTAACTTATAATATTTATTCTGAGATATAAAAATAAACGCTTTTCCTAAGCTCAAATCTACTGCAATCTAAAGTGGCTGTAGAGTCTGTTTTTAGGCAGAAGTACAAATGTTGTAGGATATTTAGGCATAGCCTCTGTGAAATGGAAGCTGAAATTAAATGAAGGTCCTCTCTGTGGACTCATTTAGTGTGTGATTTAGGGTAAAAAAGAGTAACCTCTAAAATAAGGAAGACATGTCTACCCAGAAATAGAAACAGTAAAATTCTATGGCAGGTACAACTTCATTTCATGGAGTAAATGAACCTTATATAAAGAGACCATTTGTCTATTACATTTTTAGAGGACAGAGGACTTGGGATTTGATGACGATTAATTTAATTGGTCTCTTTTGCTTTGTTTTTGCTAACCTTTTATTTATCATTCTTAGCAATGCTCTGGGCTTTCTCCTGGCTTTGTTCTCATTGATCACTTGCAGAGCTCAGGGAACCATAAATAGGGGTGAGAAATTAATAGGGGTCTGACAAGTGCAAAAATACCATGAATGACTCTGTACTATCTGTGGTGTTAAATGTATTTATTTATTTATTTTTAGTTTGGGTGTCACACCCAGTTATGCTCAGAGCTTACTCCTTGCTCTGTGCTCTGGGGGCCATAAGCAATGGCAGCTATTGAACCCTGGTAGACTGCATGAAAGGCCATACTTACACCCTAAAACTAGCTCTTTTCCCTGTTTAAATTTAAATGGAGCTATTTATTAAATATTAAATGCTACAATCTTCCAGTATTGTTTAATATAAAACAGTATTAATATATCTTGTAACATTTAATTATGTTGAGGATATCCTAGATCCTAAGACAAAGGAGTCAATCTTTTTTCTTTTATATATATTTTTTAATATTTTATACCACAGTGAGATATACAATTACAAAGATGTACATGTTTGGGTTTAAGTCACACAGTGTTCCAGCAGTGCCCGTTTCCCATCACCAATGTCCCAATTCCTCCCTCCCCCACCCTAGCCTGCCTCTATGACAGGTTCTTTATCTCTTTTCTCTCTCTGTCTCTGTCTCTGTCTCTCTCTCTTTTCTCTTACACATTGTGGATTGTATTATACATTTAGAGGCAATTGTGTGTATCTGTTTGCCTATATTCAATGCTCTGTTCTAGCTGGTATTATCATTTTCAACAATTATTAGCACATTCCTCTTTTCTCTGTCTTACCTAACTTCTGATTTCCACACATTTGTGGTAGATTCCACCTGTTGACAAGACCTCCTGATCTATGTTTTGCCTGACCTTGGATATTGGTATCATAATATATATATATATATATACATATATATATTATATATATACATATATATTTATATCATCAAATAAATGTAGTCATTTTATATCTGTCTTTGTCCTTCTGGCTAATTTCACTCAACATGAACCTCTCCATGTCCACCCATTTATAGCCAAATTTCATAACTTCATTTTTCCTAACAGATGCATAGTATTCCATTGTGTAGATATACCAAAGTTTCTTTATCCAATCATCAGTTCTCAGGCACTCAGGTTGTTTCCAGATTCTGGCTATTGTGAATAGTGCTGCTATGAAAATGAAAGTGCAGATGGTGTTTTTGTTGTGTGTTTTTAGCTTCCCAGGATATATTCCCAGGAGTTGTATGGCAGGGTCAAATGGGAGCTCAATTTCTAGTCTTTGGAGGAATGTCCATATTGTTTCCCAAAAACGCTGTACCAGTCAACATTCCCACCAACAGTAGATGAGAGTCCCTTCCCCCCCACCCCCATCCACTCCAGCATTTATTGTCCTTACTCTTTTGGATATGTGCCAGTCTCTGTGGTGTGAGATGACATCACATTGTTTTGATTTGCATCTCTCTGATGGTTAGTGATGATGAGCATTTTTTATATGCCTTTTTGGCCATTCAAATTTTTTCTTGTCAAAGTTTCTGTTCATTTCTTCTCTTCATATTTTGAGGGGGTTGGCTATTTTATTCTTGTAAATTTCTACCAGTGCCTGATTTATCTTGGATCTTAACCCCTTATCAGATGGGTATTGGGTGAATATTCTTTCCCCACTCCATAGACTGTCTTTGTATCTTGGTTACTGTTTCTTTTTTAGGTATGAAGCTTTTTTAGTTTCATGTAGTCCCATCTTTGCTTCCAATTGCTTTGTTAGTGGTGTGTCATCTTTGAAAATACCTTTAGATTCAATCTCGTGGAAGGTTTTTCCTAGATTTTCTTCAATGTACTTTGTGGATTCAGGTCTGATATTGAGATATTTAATCCATTTTGATCTGATTTTTGTGCATGTTGTTATACAGAGGTACAAATTCATTTTTATCCATGTAGCTGTCCAGTTTTCCCAGAACCATTTGTTGAAGAGGCTTTTCATGCTCCATTTTTTGCTCCTTTATTAAAGATTAAATGGTCATGTATTTGAGAATGGTGTCAGGATACTCAACTCTATTCCATAGGTCCACAGGTCTGTTTATATTCCAATAGCGTAGCACATGCTGAGGGAGCTGTGGGTGGCATGTCTCTTCCGGGGTTGCTGGCATGGAATTGGAAGAATGGGAGGAGGAGCCCAAATCCTTGCTCCAAGTCCGGCCAGCATGGCCCCCCCCACACATCAGAGCGAACCCTTGGAGCTATGTTGGACTGGGTCAGGGGCTGGCCGAGCCCTTTACCACCCTATGGAGCTCAATTCCCTGGGTTGACTGAGCAACCCAGCTGTGAGTCTGGGACTTAACAGTGCAGCTGTGAGTCTGGAGTGGTTGGGTCTGAATTATTTCTCTTCGGGGTTGCCGATGGAGCTGAGGGTCTGGCATGTCTCTCTTCCTGCATTGCTGGCATGACAGTCTTAGATAGTACTGGATATTAGGATCAGGTCCTTCCCAGGATCTTTCACATTTATACACTGTATTCAGTTCTAGGTAGGTTCTAGCTATCCATGGCCTGTCATCCCAGTGAGCCTTAGCAAGAAGCCAGAGGACCCCCACACCATCAGGTCAGTCATTTTCAACATCCAGACTTTACATCTCCTCAGAACTCCACTCAAGAGAAAACCTGATCTTTCCCCATTTTCATCAGTAAATGCTTGAGATGTATCTATTTCATCAGTAAATACTCTTCTACTGAGAGTATACCACCTACACCTACATGACAGAGCCTGGAAAGCTACCCATGTTTTATTTGATATGCCAAAAACCAGTAACAATTATGGACCTTATTCCCATGTCCTGAAGGAATGGTTTGAGGTGCTTCATGTTCCTAGAGGAAGTAGATACCCTTGGGCTACACTTGCTTGCAACAGGATGTATGGAGACATTACTGGTGCCTGCTCAGCAAGGGAAAACAAATGAAGTGATACAAGTGATACCATGCTGTTTTAACTACTAACACTTTGTAGTACAGTTTGAAGTTGGGAATGGTGATGCCTCCTATCTTCTTTCTTCTTTTCAGTTCACGTAACAAAAAAGCTTTTTTCCAAAGTGGATAATATATTGACCTTGTCATCACCTACAAATTCAAATTGGGGTGTTTATAGAAGCAACTAACTTTTGAATATGCACAGGTTGAAAAAAAAAAAAAAAAATCAACATCAACAGGATCTGTGGCCTTATTTCTTTCACTATCTCAACTGACAGTCATGCATATCAAAGACCTTAATTGCTGAGATGAAACACTTGATTTTCACTTGATAAGAAAGGCATTAGACTCTCACTTAGCAACCTGATTTCCTGAGCAATATAATGATGGTATAATGCTATAATGATGGTATAATGATGCTATAATGATGGTATCCTTTAAGAGATTTGTCCTTTCTGACAACAATCTACTTTTTTCCCTCCATGAACTAAATTGCCCCTTGTTCAATAACTCACATATGCTTTGTGCTTTCTTTCTTTTTTTTTTTTTTGATTGGTCAGATGATCCAGAACTCAAATTTTGCCATTGACTGTTTCTATTTCACTGAGCAAATACTAAAGAAGAATGACTATTGAAGTCATTAGAAACCATTTCCACAGAAGTTCTAAGGAATTCTTTAGACTCATGTAGTATGAAGGAAACAGATCTTCATTTTGAAACAAATGTATTTTCTTTCTTTCCTTTTGTTTGTTTGCTTGTTTGTGGGTTGGGGTGCACAGCTGGCAGGACTCAGGGCTTACGCCTAGCTCTGCATCTAGAGATCCCTCTTGGAAGGTCTTTGGGGACCATATGTGGTGCAAGATTAAATCTGGATTGGCAAGGCAAAAATCCCTTCCTGCTATGTAGCTCTGGTCCCCTGAAATGGGTTTTCAAATAGGGACTCAATGTCAGAGAGGGCAGAAATGAAAATTGATAAGTTTTCTATTTTAGGGACATTCTTAGTTATCAATACCAATATTGATAGACTACCCTTGTTGATCTCAATATTTGGAAATGATTAAGTGAAAAATGAACTATAAAATATATTTCATTACATCTGTCTGTATAGCATTTCTCCTAAATGATCCAGTGAAATTTGAATTTCTTTCCATAAAAGCACTCTGCATAGGAGTTCAGTAATTGGACATGGGTGAGGGTATATAATCCACCAACCATCCTGATGTCTCAAGTTAGCATTTAAATCATGGTTGGTTTTATCATAGAGTGAGGTCTCATGCTGCACCTCACTCTTTTCATTTCTGAAGTGACTATTAGCAGCAAATTATACAACAATGAACCGGTACTTCAGTGAGGATTTGAAAGGATGGGTCCTTGATGTTTCAGCCTGACTTTCCCCTGACCCGCAAGTCCTCACACCCCCCACTTCTGTATCTGCAGGAATTCAGAGTGCAGGGAGCTGAAGCAATGCTCCTATTTAGGTCAGCTCTCTCACCACGGCAATTAGCTCTCCGTATCCTGGCAAATTCAGGCATATTTTAAGATTTCAATTCTGTGTAACTATATGGGTTATATATAGATTTTTCCCCTACAAATTTCTATTTTTACTTCCGCATTACCAATCTAAAAAATCTTGCTCCTCTAGGAATAATAACTTGCTTATAAAACTTCAGCCCAAAAAGTCCAATATTTCACTATTTTCTAAGATGACTTAAATGTTTACTTTCTTCAAATATAACAGCTTCAAAGAATGTTTAAAAGCCAGTGATGTTATATTAATATTCTAAAAGGCAAATAATTAAAATAATTTTATCTATTTAAATGAAAGTTAAAAATGGAAGTTTGATTTTCAATAGCTCAACAACAGCATTCTATTTTTAGTTAAAATGCTCATTGAACTCATATCCATCACAACATGTGATTTCTACTATATTGGGGGTATGTTTTCTCTTTGATTTATAGAAATATTTATGGATTTGGGATATTTTTATTAAATTTTACTCTTTGGGTAGATCAGAATAATTCTATTGTGACAAAAAATAGAATTTTTTTGACATTGAAAACAGAAAATTTTCACCCTGCTCTCTGCTCCCTTATACCTCATCCCTAGCAGACTGTTCTAAGACAGCTCCAACCCTACAAAGCAAAAATAAAAACAAGTTTCTTTCTCTGAGTCATGCAATCTCCCTTCTCTCCCTGGATTCTCTGTCTATTCCAGCTTCTGCTACAGTCACTTCTGCCTCACTATAGTTTGCTTCTGGTCTTTGCTATTCAAAATTCAGAATCTCAGCTAAAACATCCTCCACCCACCACCAAGTCTTAAGGGACTCAGCTGTGGTTTTACCAATCTCATTTCTCTATATTGTTCTTCTCAGGGCTGTTTGATTATTCATTTTTTGTAGGTTAGTAGGACTTTCTGGAATGAAGAGAAGCTAAAACAGAGTGCCAGAGGTCTGTGCTTTGGAGGGCCCAGCAGAAGCTGCTTTATCACATTTTCTTCATTCTGAATGAGCCAAAACAGAATCTTAAGAAGCCTTTTATATTGATAAAGATCCCAATTCCTTAGCAGACATACTGGCCAGTGGCGATTGTGCTAAGTAGCAGGTTCCTTCTCAGTGTTCACTTAGCACTCTCAGAATTCATCTTCTCAGTATCCATTTACCACTTTCAGTCAGTATTCATTCTTCTTGGTATTCCAGAAGAGAGGATACAAACACTCTTCTCGAGTGTGAATATAAACCACACCTTCAAGGATGCTTCTTCACCATTTTCTATGTGATGTATGTTCATTACACATTTCTCAATTAAGGGTTTTTTTCTCCCTCATGAATTCTCATGAGCTTCCTGGAAAACTACTAGAACATATATATATATATATATATATATATGTGTGTGTGTGTGTGTGTGTGTGTGTGTGTGTGTGTGTGTGTGTATGTATAAATATATGCATATTTATATATATTTATATATATATATATATAAACTGTTATGTGACTCTAACTCTTCCAGGCATAAACCAGGACCACTATTTCTCTCTTTGGAGCTTGCTTTTCAGTCTGTAGATTAAGGAGCTGATATCCATAATAATCATAAAGATTGGCTCCAAATTACTTCCTGTTTCTAAGTATGAATGAGAAGATGGTCTAGTTCAAAAAATTCTGGTCATGATAAGTCTACTTTTATTTATTTGTGTATCACTATCACTATCTTCACTATCTTCCCATTAATCATCTATTTGCTAGAGAGGGCACCAGTAATATCTCCATATGTCCTGTCTCATGCTAGGAGAACCCAAAGGCATCTGCTTGCTCCAGGAACATAAAGAGCCTCAAACATTATATTAGGTCATGGGAATGACCTAATATAAATATTACTGGTATTTGGCATATCAAATACTACATGAGCAGCTTGCCAGGCTTGATGCGCAGGTGGCATACTGTTGTGGTCACCTCTAAATAAAGCATTAATTGATGACCCGTGCGGCCACTAGAGGCCTTGCGAACTGGGCTGTGATAGTCTGGTCTGCTGGGTGGAGTTGTGACGAGAGGGAAGTACAGATGAGGAAAATGGTGGAACCCAGCCAAGCAGTGGGGGGATTCTTCTGGCTTGTTGTGAGGCTCTGCTGGGGTGGCAGGACAGGGCTAGAACCCGCCATGCCTCCTGGACGCCTCATGAGCATCTGGGCACAGGGAGAGCAAGTAGAAGCTCTGCCGCATGTCTGAGAGTCTCTGGTTCAGCATACCTGGGCTGGATGAAAAAACTGCTGCTGGGTGGGTGTCGATGATCCGGGCTGTGACAGTCTGGTCTGCTGGGTGGAGTTGTGATGAGAGGAAAGTCCGGATGAGGAAAATGGCGGGCCCCTAGGAGTGGGGGGTCATCTGGCTTGTTGTGAGGCTCAGCTGGGGTGGCAGGCCAGGGCTAGAACCCGCCATGCCTCCCGGGCGCCTCATGAGCGGCTGTGCACAGGGAGAGCAAGTAGCAGCTCTGCCCCATGTCTGAGAGTCTCAGACATTTATTTATGTATGTTATCTACAAATTCTTTCACGATCACGATCTTCCCGTTGATCATCTATTTGCTAGAGCGGGCACCAGTAATATCTCTATATGTCCTGTTTCATGCCAGTAGAGCCAGGGGCATCGGCTTGCTACAGGAACATAAAGAGCCTCAAAACATTATATTAGGTCATGGGAATGACCTAACATAATTGTTACTGGAATTTGGCATATCATATACAACACGAGAAGCTTGCCAGTCTTGTCGAGCGGGAGGCAAACTCTTTTAAACACATCCAAATAAAGCATTTATTGATGAACCGCGCGCAAGCGGCCCACGCGAGCCGGGCTGTGATGGGCTGGTCTGCTGGGTGGAGTTCTGACGAGAGGGAAGTCAAGAAGTGGAAAATGGCGGCGCCCGTGGAGTGAGGAGCCGGTGGTCTGGCTTGTTGTGAGACTCTGCCGAGGTGCTGGGCCAGGGCTAGAACCCGCCATGCCTCCCGACTGCCTCATGAACGGCTTTGCACAGGGAGAGCAAGGAACAGCTCTGCCCCATGTGTGAGAGTCTCTGGACCAGCATACCTGGGCCGGATTGAGGAAAAAGCTGCGGCAGGGTGGGTGTTGGTGATCCAGGCTGTGATGGGCTGGTCTGCTGGGTGGAGTTCTGACGAGAGGGAAGTCCAGAAGTGAAAATGGCGGCGCCCGTGGAGTGAGGAGCGGTGGTCTGGCTTGTTGTGAGGCTCTGCCGAGGTGGTGGGCCAGGGCTAGAACCCGCCATGCCTCCTGACTGCCTCATGAACGGCTTTGCACAGGGAGAGCAAGGAACAGCTCTGTCCCATGTGTGAGAGCCCGGATCACTGACACCCACCCTGCCGCAGCTTTTTCCTCAATCCGGCCCAGGTATGCTGGTCCAGGGACTCTCACAAATTCTTTAACTTACAAAAAATATGATACTTTATGATCTATTATGCCTCTGTAGACTGTATTATACTGAAAAAACAAATAGAAAATTAGTCCTAAAATCTTTTTTTAGTCCTGAAATCTTAACAAGGAAGACTAGAAAGAACCCTACAGAGAAAATATAAATATAGCACTCATAAGTGATCCAAAAATAGATACTAATTCCCTACGTAAATTGCTAACATATTATTTATTATACATATTACCCAGTACAATATAAAAACACTAATATTTTGTAATTTAGGCAATATCTTCAGATTTATGAAGTCTAAGAGTCATTTAATTTTTACCTTGCAGCCCATGGATCTGGATTTGACCACTACAAGACATGTATTTTTCTTTTTTTTTTAAATTTTTTATTTTTACAATTACAAAGATATACAATTAAAAGTTCATATTTGGGTTTTGGTCATACAGTGTTCCAGCACCCATCCCGCCACCAGTGCCCATCTCCCACCACCAACGCTCCCGGTTCCTTCCCCCTCCCCAGCCCTGCTCCATGGCAGGTTCTTTATTTTTTTCCATTTCTCTCTCTTTCTCTTTTCCTTCCCCTCTCAGAATATGGATTACAGAACATACATTAAAGGGTTGTCATGTGTATCTTTTTGCCTCTATTTAATGCTCAGTTCTAGGTTGGCATTAGTACCCTTGACAATTGTTAGCACACTGTGCCATTTTCTGTCTTACCTAGCCTCTGACTCCCACATGTTTGTGATAATTTCCACCTTTGACAAGACCTCCTGATATATGTTTCACTTGACCTTGGATATTGGTATCTTAATATGTAATATATATATTTATGTTATAAAGATAAATGCAGTCATTCTGTGTCTGTCTCTCTCCTTCTGGCTAATTTTGCTCAACATAATCTTCTCCATGTCCATCAAGACATGTATTTCTAAATAAAGAGATGGTTTTTAGATTTTCACATGAGTTGTTGCAAGATTAGCAAAGTGGAAAAAAAAGTTTCACCCAGTTAAGGATGAGAATGCTATTCGGGTCTCCCAGAGAGGCATCGAAAGAGCTATGCTTGGACTATCACGTCTCACTCAAGTGAGAGAAGGAATCCGGAGTTCTGACCTCCGTCGCTATTCCAGAATCAGGGACGCTGTCTCGTTTGCCAAGGCATCGAAAATCAGATGGGCTGGACATGTAATGCGATTTGGAGACAACCACTGGACTAGAGCCGTTACCGACTGGATCCCACGGGATGTCAAAAGATCACGTGGCCGCCACCTACAAGATGGTCAGACTTCCTTGTTAAGACCCTGAAGGAATGGTTTGAGGCTCTTCATATTCCTGAATCAACCAGATGCCATTGGGCTACATTGGCACGTGATAGGGTCCAATGGAAATGTTACTGGCGCCCGCTCGAGCAAATCGATGAATAATGGGATTCAAGTGATCAAGTGATCAAGAACTAAATCAAAGCACCTTGTTTTACACAATAGCTGAGGCATAGTCATGCTTAAATCAACCTGGAACTCCTTTCCAGGAAACCCCTGGTAGAGACCTCTCCTGAGCTTCAGATTTGAAACTGGCATGCTTCACACACTTAGCCTAGTTTCTAAGCACAAAAGGTTAGCATCAAGCTTTTGCTGCCTTAAATTCCCTACCAAAAAAAAAAAAAAAGATTCTCTGTTTGCCTTAGGTCCTGAGTTGTGATGGGAGTTTTGAGCCTTCATTTAATAATGATTTGGGTCTCAAATGTGGAAGCGTACATTTATTCATTCTAAAACCATGTTTGTTTCAGTGAATAGCACATTTCCTCTTTCTCAAATTCTTCTGAGACTCCATTAAAAATCATCGGTTCGATCATTTATCTAACAAACTGCTGTTAAGGCCATTATTCAGTCAAAAAAAAAAAGCCAAGTGCTTTAAGATGATAGCACTAGTGGGAAATGGTTATATTTTCCAAATAGTAAAAAGTGTATCATTAACTTAGATGGGATATGAATCAAGGTCACAGTGGGAGTTGTTTCATTTATGTGTAGCAAGGTAGATGTTTTCACTTTGTAGGTAGAACTCATGGACTAGAGAAATGTTGTATGCTATGTTTATTTTTAATGATCGTATTACTTGTTTACAAATGCAATTCTTTCCTGGTAGCATTTATAGTGGAAAAAATACAAAATGTGAGTCTTACATATTTTCGCTAATGAAAATATTATGTTGCATACCCTATCTCCATTCTGTTAAAATAGAGGTCAAAGAACTCTTAAAACTTAGCCCTTCATTTATTTGGGTCTCTTAATTTAATGAGTATCTTCTCTTTAGATAGGTTCCTTCAACTGTATGCTTTTCTTGGATTTTTAGATGTTTTGGTGCAGAAGGAGCCTGGCATGGAGCCTGGCAGGCTCATGCAATATTTCAGTGAGCAGACACTGACTGTCTAGCATAATCTATTGTTCTTTTGGCTTAGATGAATTGAGGAGCAAAGGTAGGAGAGAAGGGTCTAGAGCTACTGTGCAGGTGAGGCAGAAGTGGCGGGTTTCTATGTTGGTTCACAACTCCGGGTTCTTCGATATTTTCAAGAATGAAAATGCTGAATAATAAAGATGCTCTGAGTTGGAAAGTAGAAAAGTAAATTGGAAAGTAGAAGATAAAAGAGAAGGCACTCCCTGAGGTGGGAGGGAGGAACTTAGCATAGAACTAAGTTAATTATGGCTCTTTGTGGGGTTCTTATAGGAAAACTCATTCTTTGTGTTTCAGGGAATGTAGGTAAATTAAAGAAAAGGGTTTTATACCCTTTTTTAATAAAAACTGGGCTCTTGGTCACCTGAAGAAAGGGCCTTGTTGGGGGGTCAAGAGAACAGGCCTGATAAGGTCTGAAAAGAGCCCCCCAGACCCACCCCAGCTGCTCTTCTGAAGTGGGCAATGCTGAGCAGTGATGAGGATCTCTGTTCCTTTGTGACTCCCAGGTTCTTCAATATTTTCAAGAGTGAAAATATTGAGGAATAAAGATGCTCAAACTCAGAGCTGGTAAGAAGAAAAGTTCATAGGAAAGTAGAAGTTTCCCAAATGGGAAAGAACTTAGTAAATGACTAAGTTAACTATGGCCATTTTTATGGGATTTTTATAGGAAAACTGGGTCTTTGTGTTACAAGGAATGCAGGGAAGTTAAAGATAAGGGCTTCTCTTGAAAGAGAGCAACTACCCCCTTTCCCAACCAGGGCAGGCCTACTCACGGAAAGTTACCAATTTAGGGCCTGAGTGACCTTTTCATCTTGAAGTAACCTTTTCATCCTGCTATCTACAAAAGGCCCAGAACAAATTCCTGTTAGAGGTTATGAGACCCCTGCCCAGAACCTGCTATCTGGCCTGAATTGCCTGAATTGCATTCCTGCACATACACATAGCCATTGCTGACCCATGAACCCACACGTGTGTCTAGCTGCACCAAATATAGAAAGAAGTATTAAGTATGATCTGATTGGTAGGTGATGGTAACTTGTTACAAAGTGATTCGCTGCCTCGCACAGATCTTGATGTATTATTTTAAATTTATTGGATGGTTATGCACAGGTTTTTCTGTAGTGGTGAGAATTGTCTCTTAAAAGATCCTCCCTGGAAGGGCTCGGGGCTCTTAGCCGCTGACTGCTTGTGGTCATGCTATGAGCCTTGCTTTTGCATAGGACCCGGTCTCTCAGAGTTTTCCTTGGTAGGTGCAGCATTCCGAGGCTCCCAGTCACCCCATTGAGTGGGGTGACTCAACTCTTTCACTCTGTAGACCCTTTTAAATGAAATTGGGCTTGGCAAGTGCTACAGAGGATACAAGGGTCCTAACAGATCCTTCTCTGGCCTTTGGTATTGCTCATTGTCTTAGCCTGCTGGTGAGCATGGACTCTGGGGCGGAATTTTATGATGGACAATTTTTGCTATCCTGTTTATCAGAAAAAGCCCAGGAATTTTCAGGAAGTCAAAAATGTAGTATGGGCCAACGAAAACAGAAAGACTGCTCACAGCAGCTAGTGAGGATAAACTGAAGCTTCTTCTTTCACTTCCAAGCTGAGATTGGGCAATCCAAGGTCTGAGATGTGCCAGGCTAGTCTCTGCAAATGTAGTTTTATAGTGTTCCTTCCCAAACAAACCCACCCCTCCAGGAACAAGCACACATATGGGGATTTCTATGTAGAAAATGACTTTTTGTCTTTCCAAGAGTTGGAAACTTTGAAATTTCTTCTTTCATATTCTTGTCATTCTGCCCCTCATGGTGTTGCAGGTGTGGCTGTGGTGCCCAGCTGTGTTGACAAGTGGAAGATAGGAAACAGGCTTGTCTACACCCAGGGTTCTGCCCTGTGGGCCCTGGATGATTGATGGTCTGACATAGAAAAGACTGGGCCCCTGGGATGAACCCAGAGCCATTGCAGAGCCTGACAAGCTACCTTGGTGTATTTAATATGCCAAAAACAGTAACAATAATGGATTTCATTCCCAATGAATGGAGATGTTACTGGTACCAACTTGAGCAAATTGATGAACAATGGGAAGACAAGTGACAAGTGACAGTCTTGTCAACACCTTTGTTCCTGCAACAAGATCTCCCTCTTGGGGATATGCAGATGGCAATATTTCTAGTTTTTGCATCTCAATGGGTCATCTCATTGCATCTCAATGGGTCTTTTAAGCTTTCTTAAAAGTTTTCTTCACCTCTCAAAATTTTCTTCACCTCTCCAAAGTGTCCCTGCCTTTGGGCTGGCTTGGGTGCCAACTCTGACTTTTCTTCTCTACCTTGCAGATCTCCACATCTGGCCACCAGCAACATTTTAACTCTTCCTTCTCCCAGATCACAGACTGGACTCCTCTTAGATTCACAACTCTTAAGGCTTTTCATACTTGCATCATTCTCATTTTCCACATTTCATCTCCTGAAAGAATCTTTCCTACTCTAACATTATTCACACACCATCTCACCATCAAAATCATCCTATCTCATAAGTGGTTAAATTCACTTGATCACTTGAATCCCGTTATTCATCGATTTGCTTGAGCGGGCGCCAATAACATTTCCATTGGACCCTATCACGTGCCAATGTAGTCCAATGGCATCTGGTTGATTCAGGAATATGAAGAGCCTCAAACTATTCCTTCAGGGTCTTAACAAGGAAGTCTGACCATCTTGTAGGTGGGCAGCCACGTGATCTTTTGACATTCCGTGGGATCCAGTCGGTAACGGCTCTAGTCCAGCGGTTGTCTCCAAATCGTACTACATGTCCAGCCCATCTGATTTTCTTTTTTTTTTTATGTTGGTACATATTGGTTTTATTTCTTGTTTTTTTTCCTGTTTGACGCCATATTTTATTCATGCTAAGGAAAGATTTATTTTTTTTTTAATTTTATTTTATTATTTTCCCCCCAAATATTATTACACCATTTTAGACATACAATTGAAAGATGCTCATGTAGAGTTTTGGTTCTACAGTGTTCCAACACGCATCCCTCCACCCAAACCCATCTCCCATCACCAATGTCCCCACCTCAGATTCTGTATGTCATTTCTTTCCTCTTTATATCTCCTTCCCACCAAACTTTCCTGCTCTTCGTGGAATGCAGTTCATTAAAAGACATTACTGTTTCACTATTTTAGTGGACCGTGTGGCCACAAGCGGCCACGCAACCTGGGCTCAAACTGGTTTTGCTCTGTTGATCTGGTTGTGAGGCAGTTTCCAGCCCATCTTATTTTTTGAAGACTTGGCAAATGACACAGCATCCCTGATTCTGGAATAGTGACGGAGGTCAGAACTCCGGATTCCTTCACTCACTTGAGTGAGACGTGATATTTCAAGCATAGCTCTTTCGATGCCTCTCTGGGAGACCCGAGTAGCATTCTCATCCTGCTTTCGTAGGGCCCAGGTCTCTGAGGCGTATGTTAATGCAGGGAGAACGGTGGAGTCGAAGAGATGTGCCTGGAGCTGGAAGTTCTTTGTCCTTTTAGCTATTTCTTCAATGCCTTTGAAGGCATTCCATGCCGCTCTCTTCCTCCTGGGCGCAGCTCAGGTTTTAGGTCCTTCATCATGTTGACTTCTAGACCTAGGTACACATAACTGTTGCATTCAGAGATGTTTGTTCCATTGAGAGTGAATGGGGCCTCAGGAACTAGTTCATTTCTCATGAAAGTGGTTAAATTATTAACTTCAATGACAAGGGTGAGGGAGGGGGATAATCAACAGCCTTTGGTGGGGGTAATTCAACTCAAAAACCCTGGAGCCTGTAAATAAATCATCTTTTATGACAAAGGGGGACTAAGGCAAAAGATAGAAATAAATTTATTCATTGGTGACTTTAAATGTGTCTCAGAAGCCAAGCAGGTGATGGAGAAGCCATGGTTAAGGGTTCTCTGTTCATTTTGATTCCCAGGTTCTTCATTAGTTTTAAGAATGCAAATATGGAGGAATTAAGATGCTCAGACTCAGAGTTGGAAAGTAGAAAAGCTCTTGGAAAGTAGGAGAGAAAGGAAAAGGAGCTCCCCAAGGTCTTGGAGGCCAGGAAAGTTCCAATTCAAACAGGATTTGAATATGCAGGTAGGAACAGAAACAGAGCACAGCAATCTCAGCCATGCACACCATGGTCAGGGCCAGAGATCAGGAAAGATGGGACAGAAGAGGAACTAATGGGTTACAGTTTAGTGGTCCAGTGACAGGTATAGAGTACTGGGATATTGGCCTTGGCCAGGTACTAAGTAAAAAGTCAAGGCAAGACATCAGTGCACCACAGGGCTGGTATGGGAAAGACCCAAGGACATGATTTCAGACCCCAAAAAATTGCACAGGATAGAAAGCAAGGCAGAGACAAAGGATCTGGCTATTTTACACTGGAGTCAAGTACACTACGTGGAAGAGATCAGAAGGCCATACATAGGACAGGGCAGCACCAGGGACAGAATGAACAATATTATGCAGGTAAGGATCAGCCTTCAACTCCACCGTTCTCCCTGCATTAACATATGCCTCAGAGACGTGGGCCCTATGAAAGCAGGATAAGAATGCTATTCGGGTCTCCCGGAGAGGAATCAAACGAGCTATGCTTGGAATATCAAGCCTCACTCAAGTGAAAGAAGGAATCCGGAGCTCCGATGTCCATCGCTGTTCCAGAGTCAGGGACGCTGTCTCGCTTTGCCAAGGCATCAAAAATCAGATGGGCTTGGACATTTGTAATGTGATTTGGAGACAACCGCTGGACTAGAGCCATTTTTGACTGGATCCCACGGGATGTCAAAGATCACGTGTCCGCCCACCTACAAGATGGTCAGACTTCTTTTTTCAAGACCCAGAAGGAATGGTTTGAGGCTCTTCGTATTCTAGAGCAACCAGATGCCATTGGGCCACACTGGCATGTGATAGGATCAAATGGAAATGTTACTGGCACCCGCTCGAGCAAATCAACAAATAACGGGATGTCAAGTGATCAAGTGATCAAGTGAAGGATCAGTCTAGACATCTGGAGAGGGACATGGACCTATCTACTTAAACTGTACAATAAACTCTAACTTCTTAGTCTTCTGAGGTTTTTTTGCAAGTCTTGCATACAATTCTCAAGGAAAATCCACTTTTGCACTAACATGTCTATGAACACCATTAGGCTCTATTTGCTTTCTGACTATGGAGCAAATTGACTCAAATTTGACAACTAATAAACATAACTATTTTTTAGCTTATAGATCTACAGATGAAAAAGCAGCAGAATTTTCTAGGCTTTTTTTCTCAGGTAGAAATAAGTTGTTAGTGTTGAAGCCCTCACTCCATTTGTCCACTTCCCTACTCGAATAGCAAGGAATCATGCTCGTAATGCAATAACACACAGGGTTTATTCCAGCTAGCTGGGGCTGATCACTTCACTGAGACACGAAGGTCCTAGTGAGAATGTTCAACCCTGGGAGAAAGCAAGCAGCGATTATACAGGCCTTCCAAGGTTGTTACAGGCGTCACAGCCCACACAAATCCATATAGTCAATAAACTTAAAGAAAAGCATATTTCAAACATTTCATCCTAAAAAGGTCATGCAAGAGAAGTGGTATGTCCTTTTCCAGTCATGTATTTAATCAACCCTGAAGACATCCTGCCCACAGCTGGTGGTGAATCTATACTGTCCAGATGACCAGAACAGATATGAATGGGCAATGACTTGTTTGTCAAGGTCCCAGGGCTTACAAAGTTGGGGTCGTAGCCAGGCCTAGCATTAGCTGTCTGACTTGCTCCCGCAGACTCAAGATCCAACTACAAGATTCTTATTTTGTTGCTGATGGAATTTAGCATGTTATGCTCTAATACAGAAGTTATGAATTATTTGCTGGCTACATGGGACTGCTTTCAGCAGATCATATTTCTGGTCACAATGCCTCCTTATAACTCCAAGTAAATAGTGGTGCAGTGATTGTCTTTTCCTACACATATGCTGTTTTTCTTGACCAACTTGCTAGAGCTTGCTCTCTAAGTTTAAAGATAGACAAGGTCTATGAAGATAATTACCACAATTTATGATGGGGGTGGAGGAAGTTTGGGTCACACTTAGCCATGCTCGTGACTGACTCCTGATTCTGTGCACAGGCATTACTTGGCAGTGGACTAAAGCTTCTCCTAAAATAGAGCACACATACAATGCAATAGGATAGAATTTTGTAATTGACCTCCTCAAAAAGGATTTAGGGAGAAGTTAAATATTCAGAAAGAATATGGAATTTGTCATTCTGTGTTTGGACTCACTACAGCATCCAAGGCACTGGTAGTTTCTTGAAATTTGTTCCCCTGTTCCTTAAAATTATAATAATAATAATAATAATAATAATAATTTCTCATTATTATTAACTGACAAGAGATACTATTTGTTATTTTTAATGGGGGAGATTTCCAGTGACCGTGGGAAATAAAATTCCAATTACTGAAAATCTTGAAAACTCTGCCATAAATGTCAATACATGGTTATAAATTTGAAAAACTCTCACAAATTAACACTATTTGCAGTTGATGGCAAAATTAAAAGAAATATAGTTTTAATAATATTTAGGTAATGATCCCTTGATAAATTAGTCTTTGCTAGTCTTTAATAGACTACAATTTTGCTAACTCTGACTCTATCAATTTCCAAAATGACTAGAATTTAAGGTACCCTTAAATATTTTTTCCTCTTCAGTGATTTTATGTGTTTTAGGATTTAAAAATACCAGTTATTGGGTACTATATTGTACTATTTTGGATAAAGAGAGAAAATGAATAAATATTTATTTTAAGATGACCGTTCATAAAATAAATAGAGGTAATAAAATTTAGCCAATTTTTATTGTACTTTGTTACATTTCCTATTAGAAAAAGCTAATTTGATATATTAGGTACTAGAGAAAGACTGTATAGCATTATCATATTTTGTTTCAAATAATAACAATAATCTATCATCCTTCAATACTAAAGGATTTATGTGATGTTTTATTGCATTATAACTTTATTATAAAACATAGTGAACTTTAATTAATGAAGAATTGATATGGAGATCTATAATAAACCTGTTTAATCTGACAACAAATTATTCCCATTGATGACAGGAGTTATGGGGAGTGTGTCCCAATACAATATACTAATAATCACTTTCTTTAGGAAAGCTAGTTATCACACTTAGGAAGTTAAATCTTGTATCAAATAAAAAATAATATCAATTTTTATGTATTATAAAAATGTCAATAATATTAATCCGTATCAAAGTATATATGATTTTCCAAATGTTTCTGCAAACATGACATTTGAGCAACCAATTATTTTCTTTCAACATTTCCATGTTAACATCAAAAATAAGATGCCAACTTAACTGAAAATAATATTTCTTACTGCAAATGTTTTTTGAAAATGATGACAAAATGCTTTTCCTAAAATATTAATTTTCCTAAAATATTAATATATAATAATTATTTATCCTGAATGTTTCTATTTAGTGTCACTTTGTAGTAAGAGTTCTTACTTTAGGATAAAAAGGGTTTTTTTTCAGAAAATGCATGTCTGCAGTTAGATGTTTATGCTCACTAAATGAACTGTTTTAACTTGCACAGATTTGACATTCTCTAGAAAGGAATAATAAATTACACATGTATATTTTGTAGCTTATCAAAAACTCAACTTCGTTGTGATGTCTCATTCGCATCCTGTGTAGTTTCTAATCTAAATAATATCTAAAGAATTTCAATGTGCTGATGGTTATTTGAGCCTGTCATGAAGAATGCTTATATTTTACCTCCCTCTCAATGTCCTAGGTATTGTGTATTTTCTATTGACTATCTGCACCCCTAACCCCATCTACTTTGAAACCCTAACACCCAAAAAGGATTAATATATTAGTAGACGGACTTTTGGAAATACATCTGGATAATGCTGTGATGGGAAGTCCTTCCTTATTTTATTGGTTATTGTACCTCTAGGAAGAGAAGAAATTAAATAGAACTTCTGGGCCTGGTGAACACAGAAAAGGCAGCGCTCTCCAGCCCGCAAAACAGGCTCATACAGAAAGTACGCCAGGAACCTTGTTCTGGCGTATCCAGCTTTCAGAACAGTGAGAAGTGAGTGTGTGTTGCTTAATCCAACAGACCTATGGCATTTTGTTGCAGCAGCTCCAGTCAACCTGAAAAAAAGCCCAAGTATATATATATAATTGGATAATTTACCTTTACATTTTTTGCATGCAAGAAAAATTAATACATTTAAGCTATAATCCAATTTAGCACTTTGTAGCATTACAAACAGCTTATTTATGCAATAACTCAGTGAGCCACTTAGCTGCAATGAAAAAAGACACCTAAAGTTTTATTGCAACTATAATTATAGTTTCTGTTGTCACAACACACAAATAAAAATAAGACAAGAAAGGCAGAATTGCTATAGAATGCTGCTATAGAAATGCTATAGAATTACTATATCAGCCTAATAATTCTAGCAATAAATTTTATCATGGTAGCAAACAGCATAACAGACAATGGATAAATAAAAGCGATCTGTCTCCTTAGTCTTATTGGAGTGGAACTTTAAAATAAAAGTACAAGGTATGTAAACTTTAGACATTGCTTTTTCTGTTTGCATAAATACATAATATATACCAAACATTTTCTTCCTGGAATAAACACTTGCATATTGGGAAAATTAGAGAAAAAAAAAACGAGGGTTTAAGGAGAGTTGAGATTCATAAAGAGAGATGATGGTAGAAAAGAAGTGAGAATCATAGAGCAGGAAAGGACTAAAAAGAGGATGGAGGTGAGACCTAGGGGCAACATGGAACTCAAGGCAGGTGTGATTCGAGTATGAACTAAATTTAAGGGAATAAGAAAAACACAGGAAGCAAGAGGATCCACTGGTCAGAAGGAATAGATTAATTCCTAATATGATTTTTAGAAACAGGTTAATTCCTAACAATTTTTCCATCCCTTGTGCAAATTCCTTTAAAATACGACAGTAAACTTTTAGACTGGCGCGTGAGATCTCTAAACCAAAATATTTTAATCCCATGACTATATTTTAATTATTTCTCCAACCAGGCTCTAAGAATATAATCAGATGTGACTCTGATTTAAAAGTCAGATATACAGTCCAAGAAATAGACCCAGGTCCAGAAATAAACACACTCATCTGTAGTCAAATAATTTTAATATGAGTTCCAATACTATTCAATCGGAAAGTAATTGTCTCAGCAAATAATGTGAATGCAATTCAATACCCATTGCAAAAGAATGAAGCTTAATTCATATTTCTTACTATATTGGATATAGGCAGACAGGAACGAAAGGGCCTCCATGGCAACAGAATTTCTAGGAAGTAATAAAAACACCTAGTCCTAAGGCCAGCAGGATGTGAGCACAGAGCTGAGTCTTCACAAGACCTTTACCTGGAGCTAGCCAAGACCAGAGAAGCCTGGACCCACCCTCGAAGAGAAGATCCTGCAGAACAGAGATCAAGAAAAGGAGTTTTCAAAGACCACTCCTAAATCTACCTTTCTTGGCACTCCCCCCCCCCATCAACTACTCTTAGCTAGAAGCTCCACGTGGAGTGACTTGGATAAAACGTATAAAAGCCACCTTGAACAAAGGAAGGGTGCAGAGGCCGCCTGAGCCCTTGTGCCGTGTGTGCCCATGTGGCCCGAACGTGAGGTGCAGAGCACGTGTCTCACCCATTCTCTCCCTTGAGTTGTGAACTCAATCTCACTTTCTGTCCTTCCTCTTCCCAAAATCGTGAAAATAAAATCTGTTTTTCCTTCACTGCTCATCTCCTTTTGTAATTCTTCTTCTGAGGTAAATACAAGAACCTGTAAGGCCCAGCCTTCCCATCGGGTCCGGGGCAGCAGGGACTGAGTAGGAGAAAGTGACTGTCTCTCTCCACCCCGCCTCACCTAAGCCACCGGCTTCATATTCACAATCCCAAATGGCTCCAAATGAAACTACCAAAATAAAACGTAAGCATGGCTCTTTGCAAATTAGGAATTGATTTCTTACAAAACACCAAAAACACAAGATTTCTTACAAAACACCAAAACACCAAAAATACAAGTTGACTATATATGCTGACTGGGGTTGAATCTTCAGTATCCATATGGTCCCCCAGGCACCACCAGGAGTGATTCCTGAGTGCAGAACCAGAAGTAACCCCCTAAGCATTGCCAGGAGTGACCCAAACCCTCTGAGAGAGAGAAAAGAGTGAGAGAGAGAGAAAATTAAAGCATTTTAGCCAAGATCTTAAGTTGCATTTTATGCATACATAAAATGTGGCTAAACATATTTTAATCAAGCAGAGTATTTTATATTCAACCTTGTGACATATTATATGCTTCATAAAGTGCCCGAATATGGAATATATAAAGAATACTTTTAACTGTTGGGGAAGTATTGTGGAATAAAATATCCCTTCACAATCAGCATCTTTTTGGAGTGGTCTATTTTTAGAGGGTCGGAGAAAGCACTGAGTTTGACCCTCTACATGGAGCAGTGAATTATGACCAGTGAGAAGCAACCTGCTATAGCTTTTAAAATGACAGGAGTCATCGGTAACTAACTCAAAACATGATGTCATCCAGCCTCACAAAAGCAATAGCCCTCCTACCTTAAGCAGTGTTAAAAATAACTGCATTTTCCTCATGTGCACCAGTGACTCACTATAACTACAAACTTTTTCTTGATATTTTAAATTACCTAAATTATCTTAAGTTTGCTGAAATTGTCAGAGATATTTGCTTCAATCAGGCCTTGCCATACATTAAAGCATTTTAGCCAAGATCTTGAGCCTATCATAGCCGGCTCACTGCACATAGCGCCCGCATGGTTCATCAATAAATGCTGTATTTAGAGGTGACTACTAGAGTATGCCACCAGCATGGCAAGCCTGGCAAGCTGCCCGTGCTGTATTTGATATGCCAAATACCAGTAACAATTATATTAGGTAATTTCCATGATAATAGTTTGAGGATCTTTAAGTTCCTGGAGCAAGCATATGCCCCTCAGGCTCTACTAGCATGAGACAGGACATATGGAGATGTTACTGGTGCCCGCCCACAAATCGATGATGAACGGGAAGATAGTGATAGTGATAGCCAAGACCTTTAGTTGCATTTTTATGCATACACATAAAAATGTGGCTATATAGACTTTTAATCAAGGAGAATATTTTATATTCATCCTGTCTAGGATCTTAAATTCAAAGATCTATAAACATGTACTTTAAAGGTTAAAATAATAAATAAAGCCAACTGCTATTTAAAAATAGGAAGATACACACTAGAGTGAAAGTGTGTACATCTTAGTGAAATTCATATACTAGCTACAATCAAGTATAGCAGGGTGAAACCGCAGACATTTAGATATATATGAATAGATATCTAAATATGTATTATTCTTGTGAAGTTCTACCAGTGCTTGATATATCCTGGATATTAACTCCTTATCAGATGGGTACTGGGTGAATATTCTTTCCCACTCTGTGGACTGTCTTTTGTATCTTGTTCACTGTTTCTTTTGAGGTGTGGAAGCTTTTTTAGTTCCATGTAGTCCCATATGTTTATCTTTGCTTCCATTGTTTTGTTAGTGGTATTTTATCTTTGAAGATGCCTTTAGCTCTATGTCGTAGAAGGTTTTTCCTATGTTTTCCTCAATGTACTTTATGGATTCAGGTCTGATATGATCAAATGATCTTTGATCCATTTTTATCTGACTTTTGTGCATGGTGTTAGAGAAAGGTCCAGATTCATTTTTTTTACATGTAGCTACTCAGTTTTCCCAGCATCACTTGTTGAAGAGGCTTTCCTTTTTGCTCTTTTATCAAATATTAAATGGTCATGTATTTAATGATAGGTGTCAGGGTACTCAACTCTATTCCATAGGTCTACAGGTTTGTTTTTCTCCAATATCATGCTTTTTTTAATTATTACCGCTTTGTAGTGCAGTTTGAAGTTGGGAAAGGTGATGCATCCAATCTTCTTTTTCCCAAGGATTGCTTTAGCTATCAGTGGGGGTTTATTATTCCATACAAATTGCAGGAGTGTTTGGTCAATTTATTTGAAGAATGTCATGGGTATCCTGGAAAAGAAATTAACAGAAGAAATTCGAATGGCCAAAATGCATATGAAAAAATGCTTGTCATCACTAATCATCACAGAGATGCAAATCAAAACAACAATAAGATATCATCTCACATCACAGAGACTGGTGACACATCCAAAATAGCATGAACAACCTGTGCTGGTGTGGATGCAGGGAGAAAGGGACTCTCATTTATTGTTGGTGGGAATGTCGAGCTGGTACAGTCTTCTTGGAAAACAATATGGACATTCCTCCAAAAACTAGAAATTGAACTCCCTTTTAACCCAGCCATACCACTCCTGGGAATATACCCTTGGAAACCAAAAATACACAGAGAAACACCATCTGCACTTTTATGTTCATAGCAGCACTATTCACAATAGCCACAATCTGGAAACAACCAGAGTATCTCAGAAAAGATGACTGGATAAAGAAACTTTGGTACATCTAAACAATGAATACTATGCAGTTGTTAGGAAAAACAATGTTATAAAATGTGCCTATAAATAGATGGACATGGAGAGGATCATGTTGAGTGAAATTAGCCAGAAGGAAAAGGACAGATATAGAATGACTGCATTTATTTGCAGAATATAAAAAAATAGCATGATACCGATATCTAAGGCCAGGCAAAACATGGATAGGAGGTCTTGTCAATAGGTGGAATCAACTGCAAGTGTGTGGGAATCAGAGGTTAGGTAAGAAAGAAAAGGGAACAGTGTGCTAATAATTGTTGGAAATGATAATACCAGCTTAGAACTGAGCATTGAATGTACAAAAAAGATACACATGATAGCCTCTAAATCTATGCATTGTAATCCAATGTGTAAGAGAAGGAAGAGAGAAAGAGAGAGAGAGAGAGAGAGAGAGAGAAGAGATAAAAAACCTGCCATAGAGGCAGTCTAGGGGAGCGGGGAGGGAATTGGGGACATTGGTGGTGGGAAATGTGCACTGGTGGAGACATGGGTGCTGGAACACTGTATAACTGAAACCCAAACATAGGCGACTTTGTAATTGTATATCTCACAGTGGTATAATAAAATATAATAAAAATAATAAAATAAAAAAGATACAAAAATTAAAAATATTTAGCATCCAAATAAGATATGTATTTTATTTTTTGCAAGGGTTGCGCTTGCTTTAGCAGCACGTATACTATTTTTCGCTAGGGAAAAGTTGTTATTTTTCTTTAGTTTCTATGATTGTCATTACATATGAGACTTCAGAGAACTTTAATGGCACTTGTTATACTACAATATATAGTATGGAATTCTCTGGAGGACTACTCCACTCCATTGTTTACCAAATTAATACTTGAATTCTTATCCTAAGTGTGATTAATGTTTACCAAACTAAGCACTATTTAGTTACATTTATGAAGTCAATTCTCATCAAAAAAATTTAAGAGCGTCCAGAGATCGTACAGTGGTTAGGCACTTGCCTTGCATGCAGCTGACCCAACTCAGTCCCCAGCACCACATAGAGTCACCCAAAACCTAGTTAGGAGTGATTCCTGAGCACATATCCAGGAGTGAGTCCTGAGCTCAGCTGGATACGCCTTCAAAATGAATTATAATTACAGTTCACGATCCACGATCTTCCCGTTGATCATCTATTTGCTAGAGCGGGCACCAGTAATATCTCCACATGTCCTGTCTCATGCCAGTAGAGCCAGGGGCATCGGCTTGCTACAGGAACATAAAGAGCCTCAAACCATTATATTAGGTCATGGGAATGACCTAATATAATTGTTACTGGAATTTGGCATATCATATACAACACGAGAAGCTTGCCAGGCTTGCCGAGCGGGAGGCAAACTCTTTTAAACACCCCCAAATAAAGCATTTATTGATGAACCCAAGCGCGGCCGCAAGGCGGCTGTGCGACCCGGCTGTGATGGGCTTGTCTGCTGGGTGGAGTTCTGACGAGAGGGAAGTCCAGAAGTGGAAAATGGCGGCGCCCGTGGAGTGAGGAGCGGTGGTCTGGCTTGTTGTGAGGCTCTGCCAAGGTGGTGGGCCAGGGCTAGAACCCGCCATGCCTCCCGACTGCCTCATGAACGGCTTTTGCACAGGGAGAGCAAGAAACAGCTCTGCCCCATGTGTGAGAGTCTCTGGACCAGCATACCTGGGCTGGATTGAGGAAAAAGCTGCAGGGTGGGTGTCGGTGATCCGGGCTGTGATGGGCTGGTCTGCTGGGTGGAGTTCTGACGAGAGGGAAGTCCAGAAGTGGAAAATGGCATAATTACAGTTATGGTAATAATAATATTATTATTAGAAAAAATAATAATATTTTTCTCTATGGTGAACTTCTTGCACATCTCTCTCTTTCTCTCCACTTATATTTCTCAAGGAAATGTATTTAAATGTAACTATATAACTTCATTGAAAAAAAGTAAAAAGAGTCTGGTTTTGTCATTTGAGACAAACTTGTCATTTCCAAGTGGCTGGTAGTAATTTTGACCTGATAATCCATGATGTATCTCAGAATCAATGTGTCAAGAGCAATAAATAATGTTTGTCACAGTATTGCCAATTTCTGTTGAATGTGGTAATAGCCTCATTTCTCCCTCTCCTCTGCCATGCTCATGACACAATCCATGAGGTCCAATTAATTTTTATTCGGAAACATTTTTTCAAGTCAATCCTCCTTTCTCTATTGTCAAATATTAACCATCAGATACTATGTGTGAAAAATGGTGGTATCTTTCCAACTTCTACCCAGCCCTCGCCTAACTCCTTACTTTAAGAAATATCAAGATCCTGGAGCAATATAACTACAACTTTATGAAGTCAAGGTCACGCCATTGTTCATAAAATTGGTCCAAATTCCATAGGAAAGGAAGAAACTTACATCTCATCAGAGAATGAACAATAGAATCCGGAGACTGATAGACTTTGGTTTAAATTCTAATTCCATGTTTATCATAATCATGCCCTCAAGCTACAATCTATAATTACAAACACCCTAATTGTGTAACTGGGCTTTTAATTTGTCTCTCTTTCCTAAAACATTATTAATTAACTTATCTAGTGTATGAATTTTTTTTAATTTAAGCACTGTGACTTACAATACTGTAAACGGCAGTTCTTAATGCATAGAATGTTCCAGCACCGCACCCCTCTACCATATATCTGCTTCACTCCTCCATTGTCCCAAATGCCCCCACTCGCCAATGCATTCCCATCTTCCATTGTGGTAATCTCACTCTTGCAGACCAGTTCTCAGGTTCTGTCTTGAAGAAATCTCAGAAGAGGTGTGAGAACAGTAAAACGAGATCTCCTTTGTGAAGTGGGAAGACTGTCTTTCGTGCTTGGAACTGCCCTGACAATAGGAAACTGATCTGAAATAGTAGCTTGTTCTCTGGTTCAAAATAGTTGGAAATTGGCTTCTTGATTCAACTGCAAAGAGCCTCCAGCTCCAGGCACATCTCTGATTCCACCGTTCTCTCTGCATTAACATATGCCTCCAGAGACCTGGGCCCTATGAAAGCAGGATGAGAATGCTATTCTGGTCTGCCAGAGAGGAATTGAAAGAGCTATTCTTGGAATATCACGCCTCACTCAAGTGAGAGAAGGAATCCGGAGTTCCGACCTCCATCGCTATTCCAGAATCAGGGATGCTGTCTCGTTTTGCCAAGGCATCAAAAATCAGATGGGTTGGACATGTAATGCGATTTGGAGACAACCGCTGGACTAGAGCCATTACCGACTGTTACCGACTGGATCCCACGGGATGTCAAAAGATCACATAGCCTCCCACCTACAAGATGGTCAGACTTCCCTTGTCAAGACCCTGAAGGAACGGTTTGAGGCTCTTCTTATTCCTGAATCAACCAGATGCCATTGGGCTACATTGACACATAAAAGGGTCCAATGGAAATGTCACTGGCGCCCACTAGAGCAAATCGATGAATAACGGGATTCAAGTGATCAAGTGATTCAACTGCACAAAGATTTTAATAGGAGGGAAAAATGTACAGATGTCAAATCAGGAAAACCGTGGATAAGGTGCAATCTAATGGGTTTATACATACAGTGTGCATATCCTAGTGTACGTATCACTCCTTCAAATCAACTGACCAATCTCAAAGCACAACACACAAAGCAGAGACTTCAAGCTGAGAAAAGATAATTCATGCACCAGATGAGACAATGCTTTCATGTAAATTTTTTACCCAGGAAATAAAAATTTTAGAAGTACAAGTAACTTCATGGAGGTGGGGAATGACAAGAAAGGCAAAAATGGCAGTTAAAGATGGAATTCTGGAAAACTAGTAAAGGATTGTTCCATTTAGCCTGTTCCCAGTTGCTCAGTCTTTTAGCTTAACTACACACTAAACTTCCCACTTCACAACTTTTCCCTTAGTTTGCCCAGCATATGGATTGAAATTTAAAATAGCAGTTTATTTTCTGCTGTTTCTATGTTGGAAATTTTAGTAGGTGTTGGAATCAGCATTTGCATTTGCTGCACCAACAATTAAAGATGACTTTTCTACATTTCTTTGCTGGCAAACAAATGCAGTGTGGTAATGACTTAAAATGCAATTCACTGTTAATGCCCACTTCTTATGTTTTATTGCAAGTAAAAATTATCTTCAGACCTCTATGTTGGAGCTATTTGGAGTGAATGGCCTGCCTGACTCTGGAAGAATAAGTTCAAGGCAGAAAATGAGTTTGAATCTCTCTCAGACTTCTCATGAAAAATAGCCCAGCATTTGCAAGAACAGCATGTGGCTACATACAAGAGAGAAGAAAAGAATGTCAAATTATTTTTCCTGCTTTTGCCTTTTTTTCCTGGAAATCAATTCTGAGACAAGCTGTATGCAGACAAGTTACTGGGAGTTGCTCTTGGATCACATCTTAGAGAAAGGGAGGACAGCAGGTCTGGGAAGTTTGGCAGCCAACTGGAAGTACTCTTGGAACTGAGACTTTTATTACTTCTATGAGGAATCCTAGGAATTTGGCTGGTTATTATTGATGCTTCAAAGTAATAAAATTGCACCTTTATGTTGTGCTATCTGCCAACTGTTAGCAGCAGGCCAGCCCTAGAAGGAGCTCAGTGTGTTGGGAGGAGCAATTTATTATGGCTAGATGCAATTCCTGGTGCAATTCCAGTGCCCTGAAGCTAATATTCCAATAGGTATACAGAGAATGCGCATGTGCATTTCATCCACAAAGGAGAGACCTATGAACTCCTTCTTATTCAGCTGACAAGTCATGAGGTTTGGCTAACACTGTAGAACAATAATATTGGCCAGTTCAGTTCAATGCTCAGGTCTCCATTTAAGCTATTTCAGTTTTAGAATTCAGTATGAAGAAAAGAAGTATAAATAAAGTGAAAAGGGATGCTTCATGCTTGGTCAAAAGGTGTTGAAAGGAATACTTATTTTTCTGCATTTTATTTCCTTATGCATTTACTTAATTGTGCTGGCCCTGATATAGAGCAGGGAAAAGTATTTCCCTGCTCTCAAACATAGGTGTCAGCTATCTACTGATGACAATGTTTACTACATTGTCATCACTGCCTAAAGTCAGTGGACACACTGGCCTGTCTCCACCTCAGGTATTCTCCCTGGGGTGTGCGGCTGGCCAGGCAGGTGCCTGGGGTTGTGGTAGAGCACCAGGCCTCGGCAGAAGGTGGGGCTACAACCCCCAGAAGTCTGAGCGAACCGGAAGTAAACGAACATTTTGAACTCTCACCGACCTGTCTCCGCCTCAGGTATTCCCCCTGGGGTGTGCGGCTGGCTGGATGGGTGGCCACTCACGTGGCCTCTTATTAATACAAATACTGGGAAATTCAACACCAAGGGAAGGTAATACCCTCAAGAAAAAAAGAAATAGTACACTAGAGGAATCTACCCCTGAGCACCGCAAAACCATGGGGAAACAACACAGATCCCCAGCTCGAAGAACAGATGAAGGAATCAACCCTGAATACTCAAAAAGAATGCAGATGTGCATGATCTCTCTGACAATAAATTTAGAGAAGAAATTGGTAGGATGTTTAAGGAGATCAACGAAAAAATAGAGCAGATGTCCAGTAAAATACAGGAGAACATAAACGGAGTAGTTGAAAGGGCAGTAAATAAATTACTGGAGGAAATGAGAGCAGAAATGAGAACCATGCAAATAGAAATATCATCGCTTAAAAACTCAGTAGATGAAATGAAAAACACAATGGGGCTCTCAACAGTAGGATGACAGCAGCGGAAGAGAGAATCAGTGAGACTGAAGATGAGCTGCAGAAAGCACTCAAAGAACTACATAAGATGGAAAAAGACCGGAAAATGGATCAGCAAAAGAACAGAGAACAATGGGATGAGGCCAGGCTGAACAACAAGAATTATCGGAGTCCCAGAGGGACAGGAAAGTAACCCCAAGGAAATTAAAACAGTTAAAAACATCCTGGCTGAAAAGTTCCCGAGTTAAAGGATGAAGGCATCCAGATCCAAGAAGCCCGACACATACCAGCAAGAAGAGACCCCAATAGAAAGACCCCAAGACACATCCTAGTCAAAGTAATGGATGTCATAGACAGAGACATAATTCTTCAGGCAGCAAGATCAAAGAAGGAAATTGTATACAAAGGAGCACCCATTCGACTTTCAGCAGACTTCTCAGAAGACACCCTCCAAGCCTGAAGGCAGTGGTGGGATATAGTAAAAAAACTTAACGAAATGAATGCCTCAGCAAGAATTCTTTATCCAGCTAAACTCTCATTCAGATTTGAAGGACAGATATACAACTTCTTGGATACACAACAACTTAGGAACTTTGTAAAATCAAAATCAACCTTAAAAGAAGGACTGAAAGATTTACTATAAGAGGAGACATAACCCAAAAGGCAAATTCATAGCTCTTCAAGGATTCATCAGAAAAGAAGAAAGGTCATCACAGTCTGACCTCACAACTTAAGATCTTAGAGAGTGATCAACAAAAGGAGCCCAACCCAAGCAGAAAGAAAGAAATAATAAAACTTAGAGTAGAAATCAATGAGATGTAATGTCAAAAAACAATCCTGAAGATCAAGGAAACCAAAAGCTGGTTCTTTGAAAAAAATAAAAAGGATTGACAAACCACTTGCAGGACTTGTAAGAAAAGGAAAGAGAGAACTTAAATAAATAGAATCAGAAATGAAAATAGGGACATCACAACAGAAATCACAGAAATTCAAAAGATCATCAGAGATTAATATGAGAGCCTGTATGCCATGAAACAAGAGAACCTAGTAGAAATGGACAAATTCCTGAATTCCTATAGCCTCCCAAGTCTGCAACAAGAAGATTTGGAATACCTCAACAAACCTATCTCCATCGAGGAGATAGAATCGGTAATCAAAAGTCTCCCCAAACACAAAAGCCCAGGTCCAGATGGATTCACCAGTGAATTCTACAAAACCTTTAAAAGAGGACCTACGCCCAATTCTTTTTTAAGCTCTTCCGGCAAATTGAAGAAACAAAAACACTCCCAAATAGCTTTTACGAGGGACAAATCACCCTGATACCCAAAGCAGACAGAGATGTCACAAAAAAGGAAAACTACAGACCAATCTCCCTGATGAATACAGATGCTAAGATCTTCAACAAAATACTAGCAAATAGAATCCAAAGAGTCATCAAAAAGATTATACACCATGACCAAGTGGGATTCATCCCGGGAATGCAAGGATGGTTCAATATCCGCAAGTCAATCAACATAATACATCGTATCAACAAAAAGAAAAATAAAAACCATACGATCATATCAATAGATACACAGAAGGCATTTGACAAGATTCAACATCCGTTCATGATAAAAGCTCTCCATAAAATGGGGATTGAAGGAACCTTCCTCAAGATAATCCAGGCCATCTACTACAAGCCCACAGCGAGCATCATTCTCAATGGGGGAAAAACTGAAAGCCTTCCCCTTAAGATCAGGGACAAGACAAAGCTGCCCACTCTCACCATTTCTATTCAATATTGTATTGGAAGTACTTGCCGTAGCAATCAGGGAAGAAAAAAGACATTAAGGGCATCTGGATAGGAAGGGAAGAAGCCAAGTTGTCACTATTTGCAGATGACATGATATTATACCTGGAAAACCCAAAACTCTCTACCAAGAGGCTCCTAGAAATAATACATTCCTATAGTAGAGTGGCAGGGTACAAAATAAATACCCAAAAGTCAATGGCCTTCCTATATGCAAACAGCTGAAAGAGAAGAAAAAGGACATTAAAGAAACTATCCCATTCACAATTGCGCCACAGAAAATCAAATACCTAGGAATCAGTTTGACAAAGAATGTAAAGTATCTCTACAAAGAAAACTAAAAAACGTTCGTTCAGGAAATAAAAGAAGACTTGAGGAAATGGAGACACATTCCTTGCTCACGGATTGGAAGGATTAACATTATCAAAATGGTAATACTCCCTAGAGCTTTATGCAGATTCAATGTGGTCCCTATAAAGATACACATGATGTTTTTCAAAGAAATTGAACAAACACTCCTGAAATTTGTATGGAATAATAAACCCCCATGAATAGCTAAAGCAATCCTTGGGAAAAAGAAGATGGGTTGGTATCACTTTCCCCAACCTCAAGCGGTACTACAGAGCAGCTGTAATTAAGACAGTGTGGTGTTGGTAGGACAAAGAACCTCCAGCTCCGGGCACATCTCTTTGACTCCACCGTTCTCCCTGCATTAACATACGCCTCAGAGACCTGGGCCCTAGGAAAGCAGAATGCGAATGCTATTCGGGTCTCCCATAGAGGAATCGAAAGAGCTATGCTTAGAATATCATGCCTCACTCAAGTGAGAGAAGGAATCGGAGTTTTGACCTCCATCTCTATTCCAGAATCAGGGACTCTGTTTCGTTTGCAAAGGCATTGAAAATCAGATGTGCTAGATATGTAATGTGATTTGGAGACAACCGCTGGACTAGAGCCATTACCGACTGGATCCCAAGGGATGTCAAAGATCACGTAGCTGCCCACCTACAAAATGGTCAGACTTTCTTGTCAAGACCCTGAAGGAACAGTTTGAGGCTCTTCATATTCCTGAATCAACCAGATGCCATTGGGCTACATTGGCACGTGATATTGAAATGTTACTGGCGCCCGCTCGAGCAAATCGATGAATAACAGGATTCAAGTGATCAAGTGATCAAGTGATGGTATTAGTATAGAGACAGACCGGTAGACCTATGGAATAGAACTGAATATCCTGAAACACACTCTCAAATATACAACCACTTAATCTTTCATAAAGTCAGTGTTGGGTGCCACTGACTCCGCCCACTGCCACTTTGCCTTCCCGCGCATGTGCAAGGTCCTGTGTCCCACGCATGCGAAGGTTCCTGTGCCCTGCGCATGACAGGGTCCTGTGCCTCCAGCGCATGCGCAGAGTCCCCTGGCGTGGCGTGATTGGGTTTTCTCCAATCAGAGCATGTTTCTTCAGATCGTATGAGCTCATACGAACTTCGTATGACCTATGCCGACCAATGGGAAGCAGACACGTTAATTTGCTCCAGCCAATGGGAAACAGACATGCCAAACAGCACTGTATAAAAGCAGCTTGCACAACGGGTCTGGGTCCTTTCGCCATCACAAAGTTGAAACTAAAAGAGCTCCATTAAGCGTGTTCTAAGAAGAATCCTGTTGCGGTCGCTCTTCATTGCGGATGGTCGAGGGCGGCCCCACAATAAAGGAGCAAAAAATACTAAGTGGAGCAAAGAAAGCCTCTTCAACAAATGGTGCTGGGAAAACTCGGCACTACGTGTAAAAAATGAACTTAGACCTCCTTTTAAAGCCATGCACAAAAGTCGGATCAAAATGGATTATAGATCTCAACATCAGACATGAATCTATAAGGTACATTGGAGAAAACATAGGCGAAAGCGCTCTACGACATCGAAACTAAAAGTATCTTTAAAGATGACACACCACTGACCAAGCAAATGGAAGCAAAGATAAACAAATGGGATTATATAAAATCGAAAGCTTCTGCACCTCAAAAGAAATGGTGACCAAGATACAAAGACATTCCACAGAGTGGGAAAGGATATTCACCCAATACCCATCTGACAAGGGGTTAATATCCAGGATATATCAGGCACTGTAGCACTTCACAAGATTAAAACAGCCAACCCCATCAAAAAATGGGGAGAAGAAATGAACAGAAGCTTCCAAAAATAAGAAATTTGAATGGCCAAAAGGCATATGAAAAAGTGCTCTTCATCTTTAATCATCAGGGAGATGCAAATCAAAACAACAATGAGGTACCATCTCACACCACAGAGACTGGCACACATCCAAAACAGCAAGAACAACAGGTGCTGGCGTGGATGTTGGGAAAAGGGGACTCATCCACTGTTGGTGGGAGTGCCGACTGGTCTAGCCCTTTTGGAAAACAATATGGGCATTCCCCCGAAAACTAGACATTGAGCTCCCATTTGATCCAGCAATAGCATTCCTGGGAATATACCTGAGAGACCGAAAAACACATAGCAGAAACACTATCTGTACTTCTTTATTCATCTCTGCGCTATTCACTATAGCTAGAATCTGGAAACAACCTAAATGTCCGAGAACAGAGGACTGGCTAAAGAAACTGTGGTTCATCTACACTATGGAATACTATGTGGCTGTCAGAAAACATGAAATTATGAAATTTACCTGCAAATGAATGGACATGGAGACTATCATGCTGAGTGAAATTAGTCAGAAGGAAAAGGACAGATATAGAATGACTGCATTCATTAATACGACATAAATAGATACCAGTGTTTTACTAAATATGGGAAATGGTAATGGCACATTAAAACTCACTATTGAATATACACAAAGAGACTTAAGTGATAAACTCTAAATATCTGAAGGGCTAGCCACAATGTGTAAAAGAAGAGGGAGAGAGATGCAGAGACAGAGAGGGACAGAGAGAGAAAGAGAGGAAACAGGGCTACCTGCTGTTGAATAGCCTGCGGGTGGGTGGGAGGGGTGGGGGTCCATTGGTGGAGGAAATGGGGCACTGGTGGAGGGATGGGTGCTGGAATACTGTATTACCAAGAACCAATTGTGAACATCTTTGTAATTGTATGTCTCACGGTGGTATAATAAAAGATTTAAAAAATAAAGTCAGTGGACACTGCTTCTATATTTGAATTCAAGTTCTAAACACAACTATCATTAGATAAAACAAGGAAATGAGGAATAAAATGTAGTTCGGAGTGCTACAGCCTCATGCTAATACTCAGTTGTCTGGTGTTACAGTGCCTTGGTAATTGAGATCAGGGAAACATAAGAGGGCTTTTGGTGCCAACCAGGATGTCAGACAGCAATCTGCAGTTTTAGCTGAGCTTCTTGGGTTTCTGCTTCAGCCTCTCTCAGACATTTTGCTTTTCACTCACCTCAGGTTGTTGTTGCCTTTCTACAAGTGCTCTAAGAATAGATTAGCTCACTTCTGTAGCTCCAACATCTCTCATTTCACTTACACCCTAGCCTCTCTTATCCTCATTCTGACAGGTGGATCTGGGACCACTTGCTTTGTTCAAGGAAAGAGTTCCAGGGAGGGTTGAGCCCATCTTCCCAAGCCAAATCTGTGTCATCCTCACTACATAGGGAACTTGTGTAGAAAGTAAGTACAAATTAAATGGTTGGTCTTCGTGACTCATCTTTCTCAAGTGTTTAGGATATTTGGGCAACATGACTCCTCTTGTTTAGGAAGAACTTTCCAGAAATAGTGTTCCCGAAGAACCCAAAGACACAGTATATAAGACTTTTGTTTGGAATTTACTCTACTGCTTTATCTTATATTTTCAGGCAGTTTCTCCATGTCTGTCATGACCTTCTTGTGTATGTTACATCAGCGTTCTTCAGCCTTCTTCTATATGCAGACTCACCCCTGTCCTGTATACTAGCCCATAGGCTAGTAACCATAATGGTAGATGAATATTTTTCCACCTCTCTGACCCTACAAACTAGTATTGGTCCCTGGGCTGATGGTGGGAGATCTCTGAGTTGGAGAAGGCCAGATCTCTGTTATTCCTTTAACAAAGGCAACTAGGTTGAGTTCATTCAGGCTGAAAGTTTACCTTTTGAATAAAGAGAGAAAGATTAGGGGTTCTTAGTATCTGAGCCACTGGTATTAATGCAAAACCATGAAATATCCACATTTTTCAAGGAGTAAGTTGAGGTGATTTGGTGAGTTATGAACCAGGGTAAAAGTTAAGAAGTGAGTAATTTAGAAGGTCAGTGAATTAAAGAATAGTTTAAATAGAGATCACACTAATATGAGAGTAGAAGGCAAACACTACAAGTGGACTATGCTAGAATAGAAATGCTTGATTTGCTAATAAGGGATAGAAATTTGATTAAAATATGATGAAATGGAGCTAAGTTAGCATAAGTTATTTATATAAGTTCACAAGATGAGTAGTGAGGAAAGAAATAGTGTCACCAGATGTTGCGATCATCAGCACATGAGTGGGAGGCACTGTGGTACTGGTTTAAAAAATCAGTAGAACTGAAACTAACATGTAGCATTGTATGAGGACATAAGTTCAAATGCGTTATGGTTTTGAATTTCTTTTCCACATTTTTCTTTCTTTATTATTATTTTAATGTAGAAAAGAGAATAGATTTTTGGTTATTCTTATTTGTAGAATTTGGGGAAATTGTATTGTGGGGAGAAGAGGAGGAATGGAACTGATATTTCTTCAAAGAACTTCCCAGAAAACAGTTTCTTTTAAGAAATTGCCACATTTTAAGTGAAGAAATAAGATCCAGGAATAGACATAAGTGAATACAAATATTTAAAGTTATGTGTTACAAATGCTGTTCTGTATATTTCAGAAGACGAAGAGAAATGAAAAGCTAGGTTCAAATACGTTCTCTCCTGGGTCAGGGTTTCCATGGAACAACTCAGAACAGATATTTGCACCAAAGAAGTTTATAGGTCAGATTTCTCAGGAAGGGCACCCAAGACAGAGTAAAAGAACTGAGATTGCACAATAGAAGGTCTACTAAAAACCAATTGGACCCAAGGCTTTGGCTGATCCCCAGGAAAGTCTGGGAATTGAAGTAGACTAAATTCAGTTAAGGGAATATTTTTAGTGTTCCATCCCACATATATACCCCACTGTCCAACTGCAGTGTGTTGACTGTCTTCAACAATGGGTTATACTATACCCTTCTCTTAGCCCATGGACAATTCTTCAGGCAAACTTCAGTGGTGAGCCATCTGCTAGTAACACTTCAGAGGGTCAAATAACAATAGTCCCCATCTTGAAATAACAGCGTAGCATCACTGTAGTCAAACACTTATACCATTCAGCTTGCTTCCTTAACTGACTTCGGGATTCTGATTGCCTGAAATTTATAAGGTAAAATTTATCACTTCACTTGATCACTTGAATCCCATTATTCATAGATTTGCTCGAGTGGGGACCAGTAACATTTCCATTTGGCCCTATCACGTGCCAGAGTAGCACAATGGCATCTGGTTGCTTCAGGAATATGAAGAGCCTCAAACTGTGCCTTCAGGGTCTTGACAATGAAGTCTGACCATCTTGTAGGTGGGTGGCCATATGATCTTTTGACATCCCGTGGGATCCAGTCAGTAATGGCTCTAGTTCAGTGGTCGTCTCCAAATCACATTATATGTCCAGCCCATCTGATTTTCGATGCCTTGGCAAACGAAACAGCATCCCTGACTCTGGAAAGGGGGACGGAGATTGGTACTCCGGATTCTTCTCTCACTTGAGTGAGGCGTGATATTCCAAGCATAGCTCTTTCGATTCCTCTCTGGGAGACCCGAATAGCATTCTCATCCTGCTTTCATAGGGCCAAGGTCTCTGAGGTGTATGTTAATTCAGGGAAAACAGTGGAGTAGAAGAAACGTGCCCAGAACCCCCAGCTCCGGGAAATTTATAAGGAGAAATAAATGTTTGTGATCCAAGTACTGATATTGACACCAATCACTGTCTTCTACTTCACATTGACCATTTTTCTAGTTTCAGCTGCTCCTTCTTGTTCTTCTCTCCCTCCTTCTTGCTCTTATCCTTGTTCTTCTTGTGCTTGTTCTTGTACTCTTTATTTTATTTTTATTTTTTGGTGACACACCTGGACTTCTCCTGGCTCTGTTCTCAGGAATCATTTCTGGATTAGCTCAAGGGACCATATCTGGAACCAGGGAATGAACCTGAATTAGTTGCTTGCAAGGCAAGAGCCCTCCCTAGTACAGTATTTCCCCAGCCTTTCACCTGGACTTTCTTCCATTTAGGTGGCTTCTGTGGTGAGTGGAGAAATCCAACCTACCAGACCAAGAAGGATCTGCTGGTCACAAGTATTATCCTATTAAAAATTTCAGTCAAAATTAGTCAGGAGAGTAACAAAATAAGCCCAAGTAAAAAGACTTTGGTGCCAAACTGTGACTCCTTTCTGGGAAACAAGTCAAAAAAAAAAAAACAGATGGTGTTCATAGCTTATAGTTGAAAGAAACTCTTGCTATATTTTAATGAAATAACTTTAGTTTTTAGTAGCAAGGCCTGAAGACTTGCAGGACCTAGATTTGCCTGGACAAGAGTAATAAATTCCTTTGTCTGTACTCCAGGAAGGATAATCTGTAGCAAATAAGCCTCTATGTGGAAATGAAACCACAAATTAATTCAAACAGGAATAAAGGCAACTGTAAATAATATAGTAATAATAGACACAGATAACAATTGCTACCTATAGAAACAAGACAGAGCACCCTATAATGGGAATCAATGTGAAGGTGGTATTCCTTTCAGATGTATATTCAGACCTCACTGATGAACTCCTGGCTGTAGCCCAGGAAATGGCTGATAACACTCACCGTGGTTGCAAGGCAATGATTCTGGGAAGGACAGACAGGCTGGTATGCCCACAAGAAGTGTGAAAGGAGCTACAGGGATAGCCCCTCAGTCCCTGTGAAGCCAGCCACAACCTTAGTGGAGTTCACAGAGGACTCTCCTGCCCGTGGGGATCCTTGGAAACATGCCCTAAGAATAAACAGCATTGCATATCCCACCACCTAAGGGGTTAGAACCACTGAAATAGGAACTTCAATATTATTCTTTACTTTTTGGACACATCTGGTGGTGCTCAGAGCTTAGGCTTTGTGTTCAGGAATCTCTCTGGGTTTGAGGTTTGGGCCTATATATGATGCTGGGAATCAAACCCTATCAGTGGCATGTAAGGCAACATCCTACCCACTGGACTATTTATCTGGCTCCAGAAGCAGACACTTTTGAAGTATAGTTTTATTAGAAAATCACAAGCAATGCTAGGAATAACCACCATTATTTCTAGGAAGACACAGAAAAACCATGTGGCTCTACACACATAAGTAGCCAAATTTGAGGAAGATCACTTAAATATGCATTTTGAATAAACATAATTTCGAAATGAATCATAATCACAGTGTATTGTTCTTGGAAGAAGGTCAGGGATCTGCCAAACTACTGACAATTCCGTGGGTATATAAAGGTTAAAAACTGCTACTCGACTACACAGGAATAAAATGTGATCAAAACCTTTTAGACAGGATCACTTGAAATCCTTCATTACAATAAAGAATTTAGAGTATCAGAGATATACATGCATGGAAAGCCTTGTGTTGCAGTACACTTCCCCAAAGCCTCTGCATCTGTCCTGGATTGCCTCTTGTAGGTTACTTTGTAGATAGGAGGGCAGTTTAAATGTGGCAGTTTATCTGATCATGTATTCTATACTGGCTGGTATAATTATTCTCTCATGCTGCCACAAGCATCGTAGGACTAGCTAGATCTTACCGGTACATATGCCTGGCCATGTTGGATCTCTAAGTAATTATACCAGAGAGAAATGCTGTTTGCCTCCAAGCAAGCAAGCATGGCTCCCCTGATAACTCAAAGGCAACTAAAATGCAGAACTACCATAAAGTAAATATGAGACTCTTGTGAACTCTAAATATTGAGAAATATTTAACTGGCTATGGTATAATTTTGGGTACAGATGCATGCCTCTGTGTTCTGAGATGCATGCCTCTGTGTTCTGAGTTCACCTCAGAAGCCCCTCCTCTCTACTCTGCAAAGGTATTTCCTAGGCAGATCTTGGCTCAGGGACATTAACATCTCAAAGGGCCTAGGTGAGGGCCTGGGAGAAATTGTTTGAGGGCATTTAACCCTGCCAGCTTCCAACAGAAGTGGGATTTTCTGCAATTTGAGATTTTCTGCAATATGAGATTTTCTGCAATTTGTTTGGAACAGGTGGAGTTCTTGTTAAATGAAGTAAACTAGAGAAGAAGGATCAACACAAGGGTGATTGCACTTCTCTATGATAAAAAGAATAACGGGATAACAGAACGTAAAATATTACAGAGGGGAAAACTCCATAAGCCTAGACCAGAATCACTGTCTGTCTTCCTGTTCATCATCGATTTGCTCAAGCGGGCCCCAGTAACATCTCCATATGTCCTGTCTCATGCAAGGCATCTGCTTGCTCCAGGAACATAAAGAGCCTCAATCCATTCCGGAATGAGGTCTATAATTGTTACTGGTATTTGGCATATATATCAAATACAACACGGGTAGCTTGCCAGGCTCTGCCGCAGGTAGCATACTCTTGTAGGCATCTCTAAGTCCAGCATTTATTGATAAACCGCGTGGCCATAGCGGCCGCCGCAAGCCAGGCGCTGAAGGCTGGTCTGCTGGGTGGAGGTCTGATGAGAGAGAAGTCCGGATGTGGAAAATGGAGGCCCTCATGGAGTGGGGGGTCGTCTGGCTTGTTGCGAGGCTCTGCTGGGATGGTGGGCCAGGGCTAGAACCCACCATCCCTCCCAGGCGCCTCGTGAGTGGCTGGTCACAGGGAGAGCCAGTAGCAGCTCTGCCCCATGTCTGCGAGTCTGACACCAGAATACAGGAAGGAAAAACCAAGAGGAAAAGAAATGACATGGGCATGGGGATATAGGAAGAAGCAGCAGCCTGTAGTTAGGAGAGGGCAGAGGTCAAGGTCCCCAGGGATGTCAGTAGTGTAGAGAAATAGTATAGCTGTATTTCTAAACATGCACAATTAGCAACACTCAAAGCAGGAGAGCCAAACCACAACAATCAAATGTGCCTATCAAGGATGCGGAGGCAGTTTGGGTAAGGGGGGTCACGGAGAGGAACGTGGGAACTCTGGTGGACAGGAGTTCATCAGATTCTTGGTAGCATCATTTAACTGACAATTAATTTTGTTATTCTTGTGACACACATTAAAGTGCACATTAGAAAAGGGTTTTTTTGTGTGTAGACAGGTTACAAACATAGGGAAATTTTCTGCTTGCATGAAATTAGCTTTTTTAGAGCTAGATTAAATTGTGCGGCTGATTGCATTACAATGATGATGCTACAGTCGCTGCTATTTCTTCCTGTGCTCTTCAGGGATATGACTTTTTCTTTTCATATTAAGAAATGGAAGTTAGGGGCCAAGAGATAGTGCAGCAGTAAGGGGCTTTCTTGCCTGTGCTTGACCTGGTTTTCACCCCCGCAGCGCCATATGGTCTCCTGAGTCCCTCCAGTGGTGATTCTTACAACAGACAAGGAGTAAGCCCTGAGCACTGTCAGGAGTGGCCCCACATAAAAAGCAACATCCAAAATTTTGCCACAACTCCTTCCCTTTCCTAACTTACTCTCCAAAAATAGAAAAAGAAATAAAGGCAACTTTTCTACCTCCTTTAGCCTGGAAAACCTGTAATTGCTTTGACTAACATGATTGAGTAAAGGAACACTGCCGTTTTTGTAGAGCCCTATGAAGACTGGCAACTCTACCGCCCACCTCTCAAACTTCTCTCTCAGTAACCTCTGACTTGGAGCCCATCTGCCAGCTGTTAGAAGTAGAGACACAAGAGAAATGTGCCAGCACTCTGGTCAACAGCTTTGGCCAAACTTTTTTTGATCTTAACTGTGAAACCTTTGAAACAAGGTAAGCTTGGCAATGGCTATTACAGCAGGAGCTTACCTGAGTGGTGAATGAATAGAAAAGCCTTTTCGTTCTAGAGAAGGCAGACAGTGGGGCGTGCCGATAAAGGTTTCTGGCTTTGAAGATCTGGGGAGATCTTCAAAGGACTGGGTGGGCTCTTTGCTGGGGCGGTCCAAGTTCTATCCCTGGTACTACAACTGGTCAGCTGGAAATTATTAGAAGCTGCTTGTACTCTGAGCAAAGTATCTTTGAGCCCAACTGGTTGTGACCTGAAAACAAATAATAAGTAATTATGGTTTTTCATTCACTATTGGTTTGGAAATCCCAGTCATGTATACTCTCAAGACAGTTTTGCTTTTTAGGAAAAGGTGAATATGATCTAACTCCTGACAAGCTATGAATTACACTATTTCTTTCTTTCATAACATTCTTTAAGTTTTCTGTCTTCTTTCATGAGAAAGAAGTTGTACAGGTGAAGCGATGGGCAATGGAGCATTGTATTACTGAAACCCAATCATGAACAACTTTATAACTGTGTTATAAAGTTGATTCACTGTGATTCAGTAAAAAAGAATTACATGCAAACATGTATCATTTAGTCCACTTTGTGTGCACATTTTAAAAGGTTTTTATAAAGATATTTTCCAGTAGTTTAGAGAATAGATTTTTATTCTAGAATTAGTTTAACTTACTTTAAACTAAATTATGAATGTATTGCTCCAACCAGAAAAATTATACCTACAAAGAAACACATCCTTCCAACATTGTAATACTTCTACAACTACTCATGAGTGCTTTATAGATATTAAACATTAAATACAAATGCACTTTATATTAATATTTTGGAAAATAACTTTGATAATCATTTCATTTCTTAACTTAAAATGGTACTCATTCAATGGTCTTCTATTTGTTCCCAATTAAGGGACAAACTTATAAGACAAATTAATACAATACAATTATCTTCTATAATTAACACTATTCAACTATGCCTCTAAACTTCTTTCTTTCTTAATTATTTCACCCCTGTTCTGCTTTACGTCTGAAATATCATCAATTAGACATTGAAACTTTCAAGCAAACAGAAATTAGGTGCCTGCTAAAACAGTGAAGTCATGTCTCAGTGTTAATGCTTTATTTCCTTTGGGGGGAATCAAATTTCAATTTTTCCTTATAATAAATAATGTTTATCTGAAAATTATGTTTTGTTTGAGATATGAATTAATAGTATTGATTAATTAGCAAATTCTCTTTCAGAACATGTCAGAATATGCTTTAATAAAGCCCTATTCGGCCGAGCAATAGTCCAGCGGGTAGGGCGTTTGCCTTGCACCTGGCCGGCCTGTGCCAGACTGGGTTTGATCTCTGGCATCCCATATGGTCCTCCGAAGCACCGCCAGGAGGCCAGGAGTAATTCCTGAGTGCAGAGCCAGGAGTAACCCCCTGAGCATCGCCGGGTGTGACCCAAAAAAGCAAATAAACAAATAAATAAATAAATAAATAAATAAAGCCCTATCCTAGCAAAATTAGCACAAATTAAGAAGGCAAAATCTAAAAAGAAGGTAAAATCCAACTAGAGTATATGAAGCCATACAACACTGAATGGACAGATCTTTTAGAATACTATGTGAAAAAGACATTTACAAGCATCACTAAAGTTAAGATTAATAGGCATGCTAAAAATTGAATTCAAAGATAAGAGACAAAGTCAGAGTTTGACTTTGACTCAAAGTGCAGCTAGTGTAACTTGCTTATGTGATTTTTATAAAAAATTAGCTGGACTAGTATAAACTGCAACACTATTGTAACTACCAAAACTACAATAAACAAAAATAACATTAAAAATCTTTAGGAGAACTGAAATATATACTGTATACACTATACTGAAATATATATATACTGAAATATATATATATACATATAATATATATACTGAAATATATATATACTGAAATATATATACTGAAATATATACTGTATACTGTATACACTATATACAGTAGTATTATGAAATGTAACACTACATGTAGCAGTACTATGACCAAAATACAGGGAATTGTCCAAAGAAGGGGACAGAGTTATAGAACAGTGACTAAGGCACTGGCCATGCACATGGCTGAGATTTGATATTGGCATCCCATAAACTCCCTTGTGAACTTCCAGGAATGATATTTGAGTGATGAACTGGGAATAAGCCCCAAGAACAAATAGGTGTGCCCTCTCCTCTCCAAATAACAAAATGTCAACAGAAATAAAATGAAAATTATCTAAATAAAAAAGTGAACAATAAAATTAGGTGTATAAAGATTTGCAATGCTGTTGTAATTAACAAATAGACTTGATAAAATGTATGTGTGTGTGTGTGTGTGTGTGTGTGGTGTATCACTTGAATGTGAGCTTTGGACATCATAAAAATCACTAAGGTTTCCTGAAATATGGGATGCACAACTGACAAATCAATATTCATTGTGGCTTTCTCATCAAAACGCTGTTCATTCGCACTGTGGAGCAAGGAAATAGAACTAGATAATGAAAAACAAAACAAAATTAAATCCAAACATTGAAGTTTAAGTCAGTAAATTTAAGTAAAAATTGGGATAGGCTGCACGAGAAGACAGACTTTCAGAAATAATCCTGGAATATCTGGGATGAAAAAAATCATTCAATCCCTGTGCAAGATCCCACTACAGCTTCACATAGAACAAGTTTGGAAGACTGGAAGACTCAGCAGAAAACATGCTCTCAAGACTTGGAGAGGTGAAAGGATTACTTCTATGATCTCAGCGGGAGTATCTTAGGTGGAGATTTTGGTTCACACCCTAGATTTTCAGTTTTGACTCCATTCCAGTAGCAATACTCTATGAACAAGAGCCAAAATGGGAAAAAGGGGACACAGCTGAATTGGACCAAATTCAAAACCCTAGAATTAGACCAAAATTCAAAATCCTAGGAATTCAACTTTCTTTATATCAAAATTTGCTATTCTTTAGAATATATTATAGTGAGGTACTCAACAATCCACCACTAGTAATTCCTGGCAGTAAACTGATATGTCATTGAATACAATAGCTTCTGGGAAGGGAACATAACTGACAGTGTATGCAGTGAGAAACTGTTCTCTAGGGACAGAGTGATAGCACAGAGGGTAAGGCATTTGCCTTACATGTGGCTGATCTGGGCTCAATCCCGGCATCCCATTTGGACCCCTGAGCACTTACAGGAGTAATTCTTGAGTGCAGAGCCAGTAGTAACTGCTGAGCATTGCCAGGTGTGACCTAAAATGAAAAACAAAAAGAAATTATTCTCTAAAGATGTCTGTGTTTGTCCTAAAGGGGGTAATACCATACAATACTCAATTACAACCTTCATGAATAAAAGACAGCTCAGAAACTTCATAGACTCAAAACCAACTATAAATAAGGACTGAAGGAATTGCTGTAAGATAAGACAAACCCCCAAAGCACAACAAGCTTATACAGAAAGATGGCACAAATTCCCATGACAATAATCTTTCTCAATGTCAACAGTCTAAACTAAACGTACCAGTTAAGAGACACAGATAACTTAATCCATTTTAAATTCTTTAAAATGGATTAAAGAACTGAAGTATAAATATAAGTGAATTTAAAAAAATATAACAAATTTTAAAATAAAAAATGTAAATGTTGAGCATTAATAAAAAAGACAGAAAATCTTAGAAATAACTATGGAAAGAAAGTATACAGGCAAGCACTACCTACAATGAAAACTATGACTGAAGAATTTCCAACACAAATTCAAACAAAAGAAAAAGAGGAAGAATGAATTTTCAAAAGAAAATGAGCTGTCAAACTTGGCTTCTATTCCTAAAAAAAATATTCTTTTAACTTGAAATGGAACCTAGCTCCCAAAATATTTTTTGGTGTTGCTTTAGAAATAATATTTTAGTTTGTAATGCTAGCTAATGTGCTCAGAAGAAATTTTCACAGAGAAGAATCATGTGATATAAGAGTTCCACGTGATCTCATTTTTCAATATTCCTTAGAAAAAAGTCTAATTTGTTAGAGATTTACAAATTACTTGCTGAGAACTTATTCCAGGCAAGAGGCTTTTCTCGGTGGCCTGAGTAGCAGGATTAGGGTCACACATTTTTCCTTGGGTCCATGAGTACAGCCTTAATGGGCTTCCAAAGCTGATAAATTGGATTAAAACAAAAAAACAATTGGATATGTAAACTTAATGTGAGTAAGAACTGGTAGGCAGGAGAAAGAATTTGCAGTGTCAGACAATGGGGAAGTGATATACTGAGCTTATCCAGGGGAAACCTTGGCAAATAGGGGTAATATCAGTTGACGTTTCCTTCAGGTTACTGGGCCACACAACACAGAAGCTGAGAAAAGAACATTACTAAAGTTTGCAAAGTCTCAACCATTGACCCTGTGATGATTTAACAATCACTTGTATCTCAGATATGCTAGGTACAATGAAATTGCTTTCTGGAACCACGATAAAACACCTTTAAACTGAGGCAATAGCCATGAAATCTATAATGAAGAGGGTCACTGCTCTTTGAAGGTTCTATCACCGGTACTGGCTCCAGATCAATGTTAAAAGCTAGATAAGAACAAATCAGAGCAAGGGATGGGTGTTGGGAACATTGTATGACTGAAACCAAATCATGAACAACTTTGTAGCTATATACCTCATGGTGATTCAATTAAACATTTTTTAAAAGTTTTTAAAAAGAGACCTCAGGAGTGTGGAAATTTGTTGAATTACTTTAGTTATCTTATTCATGATCTGTATGATTTGATAATTTTCTCAAAGTTTATCTAACCCTGTAATATATGAAAATATATATACTCCACAATAGGGTCCTATAAAGATCAAATTCAACTTATCAGACAATGTGAAATCCAATGTTAGTTGATTTTTAATTCATCACTCTTTGTGCTAGTAAACATATCAATGAAAAACAAAGCATAGTGTCTACATGTGATTACTTTTGGTGTTTTTTTTTCAGTTTGGAGTGGCCTTTATTATTTAATATCATTGGCCAGGGTATTAACATTAGCTTCCTCATCAGTCTTTTCAGTGGTTGGAAACAACTCTTACCTGGATAAAGATAATAATTAGCTGTATGATAGGGCTATGTGATGCTTCCTGCAGAGATGTTTCGGGAGTTGTTAAGTTTTCTGGATGATCAAATGAAACCATGTTGCAATAATCGGGGTCATCTATGAGTAGAGCTCCTGACTGACAGGGGATCAAGTGGACCTGCTTTTGGGCCCTTGGGTCCAATTTATAATGGAATGTAAATGAGGTATTATTTGCCTCCAGGAATAAATGAAATAAAGAATGAGACTCAACCCTGGTGCTGGAGTACAGTTGAGAGCCTGTAGAACATTCCAACCTTGGGCACTAATTATTTTCATACTAACTTACTAGGCACCTCATTTAGGGTGCCAATAGAATATAAAATTTGGTCTTGTAAATAAGCACTCTATTATGACTAATGTGGCTTATAATATAGTCTTTGACTTGTCATAAAGGTAAAATGAGATCCAGTACTTCCTGCTGGGTGCAAGGGATTTATAGTTGCAAGTATTTTTATAAAAGAATGGTTTGAAATACAATAAACTGATGTAACAGAAAAATCATTCCTATAGAATTCTGAAACGGATGTATGGGGGGGCAGTTTTGCAACTTAGATTGTAGGTGGAAAGTTGCTAGGGTCCTTTCCGTCCTGGTTTAGAGAGAGTCTAGAAGGCAGAAGAATCCGGTGCCAATGAAGGTTGGGTACATTGTCTCCCTCTTTGTTGTCTTATTCTGTGATAGCATTGCCTGATGTCCTGGTATAAATGGATACCAGTCCCAGAGAGGAAGACCTTCCCAAGTGCAGTCCACAAAAGGCGGGGGAATGGAGGGGTGGCGAGAATAATTAGTTGGCTGGCGTGAACAATATAGATACTATAGTTCGGGGTCAGTGTGGACTTCCTGGTTGAACAGGTCTCACTGTGCCCCTCCGATCATCAGGGCCACACCATGCAAAAGTGCATTTTTGTGGGTGTTCTACTTGCTCAGGATCCATCCTCACTAGGGAATACCAACATCCCACACCAGTGACATGAACACTATGGAGACATCTTGATGTCGGAAATATCATTATACATCAGAGCAATAGTGCAGCAGATAAAGTGTTTGCTCCCTACACAGCCGACCTAGGTTTGATCTCCTGTGTGACGTATTTTCATCCAAGCCCACCAGAAATGATTCCTAAGAACAGAACGAGGAGTAAGTCCCAAACAGCATTTAGCGTGTGCCTTAAACAAGCAAACAAATCATGATATTCACATCCTCACATCTCACACATAGGTTTTTTCCTTCACATGTCAGCCTTCTATGTTAATTCATTTGAGGAATGAGTCACATCTGAGTTTATTTTACATTCCTTAGCTACTACCTGGACTGGAGCATAGGGTATAGTACCAGAGGAATCCCCACTCCTATAGAATCTCAAAGTGATACTTGGACATGGGCAAAGTACTAATTACTCATGGGATTTCATACAGTGAAATTAAAGCTGACATAACATAGGCTCTTCAGTTATAAGGGAGAAAATAGAACATGTTATTTAGTTAAGAATTAAATTCTTAAATGTCCCATCTTACCTCAGGAATTAGGGTCACAGCTACATACAGTAGCAAAAGACATTACAATCAAGTATCTGGACTTTTTTGCACATGCATTTGTATTGGCTAATATTTTTTTAAAAATCACCAAATTCAAAAACAAATTTTGACTGTTGTCTCTTCCTTTCTGAATATTCCCCTTCAAAATGCATAATTACCTCCTCACGCCAATAATTCTTTCTCCTAGTATAAAAAAAGAAGAAATGCAGTAGCAGGAAGGAAATGTCATGGTGAGTTACAGGTTTTATTTTACCCCTAAGAACAAGCCTGAAAATTATTCTCCAAATGGATAAATTGAATCCAAAAATAGTAACACACTTGTGCTGACAGATGGAGGTGCGGATAGAGGAATGTGCGTGGCAATTGCTGCCTAAAGCACTTCCATCTGTCACTGGGTCTCTGCAGGGTCTGTGTGTTCAGAAGGACCCATCTCACTCTGCCAATGGTTCTTGCTTTCTCCATTCATTTGGCTCTGATGTGGACTCAATTGCTCACAAGGATCTCTGAAGCAGTAACAATTAAAAATAGGACCACAGAGGACTACCTCTCTAGAACTAACACTTTGTGGTCTAAAAAATACCACCTCTTATGGTTTCCACCAAAAGAATATCTGGGGACTGGAGGGACATGTGGAGCCAAAGACTGAGTGAAATATAAGGGGAAGGAGGAGTCAAGAAGAGCAAAAACTCTTCCCTCCAAGTGTCAAAATAATTTGCTTTCTTTGATTAAAAATAACGTTGTCTTCCTTTTATAAAAATGTATTTATAATAAATATAGGCCCTCAAAGGTGAAAAATCCAGATTCTGACTTAAAGGTAGCACCGTAAATGCAATCCAAGAGATCACAACAGATTGTCTTGGCTAAATCTAGGCGATCATCTCCTAATCATTAATGGGAATGGTGCGGACAAAGTTCCAAACCTCTTTCTGCCCCAACGTCCACACATGTGAGAGAATTCATATGCAGAGCTACCCCGGGCATCATGGAAATAAAATCAATACATACACATGAAGATCTGAGAGCAGAGCCTGACACCTGATCTGCCTCCATTCCTGGGGTGAGCCCCCCGCCCCACCGAAGGATACTAGCCCAGACCTACCTGTCCTCCGCCTCCACTTTCGTGTGACCTTGACATGAGTTCAGGGCCGTCTTCTGGTGGTTACTACCATGTGAAAAGTCCCTAGATCCCAACACACTGCCTTTATCAGCTATAGCTCAGGCAAGCTCAGTCCAGAGATGACTGGTACATGTGTAGAGTCCAGACCATTTGCTTTCCTGAAATAAAAGAAATTGGTGGCATTTGGACTTTAAAAGAACTATGCCATTTTTCTGTTCTGTACTTCATCCTCAGAATAAAAACTCTGTTTCCAAGCTTGGAAGTAATGCTGCTCCCTCCCCTGAGGCCCTTTTTTGGGTGAACTTGGTCTTTCTCCCTTATACTTGTTTGTATTGTTTTGCTGTGGGGTCGTGCCCAGCCTATTTCTAGTCTCACCCCTAGCTCAAAAAAACTCCTAGCTCTAACTCTTGGTGTGCTCGAGGGACCACATGGGATGCAGGGGATTTAATTTATGCTAACTGCATGCAATTCAAACATCCTACCAAATGTACTATTTCTCCAGCCCCTCCAAATTACAAGATTTTGTGTGTGAAAACCATATGAAAGATTCACTTCTATTAAGGAATTATAACAAAAATTACCAGGATAAGACAAGTTAAATATGACCAGAATAAAATTGTCACCTGGGAGCATCAGACTTATGAGCAGGTGAGGTAGAAAGGACCTAGGCAGTTTGAGATTCTACTACACTGTTTAGATATATCTGATCATAAGAAAGGCATTGTGTGAAGCTGATTTTGATGAGAAAATCCATTGCTTTAATGCTTTTAACTTATAAAATTAAAACTGTTCAAAGGCACATCAAAGAGTTTGCAGGGTTCTTGGTTCCATAAAACCAAATGAAACTTCTGCACCTCCAAACTATAAAGCTCCTCTGGCATCCCATACATCAAGGACTATCCCCATACAGGATAACACAGGCAAGAAGTTGATAAAAACTTGAGGGTCTCAGAGAGGAAAGACTGACACACTAGCCTGACATTTTACTCTTTTTTCATCTTTTTCACATGGGAGTGAAAAAGATGAAAAGAGGTAAAATGTCAGGCTAGTGTGTCAGTCTTTCCTCTCTAGACGCTCAATTTTTTTATCAACTTCTTGCCCGTGTTATCCTGTGTGGGGGAATACTCCTTGATGAATGGGAGTGAAGATAGATGGTCGGCAACTACACCACCTATGCTTCACTGATGACATTGTTCTAATAACACCAAACATTAGCCAAGCGGCACAAATGCTGGCTGACTTTGACCGAGAATGTGGAAAGATAGGTCTACAGCTGAATCTAAAGAAAACTATGTTCATGAAAAATGAACTAGTTTCAGAGGCCCCATTCACTCTCAATGGAACAGACATCTCTGAATGCAGCAGTTATGTGTACCTAGGTTGAGAAGTCAACATGATGAACGACCTAAAACCTGAGCTGCGCAGGAGGAAGAGAGCAGCATGGAATGCCTTCAGAAGCATCGAAGAAATAGTTAAAAGACAAAGAAACTTCAGCTCTGTGCACATCTCTTTGACTCCACCATTCTCCCTGCATTAACATACGCCTCAGAGACCTGGGCCCTACAAAAGCAGGATGAGAATGCTATTTGGGTCTCCCAAAGAGGAATCGAAAGATCTATGCTTGGAATATCACGCCTTACTCAAGTGCAAGAAGGAATCCGGAGTTCCAACCTCCTTCACTGTTCCAGAGTCAGGGACGCTGTCTCATTTATCAAGGCATCAAAAATCAGATGGGCTGGACATGTAATGCGATTTGGAGACAACCGCTGACTAGAGCCATTACCGACTGGATCCCATAGGATGTCAAAAGATAACGTGGCAGCCCACCTGCAAGATGGTCAGACTTCCTTTGTCAAGGCCCTGAACAAACAGTTTGAGGCTCTTTTGTATTCCTGAAGCAACCAGATGCCATTGGGCTACACTGGCACGTGATAGGGTCCAATGGAAATGTTACTGGTGCCCGCTGGAGCAAATCAATGAATAACGGATGTCAAGTGATCAGGTGATCATCTTTTAACATTCTCCAGCTATACAAGTACGATTATTCAATGGAGGAACTTGCTTCCCGTCTCCCCTTTACACCGACTCTGGAGATGCAAGTACCAAAAGTGACTGGGATGTCACTTCACTTATTGTGTGGACACAACTCTCGGAAGAAAAACATAGATCCCTTTACTCTCTCAACTATTCCCATTATTCTCTAAGTTTCCTTGTGTAATATAATTCAGCCTTTGAATATCCAAACACACAAGCAAGCCAGGCATTGACAACTAGACGATCTTAACTGGACCATATACTTTTGTCCACATTTTTTGCTTTCTAAACAAAGATGAGAGATGTTTGAAAAAAGACAGGACAGTCTTAAATATTATTTGATGGTGTGCAAAGAGCTTAAAAAGGACTAGCATGGTAGCAGTAAGACAGATACCTGGACTGTATATAATGACGGACAGTGATGCTGAGTTCACTTAAATTTTAAGTTCCTATTTGGCTTGTAAATGGAGGGAGGAAGACCAGGTCAGTGAACACTGGCCATCCCTTTCTCAGTGTCCCTAGAGTTTCCTTTACTCCATCCAGGGCTCTCATTGCAGCCTTAAGCCAACCCTTGCTACCACCAGGATTGAGACTGCTTCTTGTGAGGTAATACCTGCCAGAGTGAGATGTTTAGGTTTATTGTACACATGATACACTGTTCCAGAGAAACACTTGCTCTTAGTCTTCCATATACTATGTGAGAGAGACAAGGTACTGTAGGAAATACAGACAAGTAAATAAACACTCTTTCTATCATAATCCTAAAGCTATAAAAGATAATTATGTCACTCACATTAGCAATATCTTTATTTAATATTTTGAAAAATCCAGCATAATCTAATTTTGATAGGATGTGAATATTTTTAAAATATCTGGCTGGAGCGATAGCACAGTGGGCAGGGTGTTTGCCTTGCATGCGGCCGACCTGGGTTCGATCCCTGGCATCCCATATGGTCCCCTGAACACCGCCAGCAGTAATTCCTGAGTGAAGAGCCAGGAGTAACCCCTGAGCATTACAGGGTGTGACCCAAAAAAAAAACAAAAATAAAAAATAAATAAAAATAAAATATTCAGGCAAGACTAGTAACAAAAAATTTCTTTGTTATATGAATTTTAAGACTCTCATTTTATATTAAACACATAAGAACCTATATTTCTGATAGTTTATTGAGCTACCTGATTCCATGTATATTCTTCTGATATGTAAATCAGCTTTGATGACAACTAAAATAGAATAGAATCTCTAACGTTTGTTTTTCATGGACTTATTGTGTCATATTGCATACTAAGCTAGCACAAAACAGTACTCAAATGGCAGACCATGGTTCCATTCATGCTTACCCATATGGTCCCCTAAGTACTCCCAGGAGTAATAGTAATAGCCCCTGAGCATAGAGCAATACCCACTGTGCATACAGCCAGGAGTTACCCAGGAGCACAGCTGGGTGTGGCCCCCCAAACAAACAACAAAATACTTAGCATTTAAATGGTTCAATGGATGAGTAACAATTAAGCATTTGGCAAAGAGTTGACTTGGAATTGCAGCATACTTTTATATTTATGAATCTTTTAATATAAACTTTCCAATTTATGTTAAATCACTATAATAATTATTTTTCTTCAATGTTATGTAAGCTTATAATTTAACTGGTTGTTATGTTATATAAAAATTAGCTTCTCTATATAAAGTATGATAATTTAATCTAAAAGTTGAACTCTGGTAAGACAACAAATTGCAAAGGTAAGTAATTCTAAATCATGTAAATGACTGTTAAACATCGGATCTACCTTTGCTAATTCAAACTAAAATTAAGAGACAGGAGATATTACAGGTGTTAAAGCTCATAATGTGCACCAACCCTGTTCAAGCTCACCTTTGCTTATGGTCCCTCCAACTACCAGTGGAGGCGACTTCTGAGCACAGAGAAAGTCACAGACCCTGAATGGCTTTGAATGTGTTCCCAAACAGTTCCTTCCCTCAAACAAACCATCAAACAGAACTTTATTCTATTTTCTTTTATGCCCAAATATTTTTTATTTCATTTCATTTTATTTTATTTTTGCTTTATTTAAAATTAAATATTTTATTATACCACCGTGAGATATACAATTACAACGTTGTTCATGTTTAGAGGTTTCGGTCAGAGAGTGTTCCAGCACGCCACCCTCCACCAGTGCCCATTACCGGCCACCAATGCCCCCAATTCCCTCCCTCCTCCCATAGCCTGCCTAAATGGCAGGTTCTTTATTTCTTTTCTCTCTCCCTCTCTCTCTTTTCCTTCTCTTACACATTGTGTGTTGCACTACCTACACTTAGAGGCCATCGGGTGCATTTTTTTGCCTGTATTTAATGCTTAGTTCTAGGTTGGTATTAGCCCTTTCGACATTTATTCATACATGTTCCCTTCTCTCTCTTACCTAAACTCTGACTCCCACAAGTTTGCGGTAATTTCCACTTTTGGTAAGACCACCTGACATTGGATTTTGGTGTCATAATATGCATATATATATACATATATATGTATGTATATATATATATATATATACATGACATATATACATATATGTCATGCAAATAAATGCAGTCATTCTATATCTCCCTCTTTCCTTCTGACTAATTTCACTCTACATGATCCTTTCCATTTCCATCCATTTATAGGCAAATTTCATAACTTCATTTTTCCTAACAGCTGAATAGTATTCCATTGCGTAGATGTACTAGTTTCTTTATCCAGTCATCAGTTCTCGGGCATACTGGTTGTTTCCAGGTTCTGGCTATTGTGAATAGTGCTGCTATGAAAATAAAAGTGTGGATTGTGTTTCTGCTGTGTGTTTTTGGCTTCCCAGGTTATATTCCCAGGAGTGGTATGGCTGGGTCAAAAGGGAGCTCAATTTCTAGTCTTTGGAGGAATGTCCATATTGTTTTCCAGAAAGGTTGTACAAGTCGAGCATTCCCTCCAACAATGTATGAGAGTCCCCTTTTTCCCCCATTCATGCCAGCACTTGTTACTTTTACCCTTTTGAATATGAATGCCCACATATTTAAGCCTTGTTTTTAACTCATTATGCTTTTAAAGAGGATAAAAAAAACTTTTATTGGTAAATTATCAGGTACCTGAAAACAGTAATTCACCTTTTATAAGTTGTCAGAAATTTTTCATATTCTGAAAACCTGCCTCTGTTTTTCAAATATTCTCCAACTCTTTTGACAGCCCAAGTTTTTCTTGATGTTTCATATCATAATCTAACATTCTGAAGGTTTTTATTTTTAAATAGACAAGTTTATAAATATGCTTTATGGCTTGTCATTTTAGCAATATACTTAACCAAAAAGTTGAAGGAAAAATTTCTTAAAAATTCCCTTCACACATTTTTTGAAAGAAATATATTTAGAAATGCTTGATATTTTATGCTATATTCTGGATTTATTTCAAGCAATATTTTAAGAGCATCATTTCCTCTTATTTCTTCTAGAGCACATTTGATGTATTTTTTATCACATATTTTCTCATACCTAAAGGAAAAACTCAATTTATTTTTTTTTCCTTCTGTCTCTTTCTTCTTCCTCTCTCTCTTTTTTGTTCTTTTTCTCTATTTCTTCTTTCTTTCCTCTCTTTCATTTTTTCCTTTCTGTACTACAGGTGGAACCCCCAGGTTCTTATACTTTTGAGGTATGTGGTCTATTGTTGAGTATTTACATTCTCAAATTGAAACAATTTATTTTGATGAGTTAAAGACAGTAATAAATGTTTTGTTTTCTTTCTAATTGGCATCACAGATGCAATAAATATATCCATGTCTCACCAATTACTTGAATTTCATATATATATATGTATGAATATATGTATGTATATGTCTTTTATTTATTTTGCTATCAGGAATTCTATAGATTTGTAGATAATCATAATTTATATAAATTACTTATACATATCTGTTCTTTTCAAATATTTTACGTATTGTGAAATTTCAAAACACTTAAATATCAAGTCAAACCAGAACCCTTTTCTGATTACTCCTCATTTTCATAATGATTCAGTATAATTTTCTATGATTCTTCTTCTAAAATGCTCTTAGCCTCTATTTTTCTTTCGGTAATCACACAAAATAAGCCAAACCTTCTTTTAAATCTTAATTGAGATGACTTTAAATTTCTGAACTGAATTTATGAAACTAGGGAAGGCTGGATCTTTAGAAAGGATTTTCTACTTATGATCCAATTTGAATACTCAGTGACTGTCATAATTCAATTAAAATACTGTCTAAAAGAAGCCAAAGTAGACCTGACTTTACCCAATCTTTATAATGCATAAAGATAGGTCTGAGAATGTGTAATAGGTGTTCTTTTTTTATATAATCCTTTGGGTTAAAATTAGGTTGTCCAAGGACATCTCTGATAATGCTTTTGGGCTGCTAAATATTGATAAAATGACTTGTAGAAGTGAATTGACACTTTGACTATTGAAAAATAGTTCAGACATAAATGTGGAATTGGAAAATATCTCTTCTTTTCATGCATGAAGCAATTTCTGGCTTCCATCCCTAATGTGCAGGAATTTCTTTCCTCCACAGTTGATTTGGAAATCACTGAACCGGCCACACTTTGTCATTGATTCCCATTAAGAACAAGGATATGCTTTTATGGAGAGACTGTCTGGTCTTGTCTGGGCAGGCAGCCTGAGCTCTGGGAATTGATTATAACTGAGGGGCCACTGAGGGCTTAACTTGATCCCCTGGTTAGCAGTGACTTTATTTTCCAACCAACTGAGCTAACTAGCCGGTGTCTCTGATACAATTTTCTTGTCATTCTTTGATCGCACCTAGTATTTCCTGAAATAGACATGGGTGTTAGATTTTTTTTATCTGTATTTTGCATTTATTTAGAACACAGTGTTCATTAGATGTAATAGGACACAGTGAAATGGTTTTTAAATGTCAGTCATTTTTTAATGTCAGTCATTGAAATAGAAAAGTAACATGTTCCATATAACGATTCAAACAATTAGTGCCTTAATTATTTTTGGGGGAAGGGGTTTTTGGTGCTGTATAAGGCAATATCCAGGACCTAGTTCTGGCTCTGTGCTCAGAGAGCACTCTTCGGTAGGGCTTGGGTTGGGGATGGAGCGATGTTCTGCCATATGCAAGGCTGTACCAGCTACTGTATTATCTCTGACCCTATCTGCCTTCATTTCAACAATAAAAGATCATTCTGTCAATGCCAACACTAGAAAGTTTTCAGTTATATAGTTTAGATGGAAAAAACATAGTTACACAGGCTTCACTTTCTTAGAGTAAAATAGATATTACTAATTACTTCACAGTATCACAGTATCACAGTCTTCCCATTCATCATCTATTTGCTCTAGCGGGCACCACTAACATCTCCATATGACCTGTCTCATGCAAGTAGAACCCAAGGGCACCTGCTTGCTCCAGGAACATAAAGAGCCTCAAACCATTCCATCAGGTCATGGGAATGAGGTCTATAATTGTTACTATTATTTGGCATATCAAATATAACATGGGTAGCTTGCCAGGCTCTGCCATGCGGGTAGCATACTCTTCTAGTCATCTCAAAATCCAGCATTTATTGATGAACCACTTGTGGCCGCGAGCCAGGCTGTGATAGACTGGTCTGCTGGGTGGAATTCTGATGAGGGGAAAGTCGGATGTGGAAAATGGAGGCCCTCATGGAGTGGGGGTCGTCTGGCTTGTTGTGAGGCTCTGCAGCGGTGGTGGGCCAGGGCTAGAACCTGCCATCCCTCCCGGGTGCCTCATGAGCAGCTAGGCACAGGGAGAGCCAGTAGCAGCTCTGCCCCAGTCTGTGAGTCTCTGGATAAGCATACCTGGGCCGGATTAAAAAAGAGACTGCTGCAGGGTGGATCTTGATAAGCTGGGCTGTGATAGCCGGGCTAATTACTTATTTAAATGAAAGAATGAATGATAGGGGAGGTATCTACAGCATGGCTTACCCCTATGCATCCCATTTTTATCCAAAGTGAGAAGATCATCTTCTTTTTACCACAGTGAATGCAATATAATAGCCCTTAATTTGAAATCTCTTGCCATTTTCCTAAATAATTAGAAAAATATGCTATTTTCTTTTAATATATCATTTTTGAAGGGGTAACCCGCACGGCAAGCCTGGCAAGCTACCCATGTCGTATTTGATATGCCAAATACCAGTAACAATTATTCTAGTTCATTCCCATGACCTAATATCATGGTTTGAGGCTCTTTATGTTCCTGGAGCAAGCAGATGCCCTTGGGCTCTACTAGCATGAGACAGGACATATGGAGATGTTACTGGGGCCCGCTCGAGCAAATCAATGATGAACGGGAAGATAGTGATAGTGAAGTGAGATAGTACAGCAGGTAAGCTCTTGCCGTGGATGTTACTCACTACAACTGAATCTGAGGCACCTATATGGTTCCGCAACCACAGTCTGGAGTGATTCCTGAGCATCAAGCAGGTGTAATTCCTGAGCTCAGTACATGTAGCCCTGAAACCAAATAAATTAATTAAATAATATTGTCAAAAATCTTTCTATATTCTAGAACCATAGCTCCCCCACTGGGAAATAGTGAAATAAAATAAAGATATAGCCCTATTCATGAGAAACCAAAGCCCCTCTTGTACTTCTCAGAAATCCCTCCCTAATTAATCTCTTAGTCGGAGTCACAAAGCTCTCATCATTCTTTCCTCCCTAGGACCCCATGGTCTTTGCTGTCTCACCCATTCCCTTGACACTTGTTTTCCATCTTATTTAATCCTCTGCTGATATTTTCTGCTTACCTGGTGTAGCCATGGTTTCATCCCCAATAGAGGTCGTTTCAAACAAGAGACACAGTGATAGGCTGAGAGGAAATATATTGTTGAAAATGCGTAGGCAAGTTCGGAGGATGATGTTCTGGTCTTCACAATGAACCATGTTATCTGCACTGTCCCAAGAAGGGGATTCTACAGAGAAGGGATAAGGTCTCACTCTTTCAGGAATTGTGGACTGTAGGCTAGACAGTACCAGGATGTTCAATAGATTCCTTCTGGTTCCTGGTGTACAGTTCTCACGTGATTATTGAAAAAATAGATTTTTTCATTAAACTCTGTTCTTTTATCCTTTTGGAAAAGATTGAGGGACTATTTCAACATTTTAAAAATTTCTCACCAGAGAAATTTTCTGGTGTCAAATATTAAATACAACACCTAATTTCTGGGTAGGTTTCACTAGGATGCAAATTCCCTCTATCTCTATCTATCACTATCACTATCTTCCTGTTTATCATTGATTTGCTTGAGCGGGCACCAGTAACATCTCCATATGTCCTGTCTCATGCTAGAAGAGCACAAGGGCATCTGCTTGCTCCAGGAATATAAAGAACCTCAAACCATTATATTACGTCATGGGAATGACCTAATACAATTGTTACTGGTATTTGGCATATCAAATATGACACGGGTAGCTTGCCAGGCTTGCTGTGTGGGTAGCATACTCTTGTAGTCACCTCTAAATACAGCATTTATTGATGAACCCGCGGTTGAGCCGGGCTGTGATAGGTTTGTCTGCTGGGTGGAGTTTGTGATAGGTTTGTCTGCTGGGCACAGGGAGAGCCGGTATCAGCTCTGCCCCATGTCTGTGAGTCTCTGGATCAGCATACCTGGGCCGATTGAAAGACTGCTGCAGGGGTGGGTGTCAATGATCCAGGCTGTGGTAGGCTCATCTGCTGGGTGGAGTTCTGACGAGAGGGAAGTCCAGATGTGGAAAATGGTAGCCCTCATGGAGTGGGGGAGGGGGGGTTGTATGGCTTGTTGTGAGGCTCTGCTGGAGTGGTGGGCCAGAGCTATAACCCGCCATCCTTCCCGGGCGCCTTGTGAGCAGCTGGACACAGGGAGAGCCAGTAGCAGCTCTGCCCCATGTCTGTGAGTCTCTCAGAAAGCAAATTCCCTCAGAAAGCAAAATTAAATTTTACCTCCTCATCTGAGATATCATCAGACTCCTAGTAAGCATAAATATATTTCCATATAGAGACATGAGATGATCTCATCCATTAAACACACACACCACACAAAGCACATGGATTTGAATCCTATTTGGGCTCATCAGAAAGGATTCTCCTTAATTATATCTGAATAAAATGCCGAGTTTACAGAACTATTGTCAAGGCTAAATATTATAAATGCCTTGTAAATAAGAAATCTAGTTTCTTCTTTATAATCATCATATAAGAGAATCAGATTCAGAAGTGATCTTAGAGATAACTTGTTCACTTGTTCAATCTTGTTTAAAAGATAATAAAACATACAGAACAATTTGTTTGAAGATCAAAAAGCTGAGTGTACAACCAGACAAGCTTAAGAAAATTTTGTTTCAGAAAACTTTCTCACCTCCAAGTTCAATTTACTGTTAGGATAATTAATGTGTTTCAATAGAAATATTTCATTCATAATTACCCTATAATTGATGACTGTAATCATTTTAATAGTAGTCCCTACTTATTAAAAATAAAAGAACTGGGGACCAGAGTGATAGTTCAATGGGTAGTGCATTTGCCTTGTATGTGGCCCACCCGGTTCCATCCCTGGCATCCCATATGGCCCCCTGAGCACTGCCAGGATTAATTCCTGAGTGCAGAGCCAGAAGTAACACCTGAGCATTGCAGGGTGTGACCCAAAAACAAACAAACAGGAGCCGGGCGATAGCCCAGCAGGTAGGGCGTTTGCCTTGCACGCAGCTGGACCATGCCAGCCCGGGTTCGATCCCCGGCATCCCATATGGTCCCCGAGCACCGCCAGGAGTAATTCCTGAGTGCAGAGCCAGGAGTAACCCCTGAGCATCGCTGGGTGTGACCCAAAAAGCCAAACAAACAAACGAATGAATGAATGAATGAATGAATGAATGAAAATAAATAAAAGAATTTAAAAAAAGAACTATGACTAGAATTATAAGTGATGAATTTTTTTCGATGTTGCTCTCTGGTACAAACATTGCATATTTGAGTTGTTATGTAAGTTTAGGAAATGAGAGTGCACACGACGAAGAATGAAAGTATTCATTTTATGCAGATTTAAAAGGACACGATGCAAAATCAACAATATCACTATGAGGCTGAAGAAGAAATACACGTAAAAGAATTAACAACGCATTATAGAAATCCAGTTCCCTGATAGGTAATTATGTAACCAATTACTATATTGAAGCATAAAGAAAGGAGAAAATCACTGTCCAGAGCTCTGTGTGAGAGGTGCAGGCATGAGCAGAGATGGTAAGACCCCAAAAAAAAGAAATGACTGCCTGCCCATTTTTGAGAGATATCAGCTTTCTCTTGCTTACTCTGTATTTAAATCTGCATGATTAAAGTCCAGGCCTGCCAATGGAAAAGAGCTGGCTGAATTTTCTGACAACTGCATACTCAACTAGCCAGCAGCGATAATGCATGCCACAGTAGCTGTCAGCACTTTTGTGTTTGCCAGGAGGAAGGGCAAGAAGGCTGCACTTTAAATATCACACTCAGAAAATCATTAGGTTATTGACTCACTTAACTATGTGCTTGCTTTTCCCAAGGGAAAACAAAGATCTCCTCTTAGTACTCCGCTTTCATTATTTTTTAAAAATTATACATATATAATACATGCATTTTTCTAAATTATATATATATATTTATATATATAAATTATGCATATGTATATGCATATAAATTACACATTACAAAATTATATACACACATATATGTATAACTTCAAGGCTCCGTGAATTATAATGGTTGATAGTAGTGTCTCTTGTAATCAATAATCTAGCGTCACACCCCCTACCAGAGTGTCCACTTCCCTCCACCACTGCCCAGAGTTCTCCCTCTTTCTAGTCAACACTGACCCCTTCTCTATACCTTGGAAAAATCACTTCTGCAGACCAACTCTCATGTTTGTTGCTTATGAAGTGATTATTCCTTTACTTTGCTTCTATCTCACATATTCAAGAGAACATTCATATCTGCCTCTCCACTACTTAAACATTTTAATAGCATGATAATCTCAGATCCATAGACAAAACTGCATACTTTTGTCTTTTCTTATACTATACTTATTATAGTAATAATCTATTGTGAAGATCAACCCCCTGTTTCTTTTTCCAGTCATTTGTACTTGAATGTCTGAGTTGTTTCTAGATTTGGGCTGTTTTGAATAGTGCTGCAATGATCATAGGAGTTCATCTTCTTTTCTAAATAAGATTTGTCGGCCCCTTGGAGTAGAAGCCAAGATGTGGAAGTTCTGGGTCATATGGAAACTCTATTCTTAGTTTATTCAAAAGGATTCCCATTGTTTTTTGAAAAGAATGGACCAGTTAATATTCAGACCAACCGTGTTTTTTCATTGTAATATAATTAGGAAGCATCGATTCTCCATAAATTCTGGTTTTTTAAACAAAAGAAATCACACCATTATTCTGAAAATTTGTAGAAGCAATCTGCTTCTATGTCCACCCCAAGTGTTCTGTTATGCTATCTTTGAATTATGGAATTCAGCAGTTAAAACAGAAACTCAAATTTTACTAGAATCTTTTAAAGAATGTCTACAGAAAGAGTCTCCCCAACCAAAATATTACTTCCTGAACCACCTTCTAGCTGCAGGACTTCTAGCTTTTTTCTCTCATCTGTGTTTCCCTAAATCAGTATCCAGCATGCTGTAAATAATATTTGGTGAAAAACATTGAAATACAGAAGCCAATTTTATTAAATATAGGAAAGAATATAAATTCTTTCTCTCTCTCAACTTCTTTCCATCTCCTTTTCCATTCTCTTAAAAGACAGTTATTTATTTTTGTTTGGCTTTTCGAATACACTCCATGGTGTTTAGGAATTACTCCTTACTCTGTGCTGAGGAATTCACGCCTGACATGCTAGGGTGCCATAAGGGACGCTGGGAATTGAACCTGGGTAGGCCACATGCAAAGCAAATGCCCTTCCCACTGTGCTATCATGTCAGCTCCTTGAAAGACATTTGAGATGTAAAGAATTATTTGAATTGCCTGCAATTGCTTTGTCGGTAACGAATGCCCTTCCAGGTAGGAGAAAAAGGTCCTGGAAAAATGCTGCCAACAGGCCATAGCCAAATCTTGTCTTCTTCACAAGCTTGCTTCTCTCAGACCTCACACTGCTAATATTTCATTGCCAAGAGAGCTTTCTCTGTGACCTTGAATTAAGACCTGAAACGGGCTATCTGGAAAGGAATGAAGCTCTTTATTGCAAGGCCTTTAATTCACCTTTTGAAAGCAGGTAATCATTATTACCTACAGTACCTTTTCTTTTCCTGACTAAAGATGAATCCTAAATCTACAGCAAACTTAAAAAAAAATACAAAAACTTGATTTCATTCTGAATTGACAAAATTTATTCCCCAAAGAGGTCATCTTTACTGTTATACTGTTTAAGTTCTTAATATCCAGATGTTACGGAATTCTAAGGCTCACCACATGATACTTTTACATCAGAAGCTTTCTCAGGTTATATCTTACAGAAATGTCAGCACACTTGTGTTTTTCCACTGTATATGAATTATTCATAGGTCTCAAATACTGTGATTTATGTTTTCAGCATGAACACAAAAAGGAGTGTAATGTATCCAAAGATACTCAATTTACTTTTTTTCAAGTAGCTTGAGATCTCAAGTGATTCTTAAGTAAGAAAAACCTGGCAATTTTTGCATGTTTTTTAACCTAATATTTCATTAAAAATACTTCTGACTAGCCCTGAGTATAAACGGACTCCCAGAGGAAATCAAAACCTTGTACTAAGGGTAAGATCAGACAAATGTCAGAAACCACAGTCTAGCTTTTCTGTTTCCACGGATAACAGGACCAGGGAGGGCGGCAGTTCCTGAATCCCAGTGAATATCATTATCATTAAACTAGACTTTTCTCTCTCCACTAATTTGTTATAAGCTTTCTGCCCTTGAAAAGAGAGATACTTGTCTTGAAGGTCACATTAAAAAATTATTTTTACCTGTTCCTCCCTGGGGATACCGTCTCTGTTGATAGCTGTGCCTATAAATCTGTCTATAATTCTGCTGCAATGGTCCCCCTAGCAAATTGTATGCAGCTCCTAAGCACAGTGAAGGCTTGAACAAAAAGGGAAGGTATTCCTTTGCAAATTTTCACAAAGTCTTGCCTGGAGTTGAGCATGATGGTACTTCTTGGGTTCTAGACAAAGAGTTGGTTTCAAAGACCCAGATGTTAGTTTGCACAGCATCAAACAGGCGTCTCTGCTGGCTGCAAGGTTGGAGCTGACAATGGTGCTGGAGAGATTAAGTACAATCCTGGGATTCAATACTGTCATTCTGGGGCCAGAGTGATAGTACAGTGGGAAGGACACTCGCCTTGCCTGCTGGTAAAGAAGATCTAATTCTTGGTATAGAGTACCCTGAGTACCATCAGGAGTACTTCCTGAGTGCAGAGCCATGAGTAACCCTTGAGCACTGGCCACTGTGACCCAAAAAGCAAGCAAACAAACAAACAAACAGAACAAGAAACTTTCATTCTCATCAGGCAGGTTATCTGCTTGGGGAAAAAATTTTGCAACTAGTATAAAATTCCTACACAAAGAGTGCCGGGGAGCCACTGGGGTCCCCAACAATACCAGGAAGTGAATTCCCTTCTACCTCCGAAGCCGATGGGGAATGGATGAAAACTCAGGAATCTGGCAAGGTTTTAAAATGCTTTACTTATCACAGGTTCAGGCATACAAATTAGCAATAGGAAAAACTCTGTGCTTAGGATTCCAGCTAGGACCCCAGTCACGTGTAGGCCAAGATGGTGGCCACCACATGTTAGGCCTTGTAGAAAGAAGACAAAGACAAGACTCCAGCAGAAAGGGGAAGAGCGACCCAAGAAGAATGTGAGCCCCAAAAGACAGCCAAAAAAGAGGAAGCAGGCTGGTTTTATCTTCCTGCAACTAAGACCTCCCCACTTTTATGGGAAGCAGGCAGGGTCAAATGCCCTCAGGTAATTTCTCCCAGCACCTCATGTAGGCCCTTTTTAGATGCTAATGTCTTGAGCCAAGATATGCCTAGGAAATGCCTTTATAGGGTAGAGAAGGGGGTTTCTGAAATGGCATGTCTCTGTACCAAAGACTATACTAATGCCAGTTAAATATTTCTCCAAGCCTTCACAAGAGTTTTGTCTTTACTTCACAGTAGTTTTGGATTTTATTTGCCTTTGAGTTATCAGGGAGCCATTCTTGCTTGCTTGGAGGCAAATAGCAATTTTCTCTGGTCTAATTACTTAGAGATCCAACGTGGCCAGGCAAATATGCTGGTAAGATCTAGCTAGTCCCACGATGATTGTGGTAGCATGAGAGAATATTTATACCAGCCAGTACAGAATATATGGTCAAATAAACTGCCACATTTAGACTACCCCCCTATCTATGAAGTGACCCGCAGGAGGCAATCCAGGGCAGATGCAAAGGCTCTTAAGTGTCCTGCAACAAAATTTTTTTTACAAAATGTAACCTAACCACTTTTCACTATTACTATCTTCCTGTTAATCATCTATTTGCCAGAGCGGGCACCAGTAATATATCCATATGTCCAGTCGCATGCTAGGAGAACCCAAAGGCATCCACTTGCTCCAGGAACATAAAGAGCCTCAAACCATTATATTTGGTCATGGGAATGACCAAATATAAATGATACTGGTATTTGGCATATCAAATATAGGAGCAGCTTGCCAGGCTTGCCATACGGGTGGCATACTGTTGTAGTCACCTCTAAATAAAGCATTTATTGATGAATCACGTGGCCGCTAGCAGCCGCGAGAGCTGGGCTGTGTAGTCTGGTCTGCTGGTGGAGCCATGAGGGAGAGGGAAGTCCGAACGTAGAAAATGGCGGCACCATGGAACAGGAGGGTGTTGTCCGGCTATTCTTAATTATTTTTTAAACTTTTGAAAAAATGGTGTAGGGACTATGTTAGCATTAACATCTACTGTTAATGATGGTTGTCCTTTCACATAATTTTCATACCACACACCCATCCTCAGTGTATCTTTTGTCCCCCATCAAAGACCCCAACACCCTTCCCTTTCACCCTCTCCCTGATTCAGTGTGTGCATCAGTTCCCCAGTCTGTTGCCTTTGGCTCTACATTGTCAACTCACCGTATTTCATTAAGACTCACATATGAGGGAGATCATTCTGCATCATCTCTTTCCTTATGATTAATATTCTCTAGTTTCATCTATGTTGTAGCAAATTGCAAGATTTTTTTTCTTTCTTAGAGATTTACAGTAATCCATTATGTATGTAGGCTACAACTTCTTGGTCCATTCATCTATAGTCCTATTGAAAAAGCAATTATGATAATGGCATGTAAGGTTACCTCTAACACTTGGTGCCACTGAAATATTAAGGTCAAAAATCTCAGAAATCAATTGGAAAACAAACTACTTCAGAGGCTATCCAGTGAGGCAGTGAGATAAACCTTCCTGGGAACTGAAAATCTATAGACACACTTTTATTCTTCCAGATTTATTTTATACAGCTCTTGCTGGTATTGTGGCTAAAGGTCAGTAAAAATATGCCTATAAGATTATAATTTCCTTCTAATGTACCTGTTCTCTAACCTCCATTGACTATCAAGAATTATATCAACTGACTCATTATGTATATTAGGTGATACTTATGAGTCAAACTCTTAAGTATAAGTCCTAAAATTTTAAGTACAAAAAATTTAGAAAGGAAGAAATTTCCTGATTTCAAGAAATTTAAATGATAATATAAATTTAGAGCTAAGATATTATGGGAGAAGGGAGGGAAACTGTGGACATTGGTGGTAGGAAATGTGCACCAATTAAGGGACAGGTGCTGGAAACGGTATGGCTAAAACCCAATCATGAACTGCTTTTGTAACTGTGAAGAAAAGATAACTGAACTTATTTAAAAAGTTAGTTTATTAAGGAAGAATATGGTTAGAACTATAAAAAATACAGAGGATCGTTTTAACAATTATTAGCTCTTGACTATATCCTATTAGTTATTATGTTGGATTATATCCTATTAAATATTATGTTGGATACAGGGACTCAGCAGGCATAGGACAACACTGTATGATACTCACAGTGCTTAACAAGACATGCCCTATCATCATCCCAACTGATCTATATGAAAGATTGTTCCTCGGCCTGACCTGCTATAGAAGATATTGTGGTGGACCAAGAGTACATTTCTCATGAGCCCACAGCTCTTTACAACATAGATTGGCTTGATTCATGAATCAAGCTGTTTAATTGAAAAGAATAAAGTTTACTTCCTGAGTACAGTCAGAGTCTGGAGGCTGATCAGTGCATCAGGGAGCCACATCTGCTAGAGAATATGAACTAAGTGCTATTATCTGTCTCACAGAAATTAGCTCTCACTGACCTGCATTAACACTGTACAACATTTACTCAATATACCTCTTCTTCAGTTTCCTTCTTAATAGTGGTTATTATATTTTCTCTTGAGTGATGACTATTATCTCATGAATGAATCATTTATATCAAAAAGTACTCCTCTAATGACAAAATAGCACAGGAAAAATTAGTGTAATATGGTTTACAAAATATTCAAAATAATAAAAGCTTGGAGCAGTATATACTATGTTTCATAGAAGGAGCATTTGTAACATACAATAAACTCTGTCATTATTTTTTTCAACTTAGAAGGAATAGTCATAGAATACTCTAACATCAATAAATTCAATTCAAAAAAGACATTATATAAAAATACCTTAAGGGAGAAAAGGATGGGAGACATGGTGTGGGAAAAGAGGAAGGAGAGAGAGAGAAAAGAAGGATGGGAACCCTCCTTCAGTAAAAGATTAAAATGAATTTGAGCCCTGTCTACATAATGGTTAAATTCATAAGTTTTGTTTAATTTTTGTTGTGATTTGGGGCTACACTTACAGTGTTCAGGGGCTACTCCAGGCTCTGTGTTAAGGAAACTATATGTAGTACAGGATTTGCTGCGTGCCAGGCAAGAGCCTGGACTTCTACATGATCTCCTCAGCACCAAATCGGTTTTAGCATCACCTGGGCTTGGTCCAAATTCCAAATTTCTAATTTATCTGTCTCAATGAAAACCAAAATGTTTATTGCATTATTTTTATTTTATTTTATTTATTTTATTTTATAGGGTCTCCTCCGTAGGTCTGAAGGCCTAGAGGCCATATTGAATAAGGCTTGGGTTTATGGGTACTTGGAGAATGGTATCAGGGTTGCTATATAGGGCAGGGAGATTCTGGGTGAGGATTTTATGTAGTCCCAGAGATCACAATGTGTTCCAATTCTTTGAGCTATATATCTCCCTGGCCCCCCTTTACTGTATTTTGAAGGAATCTTTCATGGTAAATTGTTTTGATTTGTACAGATCAGAAAAGAATGTGTCTTCTCTGATTGTAACAATAACCTCAGATAATAAAGAATTATTTCACGAGAACTAGACCAGGAAGTTCAGAGTTTGATCATTTCAAAAAGTTTGTGATTAAATTGTGCCAATTTGGAAAAAAAATGATTTATAACTGGGAATAAACACATTTTAACAACTGCAATTTTACTTTATTATTTTCTATTCTTAATAGTGGAACAATGATTTTAAGGTATTCAAACAACGTTGAATTTATAAAACTTTTTTTGTAGAATGGGTAAACACTGAAATCTGCAAATAGCTAAAATAGGTATACATTAAAATAATCATCACAATTTTATATAACATAATCACTGACCCTTTCTCTTATCCTTTTAGACTAACCAGGAAGGGTGAGAGCATTTTGTCACTAGGTGAACGTGACAAAGAATATTTTTAAGGTAGCCAATTCTATTCCATAGAATACATTTATCGTCTTTATCCAGTCTTCTGTTGTACTGCATTTGTGTTGACCACATGGTTGGCTATTTCAAATAATGCTAATAAGTATATATAATAAGATGAATGTTTTAGAATTCATGTCTTTAGGGAAAATGCTTGGGAGGGTTTTTGTTGAATCTTAGGACATTTTCTCTTTTAGTTTATTAAGGAGTGCCATGTAATTTCTTTAATTAAACATTTTACCACCGTGAGATATACAATTACAACGTTGTTCATGTTTGGAGGTTTCGGTCACATAGTGTTCCAGCACCCGCCCTCCATCAGTGCCCATTTCCCACCACAAATGTCCCCAATTCCCTCCCCTTCCCCATAGCCTGCCTAAATGGCAGGTTCTTTATCTATTTTCTCACTCTCCCTTCCTTCTCCTACACATTGTGGGTTGCACTACATACACTTGGAAGCCATCATGTTCATTTTTTGCCTATATTTAATGCTCAGTTCTATGTTGGTATCAGCTCTTTCGACATTTATTCACACATGTTCCCTTCTCTGTCTTACCTAACCTCTGACTCCCTCATGTTTGCGATAATTTCCACTTTTGGTAAGGCCACCTGATATATTTATGTCATGCAAATAAATGCAGTTATTCTATGTCTCTCTCTTTCCTTCTGACTAATTTTACTCTACATGATCCTTTCCATGTCCATCCATTTATAGGCAAATTTCATAACTTCATTTTTTCCTAACAGCTGCATAGTATTCCATTGTGTAGATGTACCAGTTTCTTTATCCAGTCATCAGTTCTCGAGCATACTGGTTGTTTCCAGGTTCTGGTTATTGTGAATAGTGCTGCTATGAAAATAAAAGTGCGGATTGTGTTTCCGCTGTGTGTTTTTGGCTTCACAGGGTATATTCCCAGGAGTGGTATGGCTGGGTCAAAAGGGAGCTCAATTTCTAGTTTTTGGAGGAATGTCCAAATTGTTTTCCAGAAAGGTTGTACAAGTCGACATTCCCACCAACAATGTATGAGGGTCCCCTTTTCCCCGCATCCACGCCAGCACTTGTTGCTTTTACCCTTGTGAATATGGGCCAGTATCTGTGGTGTGAGTGATATCTCATTGTTGTTTTGATTTGCATCTCTCTGATGATAAGTGATGATGAGCATTTTTTCATATGCCTTTTGGCCATTCGATTTTCTTCCTTGTCAAAGTTTCTGTTCATCTCTTCTCCCCATTTTTTATGGGGTTGGCTGTTTTCTTCTTGTAAAAAGTTCTACCAGTGCCTTATATATCCTGGATATTAACGCCTTATCAGATGGATATTGGATGAATATTCTTTCCCATTCTGTGGACTGTCTTTCTATCTTGGTCACTGTTTCTTTCCGAGGTGCAGAAGCTCTTTAGTTTCATGTAGTCCCATATGTTTATCTTTTCTTCTAGTTGCTTTGTTAATGGTGTTTCACCTTTGAAGATGTCTTTAGCATCAATGTCGTGGAGGGTTTTTCCTATATTTTCTTCAATTTACTTTATGGATTCAGGTCTGATATTGAAATCTTTAATCCATTTTGATCTGATTTTTGTGCAAGGTGTTAGACACAGGTCCAAATTCATTTTTTTTACATGTAGCTGTCCAGTTTTCCCAGCACCACTTGTTGAAGAGGCTTTCCTTACTCCAGTTTGGACTCTTTGCACCTTTATCAAAGATTAACTGATCATGTATTTGAGGGTGGGTGTCAGGATACTAAACTCTATTCCATATATCCACAAGGTCTGTTATTATTTCTGTACCACGCTGTTTTAATTACTGCTGCTTTGTAGTACAGTTTGAAGTTGGGAAAGGTGGCGCCTCCCATCTTCTTCTTCCCAAGGATTGCCCCTAGCTATCCGTGGGGTTTTATTATGCCATACAAATTTCAGGAGTGTTTGGTCAATTTCTTTAAAGAATGTCATGGGTATCCTTATAGGAACCGCATTGAATCTGTACAAAGCTCTAGGGAGTATTACCATCTTGACAGTGTTGATTCTCCCCATCCATGAGCAGGGAATGTGTTTCCATTTCCTCGTGTCCTCTTTTTTTTTCTTAAAGCAGTGTCTTGTAGTTCTCTTTGTATAGGTTCTTTACACACTTGGTTAAGCTGATTCCTAGGTATTTGATTTTCTGTGGCACAATTGTGAATGGAATCTATTTCTTAATATCCCTTTCTTCTCTTTCGTCATTTGTGTATAGGAAAGCCACCGACTTTTGGATATTGATTTTTTACCCTGCCACTCTACTATATATATATAGTTTCTAAGAGTTTTGGGGTCGAGAGTTTAGGGTTCTCTAAGTATAAAACATGTTATCTGCAAATAATGATAGCTTCATTTTTTTCCTTGCCTATCTGAATGCCCTTAATGTCCTTTTCTTCTCTGATTGCTACAGTGGCAAGTACTTCCAGTACTATATTGAATAAAAAGAGGTGAGAGAGGGCAACCTTGTCATGTTCCTGATCTTAAGGGAAGGCTTTCAATTTTTCCCCTTTAAGAATGATACTCGCTGTGGGCTTTTGGTAGATGGCTTTGACTATATTGAGGAAGCTACCTTCAATTTCCATTTTCTGGAGGGTTTTAATCATGAATGGGTGCTGGATATTGTCAAATGCTTTTTTCTGCATCTATTGATAGGCCCATATGGTTTTTATTTTTTTTCTCTTATTGATATGATGTATTATGTTGATTGATTTGCGAATGCTGAACCATCCTTGCATTCCTGGGATGAATCCTACTTGGTCATGATATATGATCTTTTTGATGAGTCTTTGGAATCTGTTTGCTAGTATTTTGTTGAAGATCTTAGGATCTGTGTTCATTAAGGAGATTGGTCTGTAATTTTCCTTCTTTGTGTTGTCTCTCCCTGCTTTGGGTATTAGGGGTGATGTGTGCCTCTTAGAAGCTGTTTGGGAGTGTTTCTGTTTCTTCTATTTCCTGGAAGAGCTTGAACAGGACAGGCAGTAGGTCCTCCTTAAAGGTTTGGTAGAATTCGCTAGTGAACCCATCTGGACCTGGGCTTTTGTGTTTGGGCACACTTTTGATTACTGTTTCAATTTCCTCAATAACGATAGACTTATTCAGGCATTGGAGGTCTTCTTGTTTCAATAGTGGGAGGTTATAGGACTTCAGAAATTTATCCATTTCTTCTAGATTCTCATGTTTCGTGGCATACAGGTTCTCAAAGTAATCTCTAATGATCTTTTGGATTTCTGTCTTTTCTGTTGTGATGTCATCATTTTCATTTCTGATTCTGTTTGAGTTCTCTCTTTCCCTGTCCTTACAAGTCTTGCCAGTGGCTTGTTGATCTTGTTTTTTTTTTTTTTCAAAGAACCAGCTCTTGTTTTCATTACTCTTTCGGATATTTTTTTGGTTTCCAGCTCGTTGATTTCCTCCCTAAGTTTTATTATTTCCTTCCTGGGTTGGGATTCTTTTGTTGGTCTTTTTTCTAATATTTTCAGCTGTGAGGTCAGGTTTTTTATGTGGGCCCTTTCTTCTTTCCTTATGAATGCTTGCAGAGCTATGAACTTTTCTCTTAACACAGCTTTTGCTGTGTCCTACAAGTTCTGATAGTTGGTATCTTCATTGTCATTTGTTTCTAGGAATCTTTGAATTTCCTGTTTGATTTCTTCTATGATCCATTTGTTGTTCAGCAGTGAGCTGTTCAGTTTCCAGGTGTTTGGTTTGACTCCCTGCTTCTGTGTATAGTTAACTACTATTTTCAGTGCATCATGATCTGAAAAGATAGTTGACTTAATTTCTATCTTTTTATTTTGTTGAGGTATGCTTTGTGAGTGCCATGTAATTTTTTAGAGGCAGTAGTTAACAGATTCTATGCTTAGATCCTTAAATTCTCTCACTGCTAGGAGTGACCCTGGTGTCTTAGGGAATCTCTGGCACTACAGCAAATGGTATGATCTCTTAATATGGAGATAGCAAAAGGAAGGGAAAGAGTAAAGCTTAAACATCGTATAGTGAAAGGCCAAAGATGGGTTATGGAGTTTGTCTTTTTGTCCTGCATACAGCATATCTCGATTTGGTTCTTGGTAACACATACACCCCTTCCCCCACATTCTACTAGCAGTGATTCCTGAACATAGAGCCAGGAGTAAGCCTTGAGTACCAGTAGAATGCCTCCCTCCCATTCCACAAAACAGGTACAATATAGAATAGCCTGGGAAAGCACATGTTTAGTATGTGAAAGTCCATGGTTCAATCCCAACCTTTACACGTTGAATCCTGTCAACCTAGCTGAATATCGGCCTAGTAGGGCCTAGACCCTGCAAGCCTGACCTCCTGAGCAAAACCAGACATAAATAGTGCAGTCAATATTTTTTATAAAGGAATTTATTTCTTTTAGATTCAAACAGTTATCTGTTTAAAATCCTGAAAAAATTATATGATTGTTTTGTTGTATAGTAAATAGTTTCAAATCTCATTTATCTTTCATCTCTCCTAGAATATGAGTTTATTATCACTACCACCCTCATTTGTTATCTTTTAAAGCTCTACCTCCAACAAACACTATGGGGAAAATATTTTTTATTTTCACTCCACTGTTTAAAAAAAGAACACAAGTCAGTGACATTGTTTAATGTCATGTTGAAATATTTATTCACTAGGCTTCTCTATGGAGCTCCACACTTTAGACTCAACCATTACAGAGAAAGAAATTATTTCCACTGAGCAAGATACTGTAACTGCAAACCACAGCTATCTTTCAGCCTGAACCAACTAAACAACTCTTTGATCACTTGATCACTTGAATCCCGTCATTCATCGATTTGCTCGAGTGGGCACCAGTAACATTTCCATTGGACCCTATCATGTGCCAATGTAGCCCAATGGCATCTGGTTGATTCAGGAATATGAAGAGCCTCAAACCGTTCCTTCAGGGTCTTAACAAGGAAGTCTGACCATCTTGTAGGTGGGCGGCCACGTGATCTTTTGACATCCCGTGGGATCCAGTCAGTAATGGCTCTAGTCCAGCAGTTGTCTCCAAATCGCATTACATGTCCAGCCCATCTGATTTTTTGAAGCCTTGGCAAACGAGACAGCGTCCCTGATTCTGGAATAGTGACAGAGGTCAGAACTCCGGATTCCTTCACTCACTTGAGTGAGACGTGATATTCCAAGCATAGCTCTTTCGATTCATCTCTGGGAGACCCGAATAGCATTCTCATCCTGCTTTAGTAGGGCCCAGGTCTCTGAGGCGTATGTTAATGCAGGGAGAACGGTGGAGTCAAAGAGATGTGCCCGGAGCCGGAGGTTCTTTGTCCTTTTAGCTATTTCTTCGATGTCTTTCAAGGCATTCCATGCTGCTCTCTTCCTCCTGCGCAGCTCAGGTTTTAGGTCGTTCATCATGTTGACTTTTCGACCTAGGTACACATAACTGCTGTATTCAGAGATGTTTGTTCCATTGAGAGTGAATTGGGCCTCAGGAACTAGTTCATTTCTCATGAACATAGTTTTCTTCAGATTCAGCTGTAGACCTATCTTTCCACATTCTCGGTCAAAGTCAACCAGCATTTGTGCCGCTTGGCTAGTGTTTGGTGTTATTAGAATGATGTAATGAGCAAAGCAAGGTGGTGTAGTTGCCGACCATCTATCTTCACTCCCATTCCTTCCCATTCTAATTCTCTCATGATGTTCTCGAGGGTGGTGCTGAAGAGTTTTGGTGAAATGGTATCACCCTGTGGAACCCCTCTTTTGACATCAATGATCACTTCTTTGTTGAATGGTGAGATCCTGGTGGTGAATCCGTAATACAGCTTACGAAGGATCTTGATGTATTGGGTTTGAACGCCCTGTTTGACTAGGGCTTCGATGACTGCTTCAGGCTCCACAGAATCAAAGGCTTTCTGTACATCAATGAACGTGAGACAGAGCGGCATCTTGTACTCCCCTACAAACCTCAGGTTACTGTGTGGATATGGTCTATTGTGCTGAATCCTTTCCAGAAACCTGCTTGCTCGCATGGTTGTCCTTCATCTAGTGTTCTGCTAATTCTGTTCAGGATGACCTGAACAACTCTTTAAAATGTGTGAAAGAAACATTTCAAGCACTGATGTTAGGCAGAGCAGGATAGAGGTTACAAGGAGCAACCAAGAAACAGCAGGAACTATAATACAGTAGGCAGGGCACTTACCTTTCATGTGACCAACACAGATTTGATCCATGACATCTCTTATGTTCCCCCAAGGACCACCAGGAGTAATTCCTGATTGAAGGGTCAAAGTGTGACCCCTGAGCATGACCAGGTATGACCGAAAAAATAAAAAAAAAGAAAAGTTTTACAATTGTTTTCTTGTTTAGTGTAAGGATAGTTTTCAAGTACTAGTCAAGGTCAGGAGGTCAATGCGTGCTAAGTGAACTAAGTGTTTTCTTCAAATTGAGGAAGCTACAACCTAGAGGAAGTGCCCAAAGCTCTCTGTCTCTCTGTCTCTGTCTCTCTGTCTCTCTCTCTTGCATAGATCTATAATTTCCTCCTTGAATTTTGGAGGTAGAATAAAGACATATTAATGAATGACTCCGAGAAACCAGGCCAACAGCTACCCATAGGATGAGAAGAACTGCAGCCAGAGATTCTGTCAGCCAGAGTCATTTGGTGCCTCCATTAGCAAGAATGGAGACACGCGTTATGCCCCATAGGCAAATGGGCTCTAATACTCAGGAAAAAAACTGTCTCAGCAAAATTAGCTCCAGTAGAATGGCAGTGCTAATCCTACCTGACAACTCTTTTTTAAAGAAGTCTCAAAGGATTAAATTAATTAGCTATAACTCAATTTTATCTCAGAACAGAGTGAAATAATATTTATGGAATTATGAAAATACCCAGTGCACAATAAGATGAAGCTCACAGTGCCTGTAATTCATTGAAATTTGCAGACATGGGGGTGGGGGGATGGGGTGGCAGGTACAGCACAAGCCGCACGCTTCAGAATGATCTTTACAATGGCAGTGTGTGATCTCTGGCTCTATAACAAAGTGCATCCTCCGGCACACCAAACCAGCGTATGCGTGGTTCACCAATGATTACAATAGTAGCAATATGTAAAGGCAGGAATGGGAAATTCCTAGGAACACCTAGAACCCATATGAGAAGAAATCTAAATTTTTTTTCAGTGTTGAGGATTAGATCCAGATGAAAGAATTAGTAGAGAATTTAAAACTTATTGGGCCCAGAGAAGTACAGGAATAAGTGATTGTCCTTGCAAAACTGAGCTCCCCAGAACTGCATAGACCCTGGACGACTCTCAAGAGTCATCCAGGGCAAAGGAGAGGGACACATCTGGACATTCTCAAAGATATACAGATAGCTAAAACTATCGACCACTAAAACTCAAGACCTGAACACTGTGTGACCCAAAATCCCTACAAAATTTATTATAATTCATGAATTAGTAAAATAAAGATGATAGAGAATACTAGACACCTAGAAGATTTTTAGTAATATTTTTAAATTTATTTTTAAAATTTGATTTCAGGGACTGTAATTTACAATAGTGTAATGTTTCTACAGGAAACGTACTAGCACAGTCTTCTGACAGAATCCCGCTTCCTTCAGCCAGAACTCTGCTTCCCTTTGCCAGAATCCTGCTTTCTTCTCTCCAGGGACCCTCCCCCACTGTGCTACTCCCATTCCAATGTCCTACCCCAGCCTACCCTCCTGCCTGGTAAGCCTCCACCTTCCTACTGAAGACCAGTTTTCAATTTCTGTTGCCTTTGGGCATTGGTTATTCTCCTATTATGTTTCTTTATATCCCTCATGGGTGAAATAAAGATCATTTTATGTCTATCCATGACTAACGTCCTTCAGTGTGACTCTCCACATATATCCACAAGTCGCTTTATTTTGCCTTACAGATGAGTAGGATTCCATTGTGTACATGTGCTATAGTTTCTTTATCTAGTTCTGGGATACTTGGATTGTCTTTTGGCTATTGTGAATAGTATATCAATGAACATTGGAGTATAGTTGTCTTTTTCTGAATATTTGAGCTTTTGGGGGTTAGATGCCCAGAACAAGTCACTGGGTCATATGGAAGCCAATTCTTAAGTTTTCTTTTCTCTTTTTGGGTCACTACTGGCGATGCTCATGGGTTACTCCTGACTCTGCACTCAGGAATTACTCCTGACCATGCTCAGAGGACCATATAGGATGCCAGGGGTCAAACTCAGGTCATGTGCCAGGTATACGCCCTACCCACTGTATTATCACTTCAGCCTCTGATAAGTTTTGGAAAGTGGTTATATTGTTTTCCAAAAAGTTGGATCAGTCTACATTGCCACCAACAGTGTATGAGGGTTCATTTTCACTGTAACCACACAAACACTGCTCATTTTTGTTCTTGGTGTTGTTTACCTGTCTCAGTGAAGTTGGGCAAGGATACCTTCTTCAATGAGTGATTTGGGGAAAACTGAATGGTCACATGCAAAAAAAATTAACGCAGATCCCTTTCTCATACTCTGCACAAGTCAGATAAAAATGCATTAAAGTCCTGGATATCACACACTAATCCATAAATTATATTGAGGAAACAAACATTAGCAGTATGCTTCATGGCATTGGATCTAGAGATATCTTCAATGATTCAATGCCATAGGCCAAGCAGAGATGAAAAAAATGGGACTCTATTAAGCAGAGACACTGTGCAGCCAAAGAAACAGGACCCAGAATGAAAAGATATTTCACAGACTTGGAAAGTTTTTTGCACAACACTCGTCTGACAACAGATTAACACCTAAGATACAAAAAGCACTGGTATAGTTTATTAAAAAAAAAAACAAGCAACCCCAGTAAAAATAGTGGGCAAAGGAGAAGAATAAATCTGGACGTTCTCAAAGATACATAGATAGCTAAAAGATACACAAAAAATGACATATCACTCATCCTCAGGGAGATATAAATAAAAACAACAAGCAATTTCTTATTTTTAGAAAACTGCAAATTCACCTTTGTTTGTAAGAAAATAACACAACAAGGGGCTGGAGCAATAGTATAGTGGGTAGGGAGGGTGCCTGGTATACAACAGACCTGTGTTTGATCACAGCACCCCATATGTTCCTTCAAGCATCTCCAAGAGTAATACCTGAGTGCAAAGTCAGGATTAATCATTGAGCATCACTGGGTGTGGCTCAAAAAATAATAACAATTACGTGAAGAGATTTGGTATATCCTTAACCAGTTTAACTCAGTGTCATCATATAATAAAACTACAGTAAAATGTCAGAATCAAGATATTGAAACTGATAGTTAAGATGCTGATATTTCTAACAATATGGATTATGCAGGTTTACTTCAATTTAGGAGCACTCATATCTCTTCTTGATTCAATAAAATCAAAAACTGGTAAGTAAAGATCTGGTCTTCTCTCTATCTATCATTTCAAGCTATTATAAAAATGGAATTACATATTATCAGTGAAATGCAAATCAAAGTGATAATGGGCTATCATCTCACACCAGTGATAATGCCATATACATAAAGGTCTAGAAACAAGAAATTTTGGTAGGATGTGGTAAAAGGTTGGAAACGATTCTCAAATTTCATGTGGTTCAGCCTATGGAGAAGTGTAGAGACGTCTCCAAAAAACTAATAGAGAATCTATATATGGTAGTTCCATTTCTTGAGATATTCCCACAGAACACAAAAATATTAATTCAAAAACAAACATGCATTCCTGTTTATTTTAGTGTCTAGTAAAATAGTCAGAATATGGAAACAATCAAATGTCCACCATCAGATGAACGTACAAAGAAGTTAAATGCAGTTTGTTGAAACTTGGATAGAACTTGGGGATATTGTTAGGTGAGAGGGGGAACAAGTCAGAGGGAGAAGAACAAATACAGGCTGATTTGTCATCTTCAGTGTATAGAGAAATAAACAAAGGATGATATTAGTTGAATGACTTTAAAAAACACCCCCAGTCCTGGATTATGGAACTGAAAATGCTTGAGCAAAACAGCAGGGGGTAAGGGGATCAGGGGTATTACTATGAGGTATTAATATAATAATATAATATTAGTGGAGGGTTTGGGGGCATTTTGGGTTTTTTTTTTTTTTTTTTGGGTCACACATGGCAATGCTCAGGGGTTTCTCCTGGCTCTGCACTCAGGGAATTACTCCTGGCGGTGCTCGGGGACCATATGGGATGCCGGGATTGAACCAGGGCTGGCAGGGGCCAGCCACGTGCAAGGCAAATGCCCTACCCACTGGGTATCACCTCGGTCCCGGTTTTGGGCATTTTGGAGTGGTGGTGAATGATGATAGATCAAAAGCATTTTGGTGGTGAATGAGTGAATGTAGATCAAATGCATAAATGTTAAAACTTGAAACCATGTGATCTAAACTATAGTAATGAAGATGGCTAATTAAAGGAATATCAACAAATAAAAATGTTAAGTTATAAAAAATAACAAAATTATGATAGGAATTAAGTTAAAATGGAGTCTCTGAGGAATTGAAATTTTTACCAAGTTTTTCATTGAATAAACAATGCAGGTTTCTTTATTTCTTTTCATGGTTTTGTCCTTTTTATTTTAATTTGGTAGTTTTAAGAATACATATATCAGGGTTTGGAGATAGTATGGTGGTAGGGTGCCTGCAGGCCTGGGTTTGAGTTCAGCATTGCTTTGTCCCCAAATCATTGCCTTGTACAACTCTGGAAGTTCCCAGGCCCATTGGGCACCACCCTAGCACTGCCAGGGTGGTCTGTCTTCAGATCCTTCCATTGAATTAAGGTCACAGTTGACAGAGAAACTAAAATTTGGCCTCCAGGTCTCCTGAGCACTGCTTGGGAGCTCCTTCAGTCTATTTTATGAAGATAGAGAGATTTCTTTTTTTAAGATATTTGAACTGGCATTGCCCCTCGAGGTGTTGCAGGTGTGGCTGCAGTGCCCGACAGTGTTGACAGGTGACAAACAGAAGACAGGTTTGTCTACACCTAGGGCTCTGCCCCGTGAGCCCTGGATGGTGATGGTCTGACAAAGAAAAAGACTGGGCCCCCTGGGATGAAACCAGAACCAAGGCAGGGCCTGGCAATTACCCATGGTGTATTCAATATGCCAAAAACAGTAACCATAATGGACCTTATTCTCAATGAATGGAGATGTTACTGGTGCCTGCTGAGTAAATCGATGAACAACAGGACGACAAATGACAAGTAATATTTTAAGTGGCATTTCCTTTTTTTTTAATGTCCATTTGGCCATCGATAAAATACTGAAATCAAATCACTGTCTCACTGTCTTCCCGTTCATCATCGATTTGCTCCAGCGGGCACCAGTAACATCTCCATATGTCCTGTCTCATGTAAGTAGAGCCCAAGGGCACCTGCTTGTTCCAGGAACATAAAAGCCTCAAACCATTCCATCAGGTCATGGGAATGAGGTCTATAATTGTTACTGGTATCTGGCATATCAAATACGACACGGGTAGCTTGCCAGGCTCTGCCGAGTGGGTAGCATACTCTTGTAGTCATATCTAAATCCAGCATTTATTGATGAACCGTGCGGCCTCTGGTCTGCTGGGTGGAATGTTGAAGAGGGGGAAGTCCGGATGTGGAAAATGGAGGCCCTCAGGGGCCTCAAATATATTTTTATATATTGCCATTGAAAATTGTGATTTAGTGGAACTTAAAAGTTTTAAGACTTCCTTAAAAATTCCTTGGTCCCACCAGGGCGTTCCCGTGGCGGGTAGCCCCTGAGCCACTGGGCTCCAGGAGAAAAGTCTCCAGCTTTGAGGAGGGGACCGAGCCCCGCCCATCGTTGTAGGACCTCCCACTACACTACCTCCACCCTGACCCCCTGACGCGGAACCACCCACCGACACCCCAAAATTCAAAACCGCACGGACGCTAACGTGTTCGCGGGTATTGTCTATCTACCTGAGATACCACTGAGCATTGACCCCTACACTCTTTGCTATACATCCCTAGCTGCAAAGTAATTCAGGAATCTACTAACTTTATTGATTAGTCACCCAGAACACTCATTTTCAACCTACAATAGTCATTATGGTAAAGCAGCGCAGAAGTCCTTCAAGCTCTACGATTGAAGTTATTAATACAGATGAGTTGAAGTTATTAATACAGATGAGTCCAGAAATAACGATGAGCTATATAACCTCTCTGAAAAGGAATTTCGGATGCAACTGTTAAAGATGTACAAGGAAATAAAAGAAACAATGAAATACAAAGTCAGTAAAGTACAGGAAGGAAATGAGAGCAGAATTGAGTAAATTTCAGACCAAAGTACAAGCAGAAATGACAGATATTAAAAATGAGGTAAGTGAACTGAAAAACACAGGAGAAGGCCACCAAAGCAGAGTAACAGCTACTGAAGAAAGAATTAGTGATCTCTGAAGACGAGGTTCAGAGATTCTGTAGACAACACCAGAAGATGGAAAAAAGACTCACAATCAATGAACAGACTACCAGAGAAAATCGGGATGAAGCCAAAAGGAACAACATATGCATCATTGGGGTGCCAGAAGGGCAAGAAGAAAACCCTGATGAAGAAGAAACTGTCAAAGCCATCATCGCTGACAAGTTTCCCGAACTGAGAAAGCATGCTCCCAGATACAGGAGGTCCGAAGGATACCAGCTAAAAGAAACCCCGATAAGAATACTCCAAGACACATCCTTATTAAAATGACAAAAACGATAGACAGAGATAGAATACTGAAAGCAGCAAGATCAAAGAAGGAAATCACATACAAAGGAGCATCCCTGAGATTTACAGCAGACTTCTCAGATGAAACACTCCAAGCCAGAAAACAATGGTGGGATATTGTGAAAAGACTCAATGAACTTCAGGCCTCACCAAGAATTCTTTACCCAGCTAGACTTACTTCCAGATGCGAAGGAAAGAAACAAAACTTCATGGATAAACAACACCTCAGGAAATTCATAGACTCAAAACCAACTCTAAAAGAAGGATTGAAGGGTCTATTGTAAAATAAGACAACCCCAAACCACAAAAAGTTTAAACAGAAAGATGGCACAAAATCCAATGACAATAACTCTCTCAACGTCAATGGTCTAAATGCACCAATTAAGAGACACAGGGTGACAAAATGGATTAAAAAACTGAATCCAACATTCTGCTGCCTACAAGAAACACATCTGAATAACCAGAGCAAACACAGACTCAAAGTCAAAGGCTGGAAGACCATTCTCCACGCAAACAACCCCTCCAAAAAGGCGGGTGTGGCCATACTCGTATCTGATAATATAGATTTCAGGCTGAAAAAGGTCAAAAGGGACAATGAAGGCCATTTCTTAATAATTAAGGGGTATGTATACCAGGAAGAAATCACACTACTAAACATATATGCGCCAAATGAGGGGCCAGCAAAATACTTAAAACGACTATTAATAGACCTCAAAGAAGACATTAACAGTAGCACAATAATAGTCTGAGACTTCAACACTGCCTTATCGACTATGGATAGATCGACGAGGCTGAAACTCACCAGGGAAATACTGGACTTGAAGGAAGAAATGGAAGAAAGAGAGCTGGTTGATATATACAGGGCTTTTCATCCCAAAAAAGCTGAATATACATTTTTTTCCAGTGCACATGGAACATACTCCAAGATAGACCATATACTGAGCCACAAAGCATACCTCAACAAAATAAAAAGATTGAAATTGTGTCGACTATCTTTTCAGATCACGATGCACTGAAAATAGTAGTGAACCATACACAGAAGCAGAGAGCTAAACCAAACACCTGGAAACTAAACAGCTCTCTGCTGAACAACAAATGGGCCATAGAAGAAATCAAACAGGAAATCCACAGATTCCTAGAAACAAATGACAATGAAGATACCAACTATCAGAACATGTGGGACACAGCAAAAGCTGTGTTAAGAGGAAAGTTCATAGCTCTGCAAGCATTCATCAGGAAAGAAGAAAGGGCCCATATAAATAACCTAACCTAACAGCTGAAAATATTAGAAAAAGACCAACAAGGGAAGCCCAACCCAGGCAGAAGGAAGGAAATAGTGAATTTTAGGGAGGAAATCAACGAGCTGGAAACAAAAAAAAAAAAAAAAACAATCCGAAAGATTAATGAAACCAAGAGCTGTTTTTTTTAAAAAATTAAACAAGATCGACAAGCCACTGGCAAGACTTGTAAGGACAGGGAAAGAAAGAACCCAAATAAACAGAATCAGAAATGAAAATGGTGACATCACAACAGAAAAAACAGAAATCCAAAAGTTCATCAGAGGTTATTTTGAGAACCTGTATGCCACAAAACATGAGAACCTAGAAGAAATGGATAAATTCCTGAAGTCCTATAACCTCCCACGATTGAAACAAGAAGACCTCCAATACCTAAATAAGCCTATCACCATCGGGAAATTGAAACAGTAATTAAAAGTCTGCCCAAACACAAAAGCCCAGGTCCAGATGGGTTCAATGGCGAATTCTACCAAACCTTTAAGGAGGACCTACTGCCAGTCCTGTTCAAGCTCTTTCAGGAAATAGAAGAAACAGAAACACTCCCAAACAGCTTTTACGAGGCGCATATCACCCTGATACCAAAATCAGGGAGAGACAATACAAAGAAGGAATATTACAGACCAATCTCCTTGATGAACACAGATGCTAAGATCTTCAACAGAATACTAGCAAACAGAATCCAAAGACTCATCAAAAAGATCATACATCATGACCAAGTAGGATTCATCCCGGGAATGCAAGGATTATTCAACATTCACAAATCAATCAACATAATACATCACATCAATAAGAGAAAAAATAAAAACCATATGGTCCTATCGATAGATGCAGGAAAAGCATTTGACAAGATCCAGCACCCATTCATGATTAAAACCCTCCAGAAAATGGGAATTGAAGGAAGCTTCCTCAAAATAGTCAAAGCCATCTACCAAAAGCCCACAGCGAGTATCATTCTCAATGGGGAAAAATTGAAAGCCTTCCCCTTAAGATCAGGATCACGACAAGGTTGCCCTCTCTCACCTCTTTTATTCAATATAGTACTGGAAGTACTCGCCATAGCAATCAGAGAAGAAAAGGACATTAAGGGCATCCAGATAGGCAAGGAAAAAAATCAAGCTATCATTATTTGCAGATGACATGATATTATACTTAGAGAACCCTAAACTCTTGACCCAAAAAACTCTTAGAAACAATAGACATGTATAGCAGAGTGGCAGGGTACAAAATCAATACCCAAAAGTTGGTGGCTTTCCTATACACAAATATCGAAAGAGAAGAAAGGGATATTAAGGAATCGATTCCATTCACAATTGTGCCACAGAAAATCAAATACCTAGGAATCAGCTTAACCAAGTGGGTAAAGGACCTATACAAAGAGAAGTAAAAGACACTGCTTCAAGAAATAAAAGAGGACATGAGGAAATGGAAACACATTCCCTGCTCATGGATGGGGAGAATTAACATTGTCAAGATGGTAATACTCCCTAGAGCTTTGTACAGATTCAATGCGGTTCCTATAAGGATTCCCATGACATTCTTTAAAGAAATTGACCAAACACCCTGAAATTCGTATGGAATCATAAACCCCAACGGATAGCTAAAGCAATCCTTGGGAAGAAGAAGATGGGAGGCATCACCTTTCCCAACCTCAAACTGTACTACAAAGCAGCAGTAACTAAAAGAGCGTGGAACTGGATAAAAACAGACCTGTGGACCTATGGAATAGAGTTGAGTATCCTGACACCCACCCTCAAAGACATGATCAGTTAATCTTTGATAAAGGTGCAAAGAGTCCAAACTGGAGTAAGGAAAGCCTCTTTAACAAGTGGTGCAGGGAAAACTGGACAGCTACATGTAAAAAAATGAATTTGGACCTGTGTCTAACACCTTGCACAAAAATCAGATCAAAATGGATTAAAGATCTCAATATCAGACCTGATTCCATAAAGTACGTTGAAGAAAATATAGGAAAAACCCTCCACGACATTGAAGCTAAAGACATCTTCAAAGGTGAAACACCATTAGCAAAGCAACTAGAAGAAAATATAAACATATGGGACTACATGAAACTGAAGAGCTTCTGCACCTCGAAAGAAACAGTGACCAAGATAGAAAGATAGTCCACAGAATGGGAAAGAATATTCACCCAATACCCATCTTATAAGGGGTTAATATCCAGAATATATCAGGCACTGGTACAGATATATAAGAAAAAAACAGCCAACCCCATTAGAAAATGGGGAGAAGAGATGAATAGAAACGTTGACAAGGAAGAAATCCGAATGGCCAAAAGGCGTATGAAAAAATGCTCATCATCACTAATCATCAGAGAGATGCAAATCAAAACAACAAAGAGATATCACCTCACACCACAGAGAATGGCCCATATCCAAAAGGGTAAAAGCAACAAGTGCTGACGTGGATGTGGGGAAAAGGGGACTCTCATACATTGTTGGTGGGAATGTCGACTTGCACAACCTTTCTGGAAAACAATATGGACACTCCTCCAAAGACTAGAAATTGAGCTCCCCTTTGACCCAGCCATACCACTCCTGGGAATATACCCTGTGAAGCCAAAAACACATAGCAGAAACACAATCCGCACTTTTATTTTCATAGCAGCACTGTTCACAATAGCCAGAACCTGGAAACAACCAGTATGCCCGAGAACTGATGACTGGATAAAAGAAACTGTGGTACATCTACACAATGGAATACTATGCAGCTGTCAGGAAAAATGAAGTTATGAAATTTGCCTATAAATGGACATGGAAAGAATCATGTTGAGTGAAATTAGTCAGAAGGAGAGAGAGACATAGAATGACTGCATTTATTTCCATGACATAAATATACCAGGTGATCTTACCAAAAGTGGAAATTACCACAAGCGCGTGGGAGTCAAACGTTAGGTAAGATAGAGAAGGGAACATGTGTGAATAAATGTCAAAAGGTCTGATACCAACATAGAACTGAGCATTAAATACAGACAAAAAATGCAAATGATGGCTTCTAAGTGTATGTAGTGTAACCCACAATGTGTGGGAGAAGGAGGAGAGAGAGAGGGAGAGAGAGGAGATAAAAAACCTGCCATTTAGGCAGGACGTGGGAGGGGGAGGGAATTGGGGACATGGGTGGTGGTTGAGGGGCACTGGTGGAGGGCTGGGTGCTGGAACACTGTGTGATCGAAACCCCCAAGCGCCAACACGTTGTAATTGTATATCTCATCGTGGTATAATAAACTGTTAAAAAAAAATTCCTTGGGATTTCCTAAATTGAGAGGCATGCTACAGTCAGATGAAGACAGCCAGGTTCTTCCTTTCAGATCTAATGCCTTCTCCTCTATGCCTTCCCTTGCTTAATTTCACTAGCAAGAGGCAGCGTTAAAATATAGTGGTGAGACCAGACATGATAATTTCATTTCTAATCTTGCAGGAAGTGAGTTCAATTTTTATTCTACACTACAAGGCTAACGGCGGGTGATTTGTAGCTGCTCTTTATCAGTTGATGAAGTTTCTCCCCCATTCCTATTTCTTTTAGGAAAATCTATATCAGAAAAGTGCATTCCATTTTGTGAAAAGTTTCTATTGCATCCATTCATATGCCATGTTGCCATTTGACTGTTATTGTGGTTATTACACCGGTTGATTTTCAAGTACTAAATCAGGCATGTTTTGCCAAAATAAAATCTACTCAGCCATGGTATTGCATTATTTAATTATGTAGTTCTATTTGATTTCATTTTTGTAAGGGAAATTTCATCTTTTATGTAAAATTTTTGCTTAAATAATCCTTTGATATTTTCTCATTTGTTAATAAAAATTTTATTAAATTTTATTTTTATCAGGAAAAAAGGCATCATAAAGTGAATGAGGAAACATTTCCATTTGCTAAACAATATTATATTATATATTATTTATGTTATAGTACAGGTGAATTAATTAAAAGTTTGATATAATTATTTGATTAAAACTAGATTTGGAGGGCATTTTTTCAGAACCTTGTTTTATTATAGTTCAATTTTCCACATATATATTTAATATATTTCATATTGGGTGAATTGTGTTATTTTAATAATATTTTTATAAGTGTACCTAAATTTTGAAATGTATGTAAACAGATATTTTTGATGTTTATAGAGTTTTATTTATAAGTGCCATTTTATTCTAATACAAGTAATTTGTACCTTCTCTCACTCCCATTTTCTCAATTAGCAAACCTTAATTTTCAAAGACTAAGCTATTTGTGTTATGGATTTTATTATTTCTACTTGTAATATTATTTTCCTCTTTGAATTTTCCTATTTTATACTTTTTAATTTACTTGAGTTTATTTAACTTTTCTAGATTCCTATTTAAAAATCCTAAATATGATCATAAATTATTTTCTGCTTTTTTTCCTAATGTAGGGATCAGTGCTACAAAATTCTCTCTTTCTGCTGTTCTTCTCTTTCACACAAATTTATATGGTTGTTTTTATTTTATTTATTCTTGCATATAATTTCTTTTTTTTTTCTTTCTTTATTTTTTTTTGTTTTTTGTTTTTTGGGTCACACCCGCGATGCTCAGGGGTTTCTCCTGGCTCTGCACTCAGGAATTACTCCTGGCAGTGCTCTGGGGACCATATGGGATGCTGGGGATTGAACCTGGGCCGGCATGGGCCAGCTGCATGCAAGGCAAATGCCCTACCCGCTGGGCTATAGCTCTGGCCCCTATTTTTGCATATAATTTCATCCTCTTTAAGGATTTGTCTAAATTCATGGTTTATTTAGCTTTATATTTTAGATTTTCAGTTGTGTAAAAAATGTGAATTTTACACAGCATTGTGACAGAGAATATACTGTCTGATTTCCTTACCATTTCCCCTTATCAGTTCCAACAATTCATGTTCCCACCAACAGTGCAAGGATATTTTTTTAGTCTGAATCTTCAAATATTTGATTTTGACTGGTCTTTGTGTAGAGTGCTTTTATTTATTGTCTTTGGGATTTGTTCAACTACTTAAAAATGAAAGTTTCTAAGTCTTGTCAAAAACTAGGACCTTTGGAAAATTAAAGAGCATCTTGAACATAGGGGCTGGAGAGAAAATACAGCAGATAAGGCACTTGCATTTCCTGTGGCTGATGCATGCTCATTCCCTCACCAATGTTGGCACTCTGAGTCCTTCCAAGTGTGATCCCAGAGTTCAGAGTGAGGAGCAGGCCATGAGCACTGCAAGGTGAGGTCCAAACTGCTCTCCCACATTTAAAACACAAAATAAAATCCTTGAATTTACCCTTGAGGAAATATTATAGTAAAAATACATTAATGAGTTTTGTTAGATAAAAATTTTAGATTAGTGCTAAAAGACTCAAATTATACATTTTTCATAATAAAATATTTTTTATTATTTAAAAATGCATTATGAACATTAAAATATAGGATATTGACAAGAATAAAATAGTTGCCACCTCTGTCGCTGTTCCAGAGTCAGGGATGCTGTCTCATTTGCCAAGGCATCGAAAATCAGATGGGCTTTGGAGATGACCGCTGGACTAGAGCCTTTACCGACTGGATCCCACAGGAAGTCAAAAGATCACATAGCCGCCCACCTACAAGATGGTCAGACTTCTTCGTCAAGACCATGAATAAACCGTTTGAGGCTCTTCGTATTCTTGAAACAACCAGATGCCATTGGGCTACACTGGCATGTGATAGGGTCCAATGGAAATGTTACTGGTGCCTGCTCGAGGAAATTGATGAACAACGAGATGTCTAGTGATCTAGTGATCTAGTTCACTTTTGTCTGGCAAATACTATAGATATTGATGCTAGAAAGTGAAAATAATAAGAACTCTTTAAATGTCCTGAACAAACAACAGCAAATGAAAATGCTAGATGACAAAATAACATGTGAAATACGTTCAAAACCCTCAGTTCCAAATTTAAATCTCAATTTGATATAATTGTGTTTTCTTACACTAAAATTCAAAGAACTGACAATAAAACATGATTGAATGAATATGGAAGAATTGAGAATTTGCAATGATAGAAACTGTGAATGAGAGTACAAAATGATCCATCTACTTTGGAATGCAATCTGGCATGTTCTTGTGATACTCTACTCCTAGGTGTTTACTGGTGAGTAATGAAAGTATATTTCCATGCAAAGACTTTTATGTATAAAGTATGTGTCTAAAGTTGGAAGAAACTCCCAAATTATGTATACATAAAATTTGAGTAGATAGGGTGTGTTATATTTATTGCTAGACTACTACTCAATAATAGCTCAAAAGAATCTGTTTATCCTTGTGTGACTACAAATGCATTTTTAAATAATTATGTTGTATAAGGCAAGTCAGCTCAATATATGGAATAATAAATGTCATTAATTGCACAAAATTCTGAAAAATGAGGATTAATATGGAGTAGCTTAATGACAAGGAGTAGAAAAGAACAGGAGGTGGCTAATAGTTTTTCAGCTTCTTCTGGGCCAAACTTAGCAGTTCAGGGCTTACTCCAGGTTCTATACTCAGGAATCATTCCTAGAAGTTCTTTGGGGACTATATGGGATGCTGGGGACAGAACCCATATCAGGTCTGTGTGAGGCAAAAGCCTTACTAACTGTAGTATCTCTTCTCTGCATAATCATGTATTGAAATTTGCCAATCTGTAAGTTTCCAATACATGCAATTTAATTTATTTCTATTAAGTAATAAACCTGTAGAACAATATAAAATAAACCAGCAGTATTTAGACAGTTAGTATCAGGGGTTTTTTGGTACCCCTTCATCACCATGTTCTTCTTTCAGTGAAAATTTATGTGACTGTGAAGTTAAAATTAATATTTTTTAAATGTAGGAATTCCTCTCTAACAATGAACATGGTAATCACTCTGCCTAAGAAAATCCACATATAAAAAGATTCCAACAAAAATGAAACTGATCATACTTATTTTATTTGGTATCATGATATTCACTCTGTGTGTGTGTGTGTGTGTGTGTGTGTGAGTGTGTGTGTTCTATTTCCTGGCTAGTAGCAAGTTACAAATAAGAGCATGGAATACTTGATAAAATCTTTTGCTTGAGATATTTGTATAGTTTGACAAAGAATTTTGACACATGTTTTCTCTGCCAGCAATTTTCAAAGCCAATGACATTCTTGTAACACAATAAGTATTCTGTCAGTCAGTGCATCGAAATACAGATAATACTGAAACGTTCATCATAGATAAAATGCTAGTAAGCTTGTAAAAAGCAGCACTTTCATATTTTTATTTCAAATATCAGTTGTGAGAAAAGTTAATCTTGATCTAAGGCTTTCCACTAACTATCACTATCACTATCCTCCCGTTGATCATCTATTTGCTAGAGCGGGCACCAGTAATATCTCCATATGTCCTGTCTCATGCTAGTAGAGCCCAAGGGCATCTATTCGCTCCAGGAACATATAGAGCCTCAAACCAATATATTAGGTCACGGGAATGAACTAATATAATTGTTACTAGTATTTGCCATATCAAATAAAACAGGGCAGCTTGCCAGGCTTACCATGCAGGTGGCATACCCTTGTAGTCACCTCTAAATATAGCATTTATAGATGATATGCGGCAGCCCGAGACGGGCTGTGATAGGCTGTTGCTCAGTGGAGTTCTGACGAGAGGGAAGTCAGGATGTGGAAAATGGCGGCCCGATGGAGTGGGGGTCATCTGGCTTGTTGTGCGGCTCTGCTGGGGTGGCAGGCCAGGGCTAGAACCCGCCATCCCTCCCGGGCGCCTCGTGAGTGACTGGGCATAGGGAGAGAAAGTAGCAGCTCTGTCCCTTGTCTGTAAGTCTCTGGTTCAGCATACCTGGGCCGGATTGAAAAAAAAAAACTGCTGCAGGATGGAACTCAATGAGAAGGGCTGTGATAGGCTGTCGCTGGGTGGAGTTCTGACGAGAGGAAAATCCAGATGTGGAAAATGGCGGCCTGATGGAGTGGTGTGTGGGGGGGGGTCATCTGGCTTGTTATGCGGCTCTGCTGGGGTGGCTGGCCAGGGGTAGAACCCACCATCTCTCCTGGGAGCCTCATTAGTGGCTGCACACAGTGAGAGCAAGTAGCAATTCTGCCCCATGTCTGTAAGTCTCTGGTTCAGCATACCTGGGCCGGATATGCCCAGGATATGGGGGCCGGAGTGATAGCCCAGCAGATAGGGCCTTTGCCTTGCACGTGGTCTGCCCATGCCGGCCCAGGTTCAATTCCTGGCATCCCATATGGTCCCCGAGCACTGCCAGGAGTAATTCCTGAGTACAGAGATAGGAGAAACCCCTGAGCATTGCCAGGTGTGACCCAAAAAACAAAAAAAAAAAAGTGTTTCCATTAACATGATTCAAAAAATCTATATAAAAACCACTGAACTACTAATCTGAGTTACTATGTTAAAGATACATGTTGGGAGGGGGTACTGAAGTGTTAGGGCTCTTGAATTCCTCACAACCTACCCGGGTTTGACCCCTAGAGCACAAATGATACCTTGAGCCCTGCTAGGAGTAATCCCTGAGTGCAGAATGAGAAGCAAGCCCTGAAAACTGCCAGGAGTGACCACCTCCACCTCTAAAGAATGTTAAAGACATTAGGTATGTCATCTTATGTTTTTATAGAGAATAATCTTTACAAAGAATGTTCTTTTAGAAGTGGAGATGAGGGGTCGGAGTGATAGCCCAGCGGGTAGGGGCGTTTGCCTTGCAGGCAGCAGGCCTGTGCGGGCCCGGGTTCGATTCCCGGCATCCCATATGGCCCCCGAGCACCGCCAGGAGTGGTTCCCTGAGTGCAGAGCCAGGAGTAACCCCTGAGCATCGCCGGGTGTGATCCAAAAAGAAAAAAAAAAGAAGTGGAGATGAATCTCAGTGGTAGGACACTTTCTATACATATGAGCACTGAGTTAGATCCCTAGCTCTGAGACAAGAAGATAGATATAGAAAGGCCCCAGGGCCATGGAATTACTGGGAAGTAATAACCAACTAGTCATAAGACTGTCAGAACTCACCTTGTGGACACAGGAACTAAGGCCTCATACGACCTTTCCCTGGAGCCAGTCAGACCAGACAAGGCTGCCTCCCTCACACAGGGTCCCATCTGAGAGATGCTCCAGCAGGAACAAAGGTCAAAAAAGGAATTTTGATGAAGACAATAAACTACACCATGACAACGTCCCTAGCAAAGGGCTCTTATCTACATAGGGAGCCTAGAGGGAGTTTGGGAGAAACCCTATAAAAGCCAAGTTTAACAAAGAAAGCAGCTGGTGCATATACTGTTTGAGTCCACATGCTGTTTGTGTCTTGTGCCGTGGCCAATCACATGTGGTGCGCACACACATGGGTTTCCTGAGTCCCCTCTTAAGATGTATGCTTTGATGCTCTCATATCTAATGTTTGGATGTGTGCTGGGGCTCTCTCCACCTTTCGAGAAGCAAAGTGCACCTCTTGGGCACTTTACTTATCTCTTTTCCTCCCTTCTTCCCCTTCTTCAAAAGCCCCCAAATAAAAACTGTTTTTGCATCACTGCTTGTCTCCTTCTGATATATTTTTTTCCTGAGACAGCAAAGACTTAAATGGCCTAGAACTGACTTTCCTTCCCTACAAAGAGCAATTCCTCTCTCCAGCTTGAGTCCAAGGCTTCCTGAGAAATTGGGTGGCAGGAATTAACTCTCATACCATGCAGAAAAGTGGGTGTCAGGTGTTGTTTGATGGCCACCTGGTGGGGCTGGTGGGAGTGGTGGTCTGTGCCATGCAGAGGCTCTTTCCAGACTTAATCAGCCTTCCCAGGTGGTAGTTCTGGGGTGACAAAAGTGGGTCGGGAGTGGTCTTTTCTTCCCTCTCTGCCTCATGTAACTCACAAGAAGGAACAGGAAGAAAAGGAGAAGAGGGGGGAGAACAAGAGAAAGGAGGAAGGGGAGGAAGAGGAGAAGGAGAAGAAGATGAAGGAGAAGAAGGAGGAGAAGAAGGAGAAGAAGGAGAAGAAGAAGGAGATGATGAAGAGAACAAGAAGAACAAGAATAAGAAAAGAACAAGAAGAGAAGAACAACAAGAACAAGAAGAAAATTTGATTTTATTGCTATCATAGTTGAAGTTATAGTCACAGTTTATTCTTGAGTATTTTTTTTCTTTTTTATTAAATATTTTATTATACCACCATAAGAAAACTCTGTCAAGTTTGCATCATTATCAAAGTTTAACATTATTCATGTATTTGAAGATGAGTTTAGAATAAATTTGTAAGGGAGTCAAGTAATAACTTAAATTTGTAAGGGAGTCATGTAATAACACATGAGGCAGAGCTGTTCCTTGCTCTCCCTGTGCACAGCCGTTCATGAGGCAGTCAGGAGGCATGGCGGGTTCTAGCCCTGGCCCACCACCTCGGCAGATCCTCACAACAAGCCAGACCACCCCTCCTCACTCCACGGGCGCCCAATTTTCCACTTTTGGACTTCCCTCTCGTCAGAACTCCACCCAGCAGACCAGCCCATCACAGCCCGGATCACCGACACCCACCCTGCAGCAGCTTTTTCCTCAATCCGGCCCAGGTATGCTGGTCCAGAGACTCTCACACATGGGGCCGAGCTGTTCCTTGCTCTCCCTGTGCACAGCCGTTCATGAGGCAGTCGGGAGGCATGGCAGGTTCTAGACCTGTCCCACCACCTCGGCAGAGCCTCACAACAAGCCAGACCACCCCCTCCTCACTCCACGGGCGCCGCCATTTTCCACTTCTGGACTTCCCTCTCGTCAGAACTCCACCCAGCAGACCAGCCCATCACAGCCCGGCTCGCGCTGCCCCCTTGCGGCCGCGGTTCATCAATAAATGCTTTATTTGGAGGTGTTTATAAGAGTTTGCCTCCCGCTCGGCAAGCCTGGCAAGCTTCTCGTGTTGTATATGATATGCCAAATTCCAGTAACAATTATATTAGGTCATTCCCATGACCTAATATAATGGTTTGAGGCTCTTTATGTTCCTGTAGCAAGCCGATGCCCCTGGCTCTATTGGCATGAAACAGGACATATGGAGATATTACTGGTGCCTGCTCTAGCAAATAGATGATCAACTGGAAGATCGTGATCGTGATTGTCATGTAATAAAGTAATTCCTTGCTTTTTTTTAGCTAATAAACTGACCTCATTTACCTCCACAGTGCACTTCACTATCCTGGTAATTTAAATTCCCTAAACTGTCTTCTCTGAAATTTTCTACTCCTTTACTTTCTTTCACAAAAGTTTTATAGTTCTGCACAACATTGTCCTCACATAGTAGCTTTTTCATTCCCATATATAAGTTCTCTTCTTATCAGTCAATGGGAATTGGACACTATCATCTTGATTACAACCTAGTGGTGGCAGAACTAACTGAATTTGCACCTACTATACATCCACGTGACTTTTGAATCTCTTCTTAAAGTGATGATTCTTAGAATTCTCACTTTCTCTGTATGTACTTCAAAATACCTTCTCTAATATTAACAGCATAGTCCAATCTAATTCAGATTTTATTGCCATTAGCAAAAAAATGCACGTTTCTGAATCTTCTGTTAATTTCATTTTCCTTTTACTGGGGGAGTCGAGGTTAGGGGATAGTGACACTCTCCTGTGTTCAGGATTTTCTCCTCAATGCATGGTTAGGGATAATTCTTTGATAGGTTCTTCAGGCCATGCCTGCTGCTGTGTGTGGAAGGGTGGATGGGCAGGGATCGGGTTGGTCTTAGGTAGGGGTGTGGATCCCAGGTTATTCACATGCAAGGCAAGCACCTCACCCATTGTACTTACACTCCAAGCCCTCTTCCACTAATCTTAATCCCACCAGACTCTAATTTTTTTACAAAGATGTGGTTGACTAGGATTAGGGTTAGGCCTGCCACCCCAGCAGAGCCTCACAACAAGCCAGACGACCCTCCCTCACTCCATGAGGGCTGCCATTTTCCACATCTGGCCTTCCCTCTCATCAGAACTCCACTCAGCAGAAGAGCCTATTACAGCCTGGCTAGCGTGACCACGCGGTTCATCAATAAATGCTGGATTTAGAGGTGACTACAAGAGTATGCCACCTGCACAGCAGAGTCTGGCAAGCCTCCCATGTTGTATTTGATATGCCAAATACCAGTAACATAGACTTCATTCCCATGACCTGATGTAATGCTTTGAGGAGCTTTATGTTCTTGGAGCAAGCAGATGCCCTTGGGCTCTACTAGCATGAGACAGAACATATGGAGATGTTACTGGTGCCTGCTCGAGTATATCGATAATGAATGGGAAGACAGTGATACAGTGGTTGAATATTGGGAATACTGAATGAGTGAGGTCCAAAGTAACTGCATTCACTCTTTGATCTCTCACTATAATTCTACTGATCTAAAATTGTTTTCAAGAACAATTGAATATCAGTGAATATCCAAAACCATTGGATATATTTGGTCCAAGGTTAATTGGAAATAATATGTGAATGCTTGAAGAAATCATATTTCAGAACTTTAAGGAGACAGCATCAATTTTTCTTCACAGTAAAGTTATTGAATGTGTTATAAGGGAAAGCAAAATAGTAGTTAAGTAGCACCAGACTGTTAGTTGTGACAAAGGACACTTGAGGAGATGATATTGTGATAAATGAGAGAAAAGTGTAGAAGGTGTGGAAAGAGAGAATATAATATAATATCACCTGGTGATATGACATATTTTCTACAAATGAGATCTACGTCTCCTTTATCCTGTCTTATTCTGAAAAAAATACTTTAAAACTTTATATTCATAACTTTGAATAAACATTCTCTTTACTTATGTAAATGTCAAATCTCTGTACTAAAACCACATAGACAATAGATATTTAAACCACGGACCCAGGCAGATACAACTCAGTTCTCTCACTCCCTAAATTTATATGAAATTGATCCTTTGACTGAAACCCTCTGGTTTTAAATTTTCTGGATTATACCATTAGTTTTTGTATCATTTTCTAGAGTTTAGGGAAAGACTAAAATAGTTTATCAGACAACATCAACTGCCACAGCACTTAGGTCTGAGAGATCACCCTGTTGCTTGCAAAGCCGATTCCCCACTCTCCCGTATGTCATCTGAGAAAGATGCTTAGAAGAGCCAATTTTCAGATCCAATGCTTACTCTTTACATATGTCTATGATTCAAGTTAGAATCAAAAATATGAGATAAAGTGATGGTTGCTTTTCTTTTGATAATGTTGAATATGTGGCAGATAAATATCAAGTGACAAGGGAAGCCATGTTTGACAATCAGCTGTCACATGAGTAATTGTTAAGTCCTGTCCATGGTCTGCGTCCTGAGTCAGGGGATGCCCAAGATTCTCACTTGGATTTCAAATTGGTATTTAAAAAGAGAAAATCGCTTGTCACTCGACACTTGTCTTCCCGTTGTTCATTGATTTGCTCAAGCGGGCACCAGTAATGTCTCCATTCATTGGGGATGTTAAATATTGTATCTCATAATATGTATCATATAATTTCAGAACCATACTAACACATTAGTCTACTTGTCTGTTAGGCATGTTAAAATTCTCCCTTTTTCTTAGTTGCTATATGAGTTAGATTTTATTTACTGCATATGTTATATAGAGCTTTGACCTGAAAATATTGCAAAAGAAAGTTATTTCGATGAACTATACAGGTAATATTTAGGAAAATCTCTGGCCATTTTTGTTATTTAAATAGGAAAAAACAGCACAAAACAGCATAGCGGGGCCAAGTTGCTGTCTTTAAATTTTATGTTTCCAAAATTGGTTTTTGACCAATGTCAATTTGATTGCTTTAACTTTTCCCAGTTGATAAGATTATCTGTGTGCTAAGGAAGTTTGTGCATCGATAAACAACTGGAAGACTGTGATACAGTGATACAGTAGAGGATGTTTGTGCATACAATGTGATTCATGGTTAATATCAGCTGGGAGTGGGGGGCCGGGGTCTATGCCTTAGCTCTTAGGCATAGATGCTTATGTGATCAAACTGAAGTATGATCAAAATGAAATAATATACACAGTAATTAAAATCTGACTCATATAGCAATTAAGAAAAATGGACAGATTTGAACATGTTTAGCAGACAAGTAGGCTAATATGTTAATATGAGTCTGACATAAGGAATGGGCTTCTCTGGGCAAAAACATCACTCATGTTGCTGTATTTTTGCTATTTTTGTGCTCTAATCAACTACAGGGAAGGAGGAAAAGAGGTGTTAGGTGAGCCCAGGGATGAATACTTTGAAGGTTGCATGTGCAGTTTTGACCCCTACGTGCTGGACCTTGGCCCCAGCTAACCAACCCACACCAGGAAACCGGCCCTGGTTCTGGTTCTGAGTTAATCCCAATCCCTTTGTGCTCCCTAAGTCTCCTTTTTAATTCCATCTAAACCTACCCTAAACACAGATGGGTACAATCTTCATTAGCTCCTCTAGAAGTCTGTGCGTCCCTCAGGGAGTGCTCTCTTTCCCAAAAGCCCCATTTTAGCCCAATTCTCCTCTTGGACTCTGTTTCTTCCTTTCCACCACCTTGACTCAGAGCTTTCAATAGGTAACTGAACATGTATTTATCTAAGATGTCTGACTCTTCCCCTCTCAGACCCAGCGTGATTGTTTGCTCTGGTGTGGCACAATTCTTAGATGTTATGCTACACTCTAGGCTGATGCCCTGAGTTCTAGTGAACAAATGTTTTGAGGGAATTCTCCTAGTAATTACCAAATTAAATAAAATATTAATGAGTATATAATGAGACATTTTATACTAAAGTTAGGGTTTTTCAATTTATAAAGACATATTTAAAGCATTACCTTTAACACATTTATGTATCCCCTTAGAAACCATTCTACCCTCTTTTACTGAAGATTTCAATTCTTCATGCATGCTTACTAATTCCCTCCCTACTTATCTCCAGTCTCTCTGTACATATCTTGGAAATTCAAATATATTCTCCACCACAGTATCACGGCATTCATTGCATCCACTTGGCAGATATGCTTGCTTTTCCCATTCTCCCAAAGGAGGGATGAATCCACCATCCTTCTGCTGTGTTGGAGTCTCAGTAATCCATTAAAGAGGCATCCTTAGCAAACAGACCTCAGGTTTTAAAATTCATAGCCAAACCTGTATATTTTCATTACACGTATTTATAAGCTATAGGATAACTTAATCCAAATGTGTGTCTTGACAGTGCTACAATGTCTATTAAAATTCCATCATTCACAATTTCAATCAACAATGATTTAAAAAAAATAAATTGAAAAGGACTCGGAATGATAGTACAGCAGGTAGGACATTGCATACAGATGACCCAGGTTCGATCCCAGGCATCCCATATGGCCCCCTGAGCACCGTCAGGAGTAATTCCTGAGTGCAGAGCCAGGAGTAACCCCTGAACACTTACGTGAGTGACCTCCAAAAGATAAATAAATAAACAAACAAACAAATAAATAAATAGAATATCTTTTAAAAGAAAGGAACAATTGACTATCCAGAGTGTAAACTAGAAGATGCCAAGAACACTGGAGCAGGTTCTTACTATCAGCCCATTGAGCTGATTTTTCCACATTTCCCTGTTTTTTTTTCTCTTCAGCTGCAACTTTGCAGCTTCTGCTCCATATGTTACACAATTCTATTTTAACAGAAGCAGTCAGTTAGTGATGATTGGTGGTCAAACAGTTTTTCTTCATGAATTGACTTTCTTTTGTTAATCTGTGGCAGAATATCTCAAGAGAGGATTTGGCTTTTCATGATGCTTTGGGCTGGAAGCTTGACTCTTTTATACCAATCTGGGCTGTACTAATAATAATTTCCTGATGACTGAGGAAAAGAGCTAAGGATGTTGTTACTAAAAAAATATGGCAGCGGGTAGGTTTCTTGCCTCACATATGGCTGATTGGGGTTCCATTTCTGACATTCCTTATGGCCCCAGAGTGTAGTCAGAACCAGGAGTAAGCCATGAGCACTGCAAGGAAAGGAGAGGAGATGAGAAGAGAGGAGAGGGAGGGGAGGGAGGGAAAGGAGAGGAGGGAGGGGAAGGGAGGGGATAGGAAAGGAGGGGAGGGAGAGGAGGGGGAAGGGAGGGGAGAGGAGGAGAGAGGAGAGGAGGGGAGGGGAGAGGAGGGGGGAAGGGGAGGGAGAGAAGAGGAGGGAGGGGATGGGAGAGAAGAGAAGAGAAGAGAGCAGAGGAGTGAGAAGAGAGGAGGGGAAGGAGGGGAGGGAAGAGGAGGGGAGGGAAGGTGAGACGAGGGAAGGGGAGAGGAGGAGAGGAGGATGGGAGGAAAGAGGAAGGGAAAGAAAGGGAGGGGAAAGGAGGGAGGGGAGGAAGGGGCAGTTGATGGGAGAGGAAAAAAAGAGGAGAGGAGGAAAGGAAAGGGAAGGGAAGGAAAGGGAAGGGAAGGGGAAAAGAAAAAAGAAAAAGAAAGAAAAAGAAAAAAGTAAAGGAAAAGCAGAACTTTCTGTTCTCAGTAGGAACTTGTAGGTGTTTCATAGTGCCTCAGAAATCATCTGCAATATTGAGAAATATCAGCTTACTTCTTCATGACCCCTCAAGTAGACCTAAGAACCTGTATTTCTTTATGTGAGCTGTTCCTGCTCTTTCAGTTGGTCCTTCACATGCTTCTATTACACCAACCAAAGGTTCTAAGTGAAGTTAAGAATTATTGTTGGCTCATTACAATCAAAGACAGGGATTAGTGTTGAGTTCATTGAGGCACATAAACTAGATTTTGTAAGAGATTGACTTAAGTTGTAGCCTAGGGGCCAGCCTCCCTTTTAGGGTACAGATATGCACTATATCAATGTCAAAATGAATAGTTTTATAATCAATTTTTATGATGTGCTTCATCATGCAAAATTATAAAGAAACAAGGTGCAAATTAACGAACATCTGTTTTGTACAAAGAAAACAACTCATTTGTCATTTCAAAATATTAGTGTAGATCATTCAAAATAAGAATTTTGGGGGAGAAATTTTAGTGCAGTCTAGAGAGATGGAATAGGGACTAAGGCACTATTCCTTGCACACAGCTGAATTGCAGTCACTGAGTAATGTTCTCTGAGTACCTCCAAGATCTCTGAGCACAGAGCCAGGAGTAAGTCCTGAGCATAGCAGGGAATAGCCTGAATACATTAATATGGCAAGTTTAGCAAAATGTAGAGCTCATATCTAACATAACATACTCAAAAGCACACTTTGAGGAAATTGTGTGGAGCAAGTTTTAATTGCAATAAGAATATATAAAAGTAATAGGTGACATTATTAAAGATTTTCCATTTATACCATATGAGAGCAAGATTTACTTGTTGATAATCCTTTATATCTTAGTCTGGTAATTAATGCCTGAATATACACCAGTATATTCACCAGCAAATGAATATTCACCAGTACGTTTTGCCTCTACAAAATGTAGAGGGTCTCACCTAGCAATGCTCAGGGGCTACTCCTGGCTCTGCACTCAAGAATTACTCCTGACAGTGCTCAGGGGACCATATGGGATGCCGGGGGATTGAACCCGGGTCAGTCACTTGCAAGGCCAATGCCCTATCTGCTGGACTATGGCTCTGCCCCTTAGTCTGGTAATTAATGCCTGAATATACACCAGTATATTCACCAGCAAATGAATATTCACCAGTACGTTTTGCCTCTATAAAGTGTAGAGGCACTGAGTTTAGCCACACACCTTTAATGAACAAAGAGACAAGGAAATGAGCATTTCAATGGTCACTCCTCAAGAACTGCCAGAGGATATACATATGCACCAGTAAATAGGAAAGGCTCCCAGAAGGACAGTTTGCTTTAGGAAGCCTAGACTATTTAGAATTAATGACAAGGAAGGAATTTTAGGTTAGGACAACAAAGATAGGGTAACAAATGCAAAAATAAATATAACTAGAAGAAATATCTTGGATCATTGCAATCAATTTTAATTGATTCTAGGGTGAAGATTATAGTAATTTAGAGTACAGCGATTTTTTGAACTCACAGCTTTATTCTGAACTGCAAGTGTAAGTAAACAAGTTCAGAATGAAAACTGGTTCAACCAAGCAGTTTCATAGAGCAGAGTTCTGAGGTTAAAATATCAAAATTAAGGAGCTATTGAGTATAAAAATAATTTATATCAAACTAGAAAATAGCTTTGCTATGCCATAAGGGCTACTGTTATAAACACACATCACTTTCTATGTGTGTGAGGAAGCAGCTAGTTCCATCTGTGCTCCAGATATTATTTAACCATCCAGAAGGCAGTCAAGTCTGGTTTGAGCCCTAGATGTAGATAAATATGTCCCTGTGTAACTCATTGTTGTTCTTTTGTTGTGGACGCTTTTCTCTTTCCTTACACATTTTTTCTTGAACTAGCTCTTCCTAAAATTGCCTCCATGCATTACAAGGAAATCTAGACTTATATCTTAAAATTAGCTTAAATCAATTTTTTTTTTTTTTTTTTGCTTTTGGGTCATAGCTACTGACAATCAACGGTTAGTCCTGGCTCTGCACTAAGGAAGCAATCTCCGTGATGCTCAGAAGACCATATAGGATGCCAGGGATCCAACTCTTGCTAGGCTAATGCCCTTCCATGTTTAAATCTTATTATTTCAATGATAAATAACGTTTGCCAGTGAGAATATGGAAAGTAAAAACATTTTTCCCTTTTATTCTCTTAGTACAGTTAGAAATTTTAATAAGCTTTACTACCTTCAAAAAATTATTAAACCAGTGAGAATATCCATAATTAAAGGCAAGAAATAAGCAAAGCTGAGCATAGATATACATGCTCATTTCTTGCTTTAATTATGGATATTATATACATATATATATATATATATATGTATGCGTGTCTTCAATAGGGTATGATATAATTAATTTCTGTAGGAACCTCCATACTATTTTTTTGAGAACAACTGCAAAGTTTTAGATTCCCACTCGCAGTTCAGAACCACAACTCACTTCTTACACAATGAAGAAATAGAATGCTTCCCTCCAAGTTCAGGCACAAGGCAAGGAAATCTGTCTTTTTCCACTACTATTAAATATAATGTCTGGAAGCCTAAGTCATATATATAAGTCCAGAGAAAAATCGTACTCTTGTTTTTAATTATTGATAATTTTAAAGGGTATTAAATTGTCTCCATTTTTATTATTTTAACAATTGATGAATTAATAGTGTTGAGAATACTTTTATCTTTTTCATGTTTTTAGGAAAAACATGTTTTTAGACTTTTGCATGCTTTACCACTTGTCTATTATTTTGTTGTCCTTCATTCTTTTGCATGTGCACATAATGTTTCCTGATATAATTGTTGAAATTCTGTTTTTTCTCATTAAGCAGTCTTGACAAGCTTGTGAAAAAAATCAGTCGACCCTTATACAGGCATTTATTTCTGTCTTCATTATTCATTTCTCATACTCGGTTTGTCTTTCTAGCTTTAAAACATTGTTTTGATTTCTGTAGCTTTCTAGCAAATTTGAAATCAGGAAATTTTAATGTTCACCTTCTTTCTATTTTCTTTGGATAATAGTTACTTCTATTTCACTATTTATACTATCTTTTGCTCACTGATTTTTCTGTGCTATTGTCTTTATTGTGTGTTTAACTTATAGTTAGATTTTTAGACTCCTTTTAGTGCATGTCCTCTAAAAAACTATTTTTGAGTTGTTACAGGGATTTCATGGAATAGCTTACAACTCCAAAGCTTTGGTTTGAGTTTCTGTAACATGAGTTTAAGACTCATACAAAATACAAAATATTTGTTCCTATATCACTCTTCCCACTTCTTTCCAGTTATTTATTAATCAAATTCTTCAAATAAATTGAGTGTTCAAAAGCATATGCTAGTAATTGTTTCAAAATATTCAGGGCTGGAACTATAGTTCTGTGGTTAGGGCCTTTGCCTTGCATGCTGCTGACCCAGGTTTGATCTTTGGCATCTCATATGGTCCTCTAAGCACTGCCAGGAGTAATTCCTGAATGCTGAGGCAGGAGCAACCCCTGAGTAATGCCGGGTATGACCCAAATAAAGCAAAAATAAATAAATGAATAAATAAAATATTGTAGCTTCTTAACTTTTTAATTATAAATTGTGTGTACCATTAGACTACAATAGTGTAGCAGTTGTATGTTTTAGTAGTACAGTGTTACCACACCATGTCACCAAAGGGACACTAGCCCTCTAACAGAGTCCCTAGACCTTTTAATTCCATTGTCTCAAATAGATAATCTGAATTATGTTCTTAGGGCATACGGTGAAAAATCAAGTAATGAAGCCAAATTTACTGATAATGCTTGTAAATTTTGAGGATTTACTTTTGAGGAGGAGATACTTTTTTTTAGAAGTACAATGTAAATATGGATCAAGTAGACATAAAACATAAATTCATATTCATTCAATAAATTATTGCTTCACTTTAAATAATATACATAATAAAATTTTATGTAAAAGGTTTATTTATAATATACATTCATATAAATTACAGTGGGGTCAAATCACTCAAAGTAAATTTGTTTTATAAGATGATTTTTTTAACTTTAATAATATTTTAAGAGCTGAAAATTCTTTTCAATTCTCTGATAAATGTCTTCAATATATCTCGAAGTCTTAGAAGAAAATTATAACAAAATATATTAAATAAATGTCACTAGTGATGAACAAACACTGAAATACATATCAAATTATAGCTAGATTTCAGAAGAACAGCTTTCTTTCATATAACATATTTCTACCTAATAAGTACACCCACAAGTTCTATTTGAAAAAGAAAGTATTGTGTGCTTTAAATATTTGTAGCACTTATGAAACTTGTTGCAATTTTTATTGTATTTTAAAATGCAATATAAAATGATTAACTTAAGATGTTGTTTTAAAAAGCATCCAGCTAAAGCATATTTATTCACATAGTTTTAATACAAAAAACCAGTATAACCTATTGACAAATGGAGAACTGAGTTCTAGTTTTTGTTCATTTGTTTTTTGGTCTCATCAAATGGTGCTCAGGCTTTAATCCAGGCTCTGTGCTCAGGGATCACTCCCAATGGTGCTCAGAAGACCATATGTGATGATGAGATTAAACTAGAATGAACCACTAGCAAAGCAAATGCCTTAACTATTGTTCTGTCTCTATTGCCCTGAGTTCTAATCTTTGATTCAAACATTTTCCCCCTGTATGCAATTAGCAAAGGAGTAGAAAGTTTCTGTCTTTTTATTCTGATTTTTTGAACTTTATATTTTTTATTATTTTATTACACCACTTTTAGATATACAATTGCAAGATGCTCATGCTTGAGTTTTGGTTCTACAGTGTTCCAACACCCATCCCTCCACCCGAACCCATCTCCCATCACCAATGTCCCCACCTCCCTCCCCCTCCCACACCCCAACTACCTGGCAGATTCTGTATCTTTTCTCTCCTCTCTATCTCTCTCTCCCGCCTACCTTTCCTACACTTCATAGAATGCAGTACATTAAAGGACATAACTGTTTCCACTCGTTTGATGGACTGCGTGGCCGCTATGGGCCGCACAATTTAGGGAGCCTCATGGTCAGCTGAGCTAGGGGAGAGCTGAGTACCAGTTCTCCCAGATGCATGTGAGGCTCTGCATGTTATGGCTGGTCACTCCAGGGCAGCTCAAAAGTTTCTGTCTTAAAGAAAAACAGACAATACATTCTATCACAGAATCAGAAATGCAAAACTAATATTAAGAAAAAGAACAATGATCAAAGCCATATAAATTTCAAAATATTTTTGGTTTCTTTAAAGTCTAGGGAAATATTTATGGAATATATATATATATATAAGATATATCCAAATACACAGTTATAACTAGCAATTTGATAGACACATATTCAGCAATGCAGTCAAATGCTCTGAATCAACCAGATGCCATTGGGCTACACTGGCACGTGATAGGGTCCAATGGAAATGTTCCTGGCGCCCGCCGAGCAAATCGATGAATAACGGGATTCAAGTGATCAAATTATCATGTGATATTCAGCAATTCTTTCAAAAACTAAGTATTTTACATGGAAGAAGAAATTTATAGCGGTAGTTCTACATAGTGATGAAGATTAATTAGGTAAGTAGCATGATACAATGCTATGTGTGGGTTTTAATCCTATGTAGCCTGAACAAAATTTCAAATTAACATAATAATAGAACATACCTCAAAAATGAAAACAATTAGTCAATATGTGCAATAATATTAAGAGAACAACTATGCATAAATATTTACAATTCAAGTTTTTTGCCCATCTTTTTCTGGCAATGCTTGGGGTTATCCTGGCTCTTCACTCAAATTACTCCTGCATGTGCTTAAGGCACCATTTGAGAGATTAGGAATTTAATCTGCATCAGGCACATAAGTACATTCCCACTGTATTATCTCTTCTATTCTTCAAGGGTTATTTTTTAATGTTAATCTTAGGTAGAGATAAAATTCTTAAGGCACAATTTTACAAATTGTTTTTCCCCCCAAATGTATATGAAGTTGTGTTAGTTAATCCCTTGTTTTTCAAAACATTCTAGAGAACAGCATACCGAGTGAAGTTACTCAGAGGGAGATAGATAGGATGCAGATCATCTGTCTCATACGTGGGTGTAAAGAAACAGAACAGGAGTGATAAATACCTAAAGGGAACAGAGACAAAGAATGTGAGAACTGGTTTACTGTTGTGAGTAATAGGACAGGGAAGAGAGCACTGCTAAAAAAAATTGGAGAGAAGTGTGCAACCAGGAGGAAGAGAGGGTGATGAAAGTGTTAAAATGTTATGCATGAAACCCTGTCGATAACAGTACTGTATACCAAAGTGCTGAAAGTTATAAAAATGTGCTTGTCATAGATGCAAGCTTGGGGGCTTGAGGGAAACAGGGCAGGGGCTGGGGAGGGCATTGGTAGAGGGAAATGGATGTGGTGAAGAGATTAGTATTGGAACACACTGTATGCTTGAAGCACAATCAGAATAACTGTCTTTCCGAGAAACTAAACATCTTTTTTAAAAAATGACTTTGTTTGAAAACACTCACTTATGCCATTGTTTCAGTGGACTTTGTATTGCTGTTGGACTTGAACTCACTCCAGGGTAACTGTATTTGTTGAAGAGATACTTGTAGACGCAGATGTGCATAAATGCACAGTGAGATGTGAAGATGAAGATGGAGATGGGATGAGGTTCTCTAAGTCAGGGAACTGCAAAGCTTGCTGGCAAACCACTAGAAGCTAGGAGAGTAGCCTTTGATTAATTCACACCATCCTTGGATTTCACCAACCCCAAGCACGGGTTAATCTTGGAGTTTGAGAGTTCAAAACTATGCAACATTACATTTTCCTGCTCTTTAATCCATCTAACTTGCGTTACTTTATCATGGCTGTTCTAGCAAAAGAACATGCTGTTCTAAAACTAAAGTTGTGTAAATCAATTCACATTCTGGATTTTATAATTGGGAGATGTGGAATAAAATGGAAAACATGCCCGAGTGTACTCTGTATTCTAAAATTATTCAGTAAGAATCTGCACAATGCGGCTTACAGTAGTTAAAGAGAGGGTCTCTGAATAATCTCTGGGTTATCAGCAGGAATAAAAGCAAGCCTACATCCATTGGGTGAAATCTTGAAGGAGTTCCAGGAACTCACATCCACTATATGAAACTACCATGAATGGAGCAATAGATTAGGATCCTTTTAAAGAAAGCTACATAAAAAAGAAACACCAAACATTTTATTTAAAGGAAATAGCCTTGTAGTCTTAATTATTGCTTATTCCAAGAGTGGAAGCTGAATTTTATCAAATACATTCTTGTTTTGTACCCGATTTGTCATGCTTCCAATTTTCTCTCTGTTGTTTAGATGAAGTATGTTAATGGTTATTAACATTTTTGAGCCATCTGTTTTTTTCTTGAATAATTAGCACTAAATTTGTATATTTTTTGTCTATTACATTCACAAATTTGAAGGGGAAATGACATCGTATTTCAAGACAAAAGACTTAACTTACCTAAATCTGCCTAAAAATCATGTGTGTTGTGGCTTTTTAATTGGAGGTTGCATGGTTTTAAATGGTACTTAATCCTGTCACAGTATTCAGGCATAGGGATGACAGTATTATAAAGGATTACAGAGACTATTCAAATCCTAGGAAAGTCTAATGTAGAGCACACACTTGATGACTCATTGGGTTGACTGGGATCATCAGGAACATCTGTCACTGAATAATGTCATGAGATTGAATTCCTCTAAAGATCAAGAAGAAATTCTCTGGGGTATTAAATAAAAATGCATTTCAATTGCAGTTGAAATCAGTTTAATTTAGAAATAAATCCATTAAACAACTATAAATCATTTCTCATATTCAATATTTATAGTTTGAAAAATGGTTCTAAAACTAAAAGAACAAGGATGTAAGTACTTATTTAGAAGGATTGCTAGTTAATCCATCTCTTCGTAGAACATTTTGATTTTGGTCAATGCTTTTCCATTATTGCTCAGAAAATAATAGAGACATGTCCTCTGCATACCAGGCCTGGGGGGTAGATTTAGTTTTTTAATTAAAGACATTTTTAATTAGTGACAATTTACACATGTATTGTATTAGGTAAATAAAAAAGTAAAAGTATCATTAGTCTGAAAAATAGAAAATAATAGAATTAACATTTGCATAGAATGACAGTTATATTTTATGTATGTTCTAAATTTAACTTTAAATTCTTGGAAACTGGCTTTAAGATATACATATATATTTTTCAGTATTTTATTAATTATTAATGCATTGAATACCACAAGCAGGGCACTCTATATTTATTTATTATTTTATCTAAAAAACAACATTTGGAACTCATATTTATTAACTTCACCTGTAAGGAAACTTAGTCTCAGAAAGTGTTAAAGAATTTCCTTTATAAAGATTATGAGTTTAAAAAAAAATCTATGTTAATTCAAGCCAGTTATTGCACTCAATGGTACAGTGCACACTTCACAGGATTTGATCTCTGAGACCACAACTGAACAAATAAAATTAAATAAAGGACACAGATTCAAAGCAAGAGATTCACCACCTTTGCAGTAGCTTTTGTTTTTGTTTATTCCTCCAAAAGCAGAAGATAGTTTATATTTATCTTAACTTGTCCTTACATCACATGTCCTTTGAGTCTAATTTCTGATAACTCCTGCACTGGTCGCTTCATTTCTTTGCTCCATACGTACAAAATGAGCACTTTCTGCAAGTTGCCATGGCCCGCATTAAGGATGGAAACTCACAGATTACAGAATCTTAAGGATTACCCATTCGTGGCCAGCTCTTGGGAAATCTCTGTAGGAAAGAGGCACCTGGTAATGTAATTACTAGAAGGTCTGACAATAGTTGCCAACAAGAGCCTGAGGGACTGGCAGCAGGTGTCTTCTGGGCTCTGGGATAAGCGGTGACAATAGTGCCATTAGATATAAGCAATGAGCACCTGTAAGTGCAGAAGGGGATGGCTTTGCGTTAGAAAAAAATGGATTTGGAATCAAAGCTCTGACCCGTGTGAGCTAAAGCTTGAACCATTAGTAGAATTGTCTTATGTTTATTCTCTCAACTGTGAAGGGAAAGAAATCCCAAAGAGTTTATGGCCAATATGAGGTCCATAAAACACTGGACACACTCTGAGAAATTACTGAAGCAGTTCAACTAGCCCTGAACTCAACTGTCACATTTGCAAAACTTTCCCATCCTCGTAACATTATCATCCATTCAGCTAAAGAAAAGAGGTGCAGTCTGCTCAAGCAGGTGCTGGCTCAGAATTATCACTTTGGGATCAACCAACACATATATAAATTTAGGTAAAAACAAAGGATTCTTGAAAATTATGCTTTCTGTTTACATACTTAAATGTGTAGTAAAAGCATTCAAAATAAGTTATCATCCTCTTCAAAACATTATAGTTCAAGAAAGTAGATCTTACTCATGAACAAATTTGTAACTGTGTGTCTCATGGTGATTTAATACGGAATGGAACATGGATCTTGTTCTTTTGTTCTATATGCAATCAGCTCCATATACAGATGCCCTTCAACCACGATGGGAAATGCAGCTCTCCCTATCTGGATTCCTAACACTTGACTGCTCAGTGAATTTATCCACTGAGCTTACAAAAGCTTCTGGTATCCAGATTCTTATTCCCAGAGATTCTAATTTAATTGAGAAGATCCAGCATTAGTATGTTTAAAGCTCCCCAGGCAAGTCTGTATGGAGTCAGGGTGGAGAACTGGCACCTCGCCTAACCTGAAATTGCTTGAGGTATCTGCCATTGACTAATTAAAATCCTAGGAGTGAGTTATAGCAGATGGAAATATTAATGAACTGAAGTATAGAATGGAAGAAATTGCCATTATGCAACATAAAAAAGGAGAAGAAAAATGTATGCAAGATTGAGAAACTTGGAAGAAAATGAGTGGTTCAGGAATCTCTTCTATGTTCCAAACTAGTAATACAAAGGTAATAGGCTTTGCTTTGTTTCTTTGGGTCTATAGCTAGTAGTACTGGGGAACCATTCAGTGATGTGGAAGAAACCCAAAGGTGAAGCACGCAGGCCAGCTCTTGAGTTAACTCCCCAGCCTGTAGATTTGTGAACAACAGCAATATGATTAAGTTTTTTTTTTCTTGTAAGAAAATGAAAAACTATTAAAGAAGCATATCAAGTTGGAAGGGAAAAGAATTGCTCAGTCCTACTCTTCATATTTTCTTTCAGATGAACATAATGTCACTCTGTGATTCAACCCTTAACCAATTCTATCCCTCTACTCTCTGACACTTTGGGATGCGTTTTTCTGAATGAAAAAGAAAGAAAAATAACTGAACATGTTCAATGTCACTCTCCATGTCTTCCTCATTTAGAATAACAAGCCTGAGTTGCATGAAGCTTACCTGAGTCATACGTCTTTTCACAAGACATCCCAGTCTCACCTAGGAGAGAAAAAGGAGTCTGCCTAATCATGAGAATGGATACATGAGAAAAGGAACTTAAAACTCTTACAGGTAGAACGGAATATTATTATATCTAAACTACTATCAACAATTTAACTAAGTTACTGTATTTAAACTTATACCCACTACTTCAGAAAGTATTTTAGCAAGTAAATTCTGAAATTGAAGATATATATTATCAATGAATCAGCAATCCCACTCATAGATTAATTGGATAAAAATCCCATGAACTCTTGCAAGTGGATATGAAGTTTATATGAAGGAAGTTCATTATAGCAGTGTAGAAAACAAATGGCAAATTCACACTAATTTATTCATATTAGTGTGAATAAATATTAAAATTGAGGGTTGAAGAAAAATGCAATATCTTCAAATTCTGCCATGCTAACATGCATCTTGATCACTTGACTTCCCGTAGATCATTAATTACTCGAGCGGGCACCAGTAACATTTCAATATGTCCTGTCACATGTGAGATAGCCCAAGGGCATCTGTCTGCTCCAGGAACATAAAGAGCCTCAAACCATTCCATCAAGTCATGGAAATGAGGTCTATAATTGTTACTGGTATTTGGCATGTCAAATACGACACAGGTAGCTTGCCAGGCTCTGCCGTGTGGGTGGGATAATCTTGTAGTCACCTCAAAACTCGAGCATTTATTAATGAAAAACAAAATATAAAAACGGCATCTGAAGGAGAGACAAGGGTCCATAAGAGACAGTGAGCATGCTGCTACATCTTCAGAGTGCTGAAAAGATACTTACCCAATACCCATCTGAAAAGGGTTAATCTCCAAGATGTATAAGGCACTGGTAGAACTTTACAAGAAAAATATCCAACCCCATAAAAAATGGGGAGAATAGAAACTTCCTCAAAGAATAAATTCAAATGGCCAAAAGCATATGAAAAAGTGCTCTTCTTCATTAATCATCAGGGAGTTCTGGTTGCTGGATTTGGTCATAAAGGACAAGCTGTTGGTGACATTCCCAGAGTCTGCTTTAAGGTTGTCAAAGTAGCCAAGCCACCGTGTCTCTTTTGGCCTTATACAAAGGCAAGAAGGAAAGACCAAGATCATAAGTATTTTTTTGTGAGATATAACAATGATCGCGAATTGACTTTATTGAAAGGTCATAAGTTTGATCATGAAAACACAGTAACAAATTTTCATATACTCAGAAAAAAATGCAAAAAAGATGCAAATTCAAACAACAATAAAATATCTCATACATGTTGGGGACACCGCGGGGTCCCCAACAGTGCCGGGAAGCGAGTTCCCTTCTACCTCCAAAGCTGGTGGGGAATGGATGAAGACTCAGGAATCTGATGCAATTTTAAAAGGCTTTACTTATAGCAGGTTCAAGCATACAAATCAGCAATAGGAAAAACCTGGTGCCTAGGATTCCCGACTAGAACCCCAGCCACGTGTAGGCCAAGATGGCGGCCACCACGTGTTAAGGCCCTGTAAAAAGGAGACAAAGACAAGACTCCCAAGAAGAGTGCGAGCCTCAAAAGAGAGAACCCAAATATATATATATATATATATATATATATATATATATATATATATATATAAATGTGTAAAAGAAGAGGGAGAGAGATGCAGAGACAGAGAGAGACTGAGAGAGAAAGAGAGGAAACGGGGATACCTCTATTGAGGCAGCCTGGGAGTGGGCAGAAGGGGGTGGGGTACATTGGTGGTGGAAATGGGGCACTGGTGGAGGGATGGGTGCTGGAATACTGTATTACCAAGAACCAATTATGAACACCTTCATATTTGTATGTCTCACAGTGGTATAATAAAAAATTTAAAAAAAATAAAAAAGTTTCTTTTTTAAAAAAAAGTCTATCTAGGGAATATTCCTTATCTCTGCAATAAATAAATATATATTATAATCGTATAATGTAGAACAAGAATGAATATTGGAAAAATATCCCTTTTCTATGGAAGACAATCTTTTTAGGAACCAAGCAGTCAAGATTTTAGTGCTCTGGCTTTTTATTTTCCATCTCATCCTTAATGAGAACAACACAATTCTTTTGTCAACACCAACCCCATTTTCGAAGAGAGAAAGAACATTCACATTTTGGCAAGGTTCGTAATGGCTTCTTCTTTTACTTAGTCGACCTCCTTCTTCATGAGTCTCCAAAGAGTCATTTGACTTTTTGGGAAAATTTGGATCCCACATTCTCTATCTCTTCTTTAAACTCTTTCTTTTCTGCATGATTTACTCATAGGATCACCTCCATGACCTGCGACAAGGCTCTGCACGTGCCAGGAGTTCAGTGAAGTATCAGTGAAGTGTCAGAATTAAGTTTTAAGGTTACCATGATCAAGTACCAAGGACAGATCCCCAAAAGTCAGTCCTTCTCAGTTCTGGAGGCTAGAAGTGCTTAGATAAGATGTTAACAAGGATGACTTCTGCTGAGGTCCCTCTTCTTGATTTGTAGACAGCTGTATTATGTCTGAGAGGATAAGAGGGAAAGAGGAAGATGAGAGGGAGAGAGAAAGGAGAGCAGAAGGAAGAAAGAAATATGGAAGGAAAGAACGAACAAAAGAAAGAAAGAGAAAGAAAGCAAAGCATCAAGATCTAGGTAGTAAATAAGAATGTGCTTATAATTTAATCATAAATAAATAGGTAGAAATGATAACATCTACACTAGTTATGAAATTAGGTTTTTATATCCAGGTCCCATTAGAACCTCTCAATATATCATTACTACATTAATGCAGTTGAGAAAACTGAGATTAACAAATCTAAATGTTTTTAGAGATGAAAGCAACCAAAACATAATTTAAGCATAGATATATCTGGCTTCTGCAGCAAATGAGCCAAAGAATTAAGTTTTCCCTGAGTCAGTGAGTGGACAATATCCCTTGGGAAATCAGTTTGTATGAAACAAAAGAAATAGAATTTTCTCATTAACTTACTAGAACAATTCTTTAGTAGAAATTTAGTAGAAAAGTAAACTTCTTTTATCTCACATATGATTGCTTGAAATTTCTACCATAGTAGAGAACTTGTCAGGAAAATAATCTGAAGAAGGAATAATAAGGTTGTAATTCACTCCATTTAACAAGTCACATAATATTCGAAGAAACATTTGTATGTTTCAGTCATGATTTTTTAGCAATTTAAGTGAAGGAGGTGAGATGAAATATAATGGTCTCTTTTGAACATATTGGAAAGTTTGTAAGAATATGGTGTAGTGTGCCCTAAAACATATAAACATTCACACTATCATAAATCATTTGTGCCTCTATATTGCAAACATTCTGATCAAAATTTACAGTAATTAAAATTATTCTTAAGCAGATTTAGCTAAATTTTAAATGCTCAGAATTTGAGCATTTAAAAATGCTCAAAAAGGGGCCGGAGCAATAGTCCAGTGGGTAGGGTGTTTGCCTTGCATGCAGTCGACCCGGGTTCGATCCCCAGCGTCCCATATGGTCCCCGAGCATTGCCAGGAGTAATTCCTGAGTACAGAGCCAGGAGTAGCTCCTGAGTATTGCCGAGTGTGACCCAAAAAGCAAAATATATATATATATATATATATATATATATATATATATATATATATATATATATATATATATAAATGCTCAAAAACCTGTGAAAGTGTTTTTGGAGGTACAATAAAATCAAGAGATAGAGATTATTGTCTAAACTTTCCCCATCAATTTTGTTTCTTTCTCCTTCTCATTTTCCATTGGACTTACTTCCTTTCAATTTTTTATATATCCCCCTTCTTGCATCAGATAAACTTACATTTTGTTTGAAACATAATCTGCCTCTTTAGAGAAAAGTAGTCCAGAAGACGTGAATACTTTTCTGAGTATCTCTTTATTAAACCTATGTAGAGATCCCTTTTGATCTGTTTTTGTTCCATTACTGTGAGGGGGTTCGATAGATGGTTAACAAGACCTGGGTACCTGGACATCACTCTAATATCTGGAAAGGATTAAAGCACTATGATTGAGGGTTAGAGGCCTATGTCAGAAAATGGATGCTCCAAACTTTACACACACACAACACACACACACACACACACACACACACCTCTGCTGCCAGCACACACTATAATCAGAACACCGAGTGAAGCAGTGTCATAATCTATAGAATTCAGTCTCTATGAGACACTGGCCGAGCAGAGATGTTGAAGAATGAATCTCAGGGAAAGGAAATGAATTTGACAACAATTACAAAACAAAAGCACAACTCTTCTTTAACCTATAAATGAGTTTTTGGTCAAACACGCTTATTTCCTCTCTCCTTTCACAAATCGATGGCCCATGATTTGGAAGTACAGAGTTCATGACAGACATTAAGGATTACTTTGCCCATCTACTTCTAATCCTGATCCTGTACACTTGGAAAGCTTCTTAAGTTCTCTCTTTGTCCTCTTGCTGTAAAACAATATGCTGATTTAATAGCATGGAAGTAATCACGGGGAGATTAACCTAATGGCCAGTATCACTGCTGTCTCAAGCAGCTGCTGGCACATGCTAATCAATTTGGAGTAGATCATCTTTCGATAATGATTTTAATATTCAGATATTAAAAGTACTCTATTTTTCTTGGTTTTTCTTTGTTTTGGGGCCTTGCCAGGGTCTGTTTACACAGGCATGATCTTGGGAAGGAACTAGCTGGGTTTACTGCTGCTATTAAGCTTAGGGACACCCACAAATCTTCACTATCTCAGCAGGCTCAAGGGCTATCTGGGTGCTGCCTGATCTTATTCTACTTACGAATTCTCTGGAATAGCAAGGACCTATTTTGGTATCCATGCCCACCCTTCAGCATGTGCTTTTGAAATTCTGTGAAAAGCCGACACACCTTTTGCCCTGTGCCCTAGAGAGCACAGCCATGTTCAGCCACATGAGTTCTCTATAGAGTGCAATGCTAGATTCTAATTCTTGTTCACAGTTTTTTGTTTGTTTGTTTGCCTGAGCCTCTATAATTAGGATGTTTGTCCCCATTGAGTAGACAGTGGATATTAGGTGGCAAAAGTCTTAGAGGTGGTATGATGGAGTCTTGGTTTATCTTAGAAGTGATTCCACACTAAATGAAGTAGAGTTTCTCACTTTAATTTGGGTTTTAAGAACAGTAAAGAGAGAAGTAACCTATCCCATTAAGATAAGTATCTATGACTGTTGAGCAGGAGTGGACTCAGGAATATATTAAGAATTTCAGCAGAAATATGGGGAGCTCCAGAAGCATGTTTGACTGTTATACCTGGGGAAGATAGTATACATCTATCTGGTGTTAAAGACAGAAGAAAGGATGAGGTTTAAAAAGAAATAACAATTTGAAAGAAATTTTGTAAAATATTCATGAAAACATTGGGACAGCAGATTAATACAAGAGGAAGTATGTATTTAAATGGCAGAAAAGCACTTATATGTTCAATATACCCGAAACAATCATGAAAGACCAGTGAAATAATTATCAATTACTCAGTGATGTTATATTCGGTAGGCTCAGTATTCATGTACTGTACATAAATCTACTAAAAATGTTTTGTTCATATTATTCCAGACTTCATATTTGAAACAAAAGAAAAGGATTTACTAATAATAAAGGAAAATGCATCTATTATTTTAAGAACCTCCAATAACCTTTTTATTTAATAATGATCTGGTTTGAAAGGAACTATACATTTACGCATATGCACACATTCATAGACACGTATGTCTATGAATTAATGCATATGTAAGCATGTGTACATTAATCTTTATTTTATTTATATGTTCTTTATAAGTTACATCTGAAAAGCTTTTAAGAAGCTTATCATAAAGATGGAGAAGTTAAACTAAATAAGTTTCAGGTAGAAAACTGAAAAGGAAAGTACATATTTTTAAGTATGAATGATCAATTTGTGAATAGATTTTCCATTCTGTCACCTCAGAGATAGTCCCAGGATATGTCATTATCTCTTCTTAAATGCAGCCTGTAGCTTCTGCTACTTTAAAACTTCTAATTCTCTTTTCAATTGCTATGTCCACAGCTTGACCGTATTTTTGAAAGTGATCTCTTGATGGGATTAGGATATTTATAAAGGGGCCTAAAAAACCTTTTATTTTCATGTTTCATATCTATCTTTTCCTCATGGTTTTGAAGTAAATAACAAACACTGCATGTGTTGAAAATGCACACGAGAATTAATGTTTTGCTCCTTTTCTGTTCATCAATGACCAGCATGCACTCTCCAAAGCAGAAATATATAATTTTCACACACAGGAAGACCACAGAGAATCTTCACTTTGCTTCCTTAAGTGAAAAATACTAGTGTTATAGAAATTTGGTTTGTGTGTGTGTGTGTGTGTGGGTTATTATAGTTTCTTATGCTTTCAGAGAGAATTTTCTTTGTGTGAGTCAGCCTAATATTACTTTTGACATATCCTATAAAAGATTATAATTCCCTTTTTTAACAGAGAAAATTACAGAAAAATCTGTAATTTTCGTAACAGATTTCTAATGATAGGTCAGCAATTACAGTCTAAATCTCCTATCTACAGGTAGACTTTTTGATATTTGATAGAAAATATTACCCTAATTACCTGTGATTTTCCCTTCATAAAATACTCATAAAATACTCCACTATATGTTTCCAAACAGAAAAAAGATGAAAAATTAGATATCTCATTTTCCAATAAGTAATAGGTAACCAGCATTCTAATTCATATGAAAGGGGTGCTTTCTCTGTTGAGTATATATGGAAAATTAGGAAAGTTGGGAGGAAGATTTGAAAATGACTTTCATTTTTGGAGGTACTTAGGAAAAAGAAAAGACACTTGACTTTATACTCAAGGACTTGTTTCTCTTTCTACACAGTGTTTGAAGCTAGTGAAAGTTAAGAGGAATTTGGAAAGTGCCAGAGTGATATTGTGATAGCCTGGTACATTGAGTCTAGTACCACCACACATTCAAAGTAGGATGCAAAAACCTTCATTTGAATAAGAGTTTAAGTACAAATGAGTATAGTAGAAAATGGGACGATTTCATTCAAATCCATTTCTGATGTCTCATATTTTTATTTGAAAGGTTATCACATAGATATACATGTTTATCTGAAAGTTGTTGCCAATGGTTTCATAACTAATCTCTACTGAGACACCAAATTTGTTGGAATTTCCAGATACACAGATTTCAGGCTAAAAACTCTAGGGCCATCTCATAGTGAGTGAAAGTCCCCAATTCATACTTCCTGAAACCCCAACAGCCATACCACAGCCCTTAGTCATTGCCACACGAGTTTACTGATCCAGTTCTACTAACCCTAGACTTCCTGGAGTCTGCAGCCACATTTGCTGCCGTGTGACACCTCAAAACTCCACAATAAAAATACAGACATCCCAGTAGAAGTACAATTAATTAATGGGAAGGTAGCATAGAAGCCAATGAAGAACAATAAACAAAATAATAGCAAAAAGGCTATTATTTTATGCTATTAAAAATTGCTCAGCTGGCAATGATCAGCTTAATAAACCCTCTGACTTAATTACCCCATGATGAGATAAAACAATTTTCACATTTTCTTTAGTTGAAATGTTTTTTTGAAAATGCTATTAGCTATTTAGTTGCAACAAACAAATGAATCACTTAGTACCTGCTGATGGCGGTAGGCTTGAGTGGTCGGGAAAATGAAGACAATGGTGGAAGGAAGTTGACAGTGGTGTTGCTATTGGTGTTGGAACATTGGATGTTCATAGCACTTGTCTTATGAAGAACTTTGAGAGCAAAACTGTTTAAATAATAATTTTGAAAAGCCATTGAATCCTGCATATTGAAGGAGTTCTGATGAGATTTCCAGGTCCTTTTAACCTTTCAAACTTTAGTATCTGTTCTTTCGCACACCAGCAGTTCTATTTCTGGGTCACTGTTTCTTTTCATATAACACAATTGGAAAGAAATGCATTGTTATAGCTGCCTTTTAGAAAAAGTGTAAAACTGCACATTCATATTACATTTTGTTAATAAAACTGTCTAGAAACCGGTGGAATTTTTTTTCCGAAGTTCTTTCCATGAGCCAAAGAACAGTCCTATGTACATGAAACAGTCTAGAGCACTGCCCAGGCTTTTCCTAGATAAGAGCAAGCCTTTTATAATAGAAGACAAATGTTTGCATACTACCCTCTTAACAATTGAATCATGATATAAAGTTTTATCAAAGCTGACACAGCAGGCTACTACCTGTGCTGAAATTTCTTTCTTATTTCTTACTAGGTGGTATTCTCAAGACAATTTATTGATTTCATTACAAATATTGGGAATATCTCAGACAGATGTTGAGATTCTGAAATTGCATTTGAGATATGGGCAGGTCATCCCTGGTGACCTTATGGAGATCAACTCCTTTATCTTCCTGTCGTTTAGTCTTGGAGACCATGTGAAGCACTGGCAATTATTTCTTTGGTAGAAAGAATATAAATGTGGAAATTGACAGGTTTCAGTGACTCTATGCAGCAGGTGGGCTCTGAATGAGAGAATTGAGATATTTACAAATAAGTCCAAAGCAACATTGGATTTCAGGGTGCCAATTAGAGATTGTGGACTTTGTGTTATCTTCTGGGTGTCTCTGCACACCTTTAGAGAACATAAATACTGCAGTTAAAACACTCCCTATTCCATGCTTGGACTAACTAACACTGAGTTTCTGCTTCCAGCAAAGTAGAGCAACTTCTTCATGTCTCTATGACCATATAAATGGCCTTTCATGGAGATTAAATCCAGAATTTGGGGAAAGAATCTGGCATTACTAGGCAGAGATAATAAAACATGTCAAGTGTGGCCTTTCACAGACTTTCTTTATGTAATATGCTATTCATCCCCTCCACCCTCTACAAAAGGCATGGTGAAAAAAAATTAATAGTTGTCGGCCACAGTATAATACTTTTTGAGTAAAGCTTGGTTGAATGCTTCTGAGACTTAAGCTTTCTCTAAATGAAATCCTTTTATAATTAAGCTTGGATATCTCTCAAGTAGAACTTTCCAAGAAAGTTTTCTCATCTTTGCAGACTTGAATGCAATGGGGAAAATCTGTGAAGCAGCTCAAAAATCTTGGCTCACAAGTAATAAAGAATCTGTTATACTTTGTCTGCTCCTCCGGAGTCCAGATTTGCTGCTTCCATGCACTTGCTGAGATTAATACTTCACCCTGGGCTTCAGATCAAAGACGGAGTGTTTAGTCAATATTATATTATCAAATTCCTTCCAAGGAAAAGCCATTTATAAAGGAACTTGAGGATAGTGACTCTTTTATTAATTTTAGCAGGGCAATTGCTAGTTTTGCTGATGAATCAGTGTGAAGTGTGTAGTGTTATCTAGACACTTCTGTTCATAGCTTCCATTTTGTCTGTACTTCAGTCCTTCACATTCAAATGATGCTTTCATTGTATATGACTAAATAAGATCTTAAAGACATCCTAATTTCCTGCCACTGACCACTTAAATAGGCAATGTAGTCATGGAAATGAGGTTTGTCTTAAGGTGAAAAGTGTTATCTTTTCAAATTCCCATATTCACTGATTTATTTCTTTATTTTTTTGTTTCTATTTTTTTTTATTAAAATACCACGATTTACAAGGTACAAATTTTCCATAATACAATTGTTGGAAATATTTATCATTCAACACCAATCCCACCAACTTGTGTTCCCACCACCAAACATCCGCATTCCCTACCTACCCCCCATCCTTATGCCTGCTCCTTCAGCTGGCACTAATTATATTGACCATTACAGCCCATACATGGCTGTTGGGTGACAAGCCCTACTTTAAGCTCAACTACACTTAGCTTGCAGCCCCTGCCAGCTCTGCTAGGGAGGCTTTGAATCAGCTCTGGCACTTGTAAAGCCAAAAGGCCCACCTGAAGTGCTGCATTTCAATAGAGTTGTTTACCTGTATTCATCTTAGATAGCCCAGCCCAGGATGGGTTGATGGGCTGGGCAGGGAAGTTTTGGCAGATTTCTATCTATAAAATAAGCTGAGAGAAAGGAGAAAGGCCTTTTGCCATTTTGGTTTCCCTTGGTTTCTGTCTCTCCCTTCTCTGTTGGGCTTCAACACATGGTGGCAGCCATCTTGGCCTACATGTGGCCGGAGCCCAGCTGGGAACCCAAAAATCTGGGGCTTTACCTGTTCTTGGATTGTATATCAGAACCTGTGATAGTAAAGCCTTTTTTTTTTTAATTAATACTTTATTATACCACCATGAGATATACAATTACAATGTTGTTCATGTTTGGAGGTTTCGGTCACATAGTGTTCCAGCACCCACCCTCCACCAGTGCCCATATCCCACAACCAATGTCCCCAATTCCCTCATCCCTCCCATAGCCTGCCTAAATGGCAGGTTCTTTATCTCTTTTCTTTCTCCCTCTCTCTCCCTTCCTTCTCCTACACATTGTGGGTTGCACTACATACACTTGGAAGCCATCATGTGCATTTTTTGCCTGTATTTAATGTTCAGTTCTATGTTGGTATCAGCCCTTTCGACATTTATTCACACATGTTCCCTTCTAATCCATAAAGTACATTGAAGAAAATATAGGAAAAACCCTCCACGACATTGAAGCTAAAGACATCTTCACAGGTGAAACACCATTAACAAAGCAACTAGAAGAAAACAAAAACATATGGGACTACATGAAACTAAAGAGCTTCTGCACCTCAAAAGAAACAGTGACTAAGATACAAAGGCAGTCCACAGAATGAGAAATAATATTCACCCAATACCATTCTGATAAGCGGTTAATATCCAGGATATATCAGGCACTGGTACAGCTATATAAGAAGAAAATAGCCAACCCCATAAAAAAATGGGGAGAAGAGATGAACAGAAACTTTAACAAAGAAGAAATTCGGATGGCCAAAAGGCACATGAAAAAATGCTCAACATCACTAATCATCAGAGAGATGCAAATCAAAAGAACAATGAGATATCACCTCACACCACAGAGACTGGCCCATATTCAAAAGGGTAAAATTAACAAGTGCTGGAGTGGATGTAGGGAAAAGGGGACTCTCATACATTGGTGGGAATGTCGACTTGTACAACGTTTCTGGAAAACAATATGGTCATACCTCCAAAGACTAGAAATTGAGCTCCCTTTGACCCAGCCATACCACTCCTGGGAATATACCCTGGGAAGCCAAAAAACACACAGCAGAAACACAATCCGCACTTTTATTTTCATAGCAGCACTATTCACAATAGCCAGAGCCTGGAAATAATCAGTATGCCAGAGAACTGATGACTGGATAAAGAAACTGTGGTACATCTACACAATGGAATACTATGCAGCTGTCAGGAAAATGAAGTTATGAAATTTGCCTATAAATGGATGGACATGGAAAGGATCATGTTGAGTGAAATTAGTCAGAAGGAAAGAGAGAGACATAGAATGACTCATTTATTTACATGACATAAATATATCAGGTGATCTTAGTAAAGCCTTTTAAAACTGTGTGGAATTCCTGACTTTTCATCCACTCCCCACTGGCTTCGAGGTAGAAGGGAACTCGCTTCCTGGTATTGTTGGGGACCCCAGCAACTCCCTGACATATGGCGATGGTATTGATAAAGATGTGACCTTTTTCTGGTTTCTGTATAGGTGAATCTACCTGATTTCTCTTCTTGCATTGACTTTCTGAGTTTTTAGAGTATGGTTGATTTCTACTAGTTTGAGATACTGCATGCTGTGGAGAGAACCTGTAGCAGCTCTGCCCTGCGTGTATGTGTCTCTGACCAAGACCCACAGTCTGGAAGCACTTCATGGGCAGGTCCACCGGGCCTCTTGGATGGGACAGAGGTGGGGAAAGGGACCCCATCTCCATGAAAGACTGGCGACTTTAGCTGCCAACATCCGCATACCTAGGCTTGAAATCAGCTTCTCTTTTGAGTGGGGCTTGGAAAAGCTGTGGAATCAGATGTTGAAAATGGCTACAATTATGTGTATGAGGTTCCTCTGGCCTCTTCCAAGGCTCTATTGAGTTGGTGGCTGTGACCAGAACCTATTGTCCCTCCTGGACGCCTCATTATCAGTTGAGCATGGGGACAGCAGTAGTAGCTCTGCCCCATGTGTCTGTGTGTCTGAATCATAGCAGACAGCCCAGAAACAGTTTGTGGGTGGGTCCATAGGGCCTCCCAGCTGAAACAGAGGTGAACAAAAGGGACCCCAACTCCATCTCAAAGAAATCCAGGTTACTTTAGCTGCCAAGACTCACATACCTGGCTTGAAATCGGCTCATCTTTTGGGTGGGGCTCTTACGAGCTGAGATAAATTTCCATATTCACTGGTTTAGGCCACCTAATCACTCCAAATTTCTCATTTATCCATTCATCTCATTTCATCCATTCATTCATTCATTCGCTCGCTTATGTTCAAGGAAAGATAAGTGAGTACAGAATCCCTTGACTGATATATTTGACTTTCTGACAAATATGAAATCACAACTTTAATTTATGGCATTATTTGTATAATTTTATCAATTATTAACTGTTTTTTCAAAAAGTAATAGACTGTTCTTAAAAATTTACCAGGTTTTTTTAAAAGAAAGTTTTTAAAGTTTCTCTTTAAAAACTTTCTAGCAACGTCATATCTATAATCATTGAAGATGAAGGTCAAATTGGATCACTGCTATAAAAGATTGACGACTTCCATTGACTAGAACTCACTTTCAACTTCTGGAATTAATTTCAAAAATAACTTAAATATATTTATATTTTTTCAACTACATGATATGGAAGTTATTTCCATCCTACTTAAAACAACTTTCTTTGAGAAAAATTCATGTCATAAAACCATATTTTGTATTTTATATTTTATTTATATTTTATAATGTCCCCAGTTAAGTTAAATTTCAAGCTCACCAAGATCTATGTATTATTGAGTTTACCTGAATCTGTATTAATAAATCCAAATGACTTTCTGTAGCAATATCTATGTTCATCTTCTTGCTAGATAAAATCAAGCACATATATAACACTTGGATAGTTTCAAATTTTTGCAGTACATTTAAAAAGCAAAACAGAAGGCAAATAAGTATGTAACAAATCTAAGAGTATTTTAGAATTAATGAAGTAAACTACCTAGGAACAGAGCATTTCTAAGCCCCATTCTATATGATATTAATTGTGATAAATATGTTTCACTTAAAATACATTAACTAAGTTGAAGAATGTAGTCAAAGAGATTAATAAACTTTATGAAAATAAAAACAATCTGGTATTCATATATAAATTTTGCCATTTATAGAGCTTTTAATGGCAAGTCATATAAAATATTTGTATAGTCTAATATTTATAAAATTGGAACCATTATACATATGAATATATAATATATGTAGTTTATATGAGTATCTATATGCATGTTGTAATTTGTTGAGCTGTTGGAAGTTAGTTTTATTAAGAAAATATCTGTGTCATAGTTGTCATAATGCTTTGAAGTAGCATATACTACAAAAGTACTGCCTAGTAGAATAGTGTTATAGTCATAGTTTAAGTGACAATAATTAATACATACAAATGTTTGCATACCAAGTATATCATTTATATATGGAAATCATTATTCACAAGTCTTCTGTCACTATACTATCACTATCCTCCCGTTGATCATCTATTTGCTAGAGCGGGCACCAGTAATATCTCCATATGTCCTGTCTCTTGCATCTATTTGCTCCAGGAACATAAAGAGCCTCAAACCATTATATTAGCTCATGGGAATGGACTAATATAATTGTTACTGGTATTTGGCATATCAAATAAAACAGGGCAGCTTGCCAGACTTCCATGCAGGTGGCATACCCTTTGTAGTCACCTCTAAAAAAGTCTTCTGTAAAGCCTAAATACGTCTGTTATATAGGGAAGCCCATAGTCTATACAGGTATGTGAAAATCTCTTTAAGTAGAGATTCACCAGAAAATAATGCAATAGTCAATGTTTAATTCAGCTGCATTGATTCAACAAAAATAAATCTATTCTCAGATCCAAATCAGAAGCATGATTAAAGTCTTGCTAACACATAGTAGATCGGCATTTCCCTGGGTATTGCCACTTCAATAGATTTCACAATTGTAAAATAAATGAGAAAAATCTCTCATCATCTAGAGAATGGATTTTCAAGGCTGACTGAATAGTAATGTGCTTTTACACACATTCCTGAATACCATGCCTATTCATTTGTCACTAAAGCAATATTATGTGGAGATGTGCTTATAGCAACTAAGAGTATGCTATCATTATTTAAAAAATTAAATTAACTAATTGGCATAATGTATTGTATGTTTTAATAATAATTATTCCTTGATAGGCCTGTCAATGAGCAGTGATATCTCAGCTGAGGAGAAATAATTTTTTGTTATATGGATTTTCAGGTTCCAAAATTAAGGACAAAGAGAGATCTCTCAGATATTTCTGGGTATTTTGTCTTATCATTACATATGGTTTACATAACTATGTACATAAAGTTTTTATAAACTAAAATATATTTGTTTTTAATCTCTTTGCTTTATGATATAACTGCATTCTCATAAAATTCCGCTTTTAAAATTTTTTTTATTATGCCACTGTGAGATATACAATAGCAAAGATGTTCACGTTTGAGTTTCAGTCACAGTGTTCCAGCACCGATCTTTCCACCAGTGCCCATTTCCCACCACCAATGTCCTCTGATTCCCACTCCCTATCCCCAGCCTGACTCTATGGCAGGCACTTTGTCTTTTCTCTCTCTCTTTATCTTTTCTCTTTCTCTCTCTCTCTCAAAAACTCTCTCTTCCTTCTCTTACACATTGTGGCTTGCAATACATACATTAAGAGGTTATGTATATTTCTTTGCCTACATTCACTTCTCAGTTCTAGGCTGGTACTATCATTTCCAACACTCATAAAATATCACTTTTATAAAAATGAGAGCTTTACTTTCAAATGTCAGCAGAAAACAGTGTGTACACACATACTAAGTTATTGATTTAATACAGAGGAAGTGTCTCAGAAGGGGCCCGCCATATTCCACATCCGGACTTCCCACTCGTCACAACTCCACCCAGCAGACCCAACTATCACAGCCCGGATCATCGACAGCCACCTTGCAGCAGTTTTTTTTTTTTTTAATATGGCCCAGGTATGCTGAACCAGAGACTCTCAGACATGGGGCAGAACTGCTACTTGCTCTCCCTGTGCCCAGCTGCTCATGAGGCGCCTGGGAGGCATGGCAGGTTCTAGCCCTGGCCTGCCACCCCACCAGAGCCTCACAACAAGCCAGACCACCCTCCCCTACTCCATGAGGCCCACCATTTTCCACATCCAGACTTCCTTCTCATCACAACTCCACCCAGCAGACCAGACTATCACAGCCCAGCTCACGAGGCCGCTAGCGGCCGCGCGTTCATCTATAAATGCTTTATTTAGAGGTGACTACAACAGTATGCCACCCACATGGCAAGCCTGGCAAGCTGCTTGTGCAGTATTTGATATGCTAAATACCAGTAACATTTATATTAGGTCATTCCCGTGACCTAATATAATGGCTTGAGGCTCTTTATGTTCCTGGAGCAAGCAGATGCCTTTGGTTTCTACTAGAATGAGACAGGACATATGGAGATATTACTGGTGCCCGCTCTAGCAAATAGATGATTAACAGGAAGATAGTGATAGGGATAGTGATAGTAGATGAAAACTGGTGTGTGAAATATCAAAAAGGAACAGGATTTGCTGGTTACAACAAATATCTCCCATTTATAGTTCCCTAAATGAATGGCTGGAACTATATTAATAGTTTTTATACATTTTATTTACTTGATGCAGCAATCTTTGAGGTTCACATTATCCTTAAGGAAACTAAGGTTAACAGAAAATAATGAATTGCCACAAAGCATTCATATAATGAACCATCTATGACTAAGACCTAATTAGCACTGCTCTGACACAAACCAAAACTGAATGGCTTGAAACAACTGTATATTTTTCACATTTAAGGAAGCTAGAAAGTCTAAGATCAAGGCACTGGCAGATGTGTTGTGCTGGACTCTGTTACTTTTTTTTTGTTTGTTTTTTGTTTTGTTTTTGCTTTTTTGGGTCACACCCTGCAATGTTTAGGGGTTTCTCCTGGCTCTGCACTCAGGAATTACTCCTGGCGGTGCTCAGGGGACCATAAGGGATGCCAGGGATCTAACCCAGGCCGGTATGGGCCAGCCGTGTACAAAGCAAACACCCTACTCGCTGGGCTATCGCTCTGGCCCCTACTCTGCTGCTTTGGAAGAAAGGTCTGGTGTCACTTATCACTGTATCACTGTCTTCCCGTTGTTCATCGATTTGCTCGAGCGGGCCCCAGTAACATCTCCATATGACCTGTCTCATGCTAGTAGAGCCCAAGGGCATCTGCTTGCTCCAGGAACATAAAGAGCCACAATCCATTCCGGAATGAGGTCTATAATTGTTACTGGTATTTGGCATATCAAATACAACACGGGTAGCTTGCCAGGCTCTGCCGTGCAGGTAGCAAACTCTTGCAGTCATCTCTAAGTCTAGCATTTAATGATGAACTGCTTGAGCCAGGCTGTGATGGGCTGGTCTGCTGGGTGGAGTTCTGAAGAGAGAGAAGTCTGGATGTGGAAAATGGAGGCCCTCATGGAGTGGGGGTCGTCTGGCTTGTTGCAAGGCTCTGCTGGGCTGGCAGACCAGGGCTAAAACCCGCCATCTCTCCTGGGCTCCTTGTGAGCGGCTGGGCACAGGGAGAGCAAGTAGCAGCTCTGCCCCATGTCTGTCTCTGGATCAGCATACCTGGGCCAGATTAAAAAAGACTGCATCAGGGTGGATTTCGATGAGCCAGACTGTGATAGGCTGGTCTGCTGGGTGGAGTTCTGATGAGAGAGAAGTCCGGATGTGGAAAATGGAGGCCCTCATGGAGTGGGGGGTAGTCACTTATAAGTCAACACATCTACTTTTGCATTGTGTGGGGGTGTCACTTATAAGAATATTTAATCACCATAAAGAACACCACCATTACTGAGTTAATCCAAATACCAGCCTCCAAATATCACAATTACAATTAAAGCTCCAATAAATGAATTTGAAGCAAGTGGGTAAAAGTTTTCAGTCAAATTTAAGCAATGACTCAACGTCCCTCTTGTTTGAGCTCACTTCTCATTCTTTCCTCCTACTATAAACTGCATCATAACAGATATCTATGTAATTTTGTTTAAAAGCGTACATGTCTCCTATGCCACATTGTTGTTTGATATTTTAATAACGTATTATTGTCTGGCTGTATTTTTTTAAAGTCAGATATGATTTTATTTTTTATCAAACCATATTAGGTGCTGATGCTATGAAGCTCTGTAACTGACTCAAATTCTCTAGTTTACTTATTGTAACAAATCCATCTGAAAGTCGTGAAATAGCAGAGAAACACAATGCAAGAGTAGATGTATTGACTTTATACTGAGGACAATGTTTCTCAGCCTTTCCAGACCATGATTACCTTCTAACCTTGTTTACTTTCTATATACCCCCCCATGTCCTACTGACTAACCCCCATCTCATGCCACAGTCCCCCAATTATATGGTTTCCATTTATTATCCCTTTGATAACAAAGGAACTTGTGATTTTTCATCCATTCCTTGCCAGCCTTGGAGATAGAAGGGAACTCATTTCCTGATACTGTTGCGAACCCCAGTGTCTCCCTAACAGACTTTAAAAAATCACTCAGTGCCTCCCGGAAGTCTACCTTCTGTAAGAGAAGAAACAGAAAGTGACTCCCTATGGTTCCAGAGGCTGGTACAACACTAATGGATCACTGCAGAGCATCTTGGTCCCTCATGGGAGTTAGCATAGCTCACTTTGAAAAGCATGATTGCAATTGGTTCTGATGTTACACTTAACACAATGTTACGAAGACCAAAAGTGTGGTAAAAAAGAAAACACCAGAGTGGATATAATCAGTTGCTATTGAATCTGCCAGCATGCTGCTGATCTTGTGATCAAACATGGGTTCTCATACATGCAAGGTTTGGTCACAGAGAATGAGACAAATAAAAACACAAGGAGACAACATCACAAACTCTCACCTTTATGGCCATCTGGGAATCCCACAATACACAGGGCAGAGCTGCAACCAGCTCTCTCCATTGTGCGTGGCAAATTCATCACTAAATTACCAAGAGTATTCCACCTGTCCCTCTCAGAGATCCCAGCAAGCTACCGAGAGTATCCTGCCCACACAGCAGAGCCTGGCAAGCTGTCTGTCGCATATTCGATATGCCAAACCCAGTAAAAACAATGGGCCCCATCCCCTGACCCTAAAAGAGCCTTAAATATGGCAGCGCTAAGAAGGACAAGCAAGGAGAGTCTGATAAAATCTGAGGGCCAAACTAGACTGCCAAAACGAGGACTAACATGACTGCTGTACTTTCAATGCATATATGTTGGCATTGGAAGCATATATTGAGGACCTGATAATGCAAGTATGAAAGATCAAGTATGACGTTGGTCTAATGACTGAGATGAGAAGGCGCCAATCGCATCACGCCATTTTTGACACACCAGAGAAGAATTGTTCCTCAGAACATGCAACGAAAGAGGTGTCGGTAGTGTCAGTGTCCTCAACACAAACCTGGCCATGAGCATTGATTCATTTGAATGCCTAACAAACCAAATCAGGTGAATGCACTTGAATAGATGTAGCTCACTGCTGGCAGTTTCTATTTTCATAGTCTTTACAATAGCATCCACATACAAGGGAGATGAAATTGAAAAAATTCTACATGGAACTGGAGGAGTTCTATAAAGAAGATCACACCTTCTACAAGATCATAGTTGGTGATTTTAATGCCAAGATAGGACGGAGAAGATCGGCCAATGAACTCCACATCGGGACCCATGGCCTAGAATGAAACGAACAGGGTGAGAGACTGAGTTCATCATGTCAATCAAGATTATTCATGGTAACTCACAATTCCAGAAGGCTGAATCTAAATGTTGGACATGGGAATCTCCTGGTGGACAGTTCCACAGTGAAATTGACCACATCATATTCAACCGAAGGTTTTGCCTGATCGATGTTTTTGTCGTCCCAAATTTCCAAACAGGGGTCGGAGCAATAGCCCAGCGGGTAGGGCGTTTGCCTTGCATGTGACGGCCCGGGTTCGATCCCCAGCATCCCATATGGTCCCCCGAGCACAGCCAGGAGTAATTCCTGAGTGCAGAGCCAGGAGTAACCCCTGAGCATTGCCGGGTGTGACCCAAAAAGCAAAATAAATAAATAAATAAATAAAATAAATTTCCAAACAGGATCGAACCACCAACTCTAAGAGAAGTCATTATAGTATTTCACAGCTTCTTGGTGTCCCATCAAAAATCAAACTTCCTTTTTGAAGCTGCTTTATTTTTTCCTGGAGCCTTAGTAATGACCTTATTCCATGCAAAATGATCTCCCTCTTTCAATTCAAGACAGGGATTAATCCATTCAATTAAAGTTCTGATTCTTGAGGCTATGTATTTTTTTAATTCTTAAATGTCCATATTCCGTTTTTTAGAGGCTATGTAATTTCATTGTACTTTATTTCTCTATAATTTTTAAAACACCTTTCACATATTCTAGATTCATTTTAGTGTTTTCTAAATCTTACAAAGTTCTTGTACAGAACAGTAAGGCAGCAGTAGTGAACAGAAAATTAGTTTCCAACCAGCAGTTCAAAACATACCTGTTTTTACTCGAGTTTCCAAGTCTCCTTTTTGCATTTACATTTTAAATAATATTTGTGTTAAATAAATGATTCATATATTTCAATCAAAATGCTTCTAGAATGTTTTATTCAAAGAATCTAAATATTCTTTAGCATATTAAATGCTAATGTAGATGAGGTGGAAATAGGAAGGATATTAGGGGTAATGTCATGTTTATTACAATTGAAATGGGATGAGTCAGACCTATCATGATGCCTTTTGTCAATAACGCTGAAAGGAAACAACTCTGAGGAGCACAGCCATATTCATCTCTTGTTACTCATAACAGTCAGTACCTTCTGTACTTATCAGCACTCTCCAGATCTCAGGATGGTCTTAACTACATTTGGGGGAATTTCAAGAGGACATACATTCCCAGTTCCTTTCTGAAAGTGTTAAGAGAAAATAGAAGCAATCTTCCTTGTGCCTTTGTGCCTTCCAATCAGTAATAATTGATTTTGAATTCAATTAGGTTTTCTGTGGTCCTGAACAGAGCACTAAAATGTCAGAGTTATCTGTTTTGCCCACATGCTGAGCAGAACTGAGGGCTCAACAAAACAACTTGCTTTGTTGTGTTTGTTGTGAGCAGAGCAGTTGTGTACAATCACAGCCTGATGCAATCATGGCCATCACCAATTTGGTGCCAACAGCGACAAGATGGCAGGGCCCCATGTGTTTGTCAAAAAACGAAAACTGGAATTCCATCTTTGGAGTAATTAAATGAGCACTCTCATTTGTTTTCATGTTTCCCAAATGTTTTATGTTTGAAATAATTATGGAGGCCAAAAACTTGGTGGGCTAAATAAATCACACACATCTTCATAACCAAAGAGTCCTGTAAAGTTCCAGTTCTATGCATTTTTCCCCAAAAGTCCTTTTATTAAAGCACCATGAGTGACAAAGTTATTCATAGTTGGGTGTTTGATAAATAATGTTTCATCATCAATTCTGCTACCAGTGTCAAATTCCCTCTATCATCTTTCCCAGGTATCCTGTCTTACCCCAGAAGCCAAACCCCAGGCTCCCATCTTGAGAGACACTTTTTAAGTTTACTAAAGTTTGGGTCTTGGGATTTCAGTGTTGATTACTCTGTGGTTTGGGTATTTAGTTCTTTAATGCCACTAATGAACTGAATCCCCTTGACCCCGGCCCCCATTGCTTCTCATCTATCTCTTCTCCCCTTATCCTTTCACTTTATGTCTTTCTTTCTCCTCCCTATACTCAAGCTCTCATTCCATAATTTTAATACTTTGAACTAGAATAATATGAAAAAATTTAAGACAAACTTTAGAGGACTTATTTATATTCTCTATCCTTGTTATATGTATATATATATATACATATATATATATGTATATATATATACACTTTTATTGTATATATATATATACATATATATATATATATATATATACAATAAAAAGTGTTCTAATACAAATCCATCTAAGTTCCACAATGTTTTTTGGCTTACTGTGGAATTTATTTCACTGTCACTGTCTTCCCGTTCATCATCGATTTGCTCGAGTGGGCACCAGTAACATCTCCATATGACCTGTCTCATGCAAGTAGAGCCCAAGGGCACCTGCTTGCTCCAGGAACATAAAGAGCCTCAAACCATTCTATCAAGTCATGGGAATGAGGTCTATAATTGTTACTGGTATCTGGCATATCAAATACGACATGGGTAGCTTGCCAGGCTCTGCCATGCGAGTAGCACACTCTTGTAGTCATCTCAAAATCCAGCATTTATTGATGAACCGTGCAGCTGCAAGCAGCCGCGTGAGCCGGGCTGTGATAGGCTGGTCTGCTGGGTGGAGCTCTGATGAGGGGAAGTCCGGATGTGGAAAATGGAGGTCCTCATGGAGTGGGGCGTCGTCTGGCTTGTTGTGAGGCTCTGCTGGGGTGGCAGGCCAGAGCTAGAACCTTCCATTCCTCCCGGGCACCTCTTGAGCGACTGGGCACAGTGAGAGCCAGTAGCAGCTCTGTCCCATGTCTATTTATTTATTTATTTATTTATTTGTTGTACCATGTTGGAGTTCCTGTTAACAATGCTCTGAAACCAACTGGACTGATGGAACTGCAAGAAAGTCTCAGCAACTAGTCAGGGGGTGATGAAGTGAGGCCGGTTTCGGGGGGGGTGAATGCCTGACTTTTCCTGGGTAGATTAATGATTGACAGTCGTTGGTGGCCAGATTTGGAATGTGGGATTTTGACGTCAATGGATTCTGGACAAATAACTGATTGTTTTTTTTTTTTCTTTTTGGGTCACACCCAGCGATGCTCAGGGGTTACTCCTGGCTCTGCACTCAGGAATTACTCCTGGCGGTGCTCGGGGGACCATATGGGATGCCGGGATCGAACCCAAGCCGGCACAGGCCGGCTGCATGCAAGGCAAACGCCCTACCCGCTGGGCTATCGCTCCGCCCCCAAATAACTGATTGTTAATAGTGGTGGAATCTAGATAATTTTGTCTCTGCTTCTGCCAATCTTCCTTATGCAATCATTGGTCTAACCTTTCATTGCCCACTTACCACCTGTCCTTGTCCTGTATGTATTGCATTCTGTTTGGCCCTATATAATCACTGTTGATTCTGAATAAATTGTCTGTCATGCCATCAGCCTGTAGTCCACATCTATTGACACACAGTCACAGAATGCAATGTATTGGCTCCATGTAGCCAGATCACCAGATACTGTCAAATAGTATCGATAAATACCTGGCTGTGTTCAGAGATTACTCCAGACTTTGTGATCAGGGATTATGCATAGTTGGGCTAGGAGTAAGAGGTGCTTGGAATAGAAGCCAGGTTAGCTGTGTTAGCCATGCACCCTAGTCAGCATACTATATCTCCTGACCTAACCCTACTGATTTTGAATGTTCTCATTTTTATTTATCAAATGGGAGTCTATGTTAAAACTGTTTTTTATTTTTACAATCACATGCTCTATTTTACAACGCATCAAGAATGTATACTAAAACTCTATTATTTTGAATCTTTCATTCAGTTTTTAATTTGAAAAATAAGTTCTAATATTCGTGCTAGGAAATAATATTTGGATTTGTCATTTTCCCTTTCAAATCATTCTTGTATCTTCATAAAAAGTGGAATTTAGAGTCTGGATCTATTCCAGAAAATTCTAATTCACAGTTGAAAATACTTTCAATTGTCAGTTATTTTTCTTTTTGTTTCATTTTATGTTCTATTCAGTTTGTTTCCTCCTAAATGGAGCCAAAGAATTTTATTGTCTCCCACCAAAGACAATAAAATTTATCCTAAGAAGTTGAATTCTAGACTTTATTAGATCATTTGTTTGGAAACAGGTAAAGATTTTTAAAAATTAATGTATTATCCTGTACATTCCATTTCCATAGCCTCTACCAACTTCTAATAGCAGAATATTCATTCTTACTGTCATTCTTCACTAATTCAAGCAAATTTAAATCTACCCAGTGGCATTTTATCTAGTGCACTCACTAATACTTCAAAGAAAAAATTAAAAAAATCTAAATGAAAAATAAAACTTGGAGCTTTTTTTTTCAAGTTTTCAAAGTTTCATTCAATATACCCACTGACTTGCTTTGCTCTGTGTACTTTTCCTTTATACATAGTAAGTAAATGTGCACATGGCAAGTTAGGCAATTAGTAAACCGTGTATTTAATGTGGAATACCATGACAGGAAAATACTGTTATTTGTCCAAATATATGGGTATTCCATATTAACTCACATGCCTCATCAATTCCTAATCAATGCGATATATATATAGAGATGGAAACTCCTTATGAGGAGAATAAACAACTGGTTTCTGGGTCACACATGCGTTTATTTAATAGTCCATTAACTCTTTCCTCTGCTGTTGTACACACTCCTTCAATTGGTCACAGTCTTATCTTTCACTTTGCTGATTCCTCTTTTGCATGCAATATTTCCTTAATATCACTATGTCGTTTTATGACCATAATACTTCTAAGTCCCTTTCTATTTCTTTGCCTCTCCATTCTAAGTGCACAAATCAAAAAGCACAGATATTTACAATCTGGTGTCTGATGCCAATTATTTTGCATATTCTTTATGCAGATAAAGGTACAATATATTAATGGATGACTTATCTTCTATTTGTCAAAGCTTCTATTTAAAATGATATTTAGGTTTGAAAGGTCATTTCCGTACTTAAGTGGCTCACACCTCTATGTGATATTTCTAGCATCTTTTACCTTATATATGCAGAAAAAATACATTAGTCATATTTTAAATAGAGAATTGGTATCGGTTGCTCTAAACAGATCAATAAATCCTTCCTCTCAAAGTCATTATGGTTAACTCCATCCCCATAGGACAAATAATCATTTTGTTTTGCTTCATAAAAGAAAATTGGAAATTAATAATCTGAAAAGAGTTGTAAATACATTGTTTTCTTTTTTTTTTTTTTTTTTTTTTTAAATTATTTTATTATACCACCGTGAAACACACAATTACAAAGGTGTTCATAATTGGTTCTTGGTAATACAATATTCCAGCACCCATCCCTCCACCAGTGCCCCATTTCCACCACCAATGTACCCCTCCCCTCCCGTCCCCCACCCGCCTTAATAGCAGGTACCCCAGTTTCCTCTCTTTCTCTCTCTCTATCTCTCTCTCTGTCTCTGCATCTCTCTCCCTCTTATTTTACACATTTGCGGTCCCTATAAAGATACCCATGATGTTCTTCAAAGAAATTGAACAAACACTCCTGAAATTTGTATGGAATAATAAAACCCCACGAATAGCTAAAGCAATCCTTGGGAAAAAGAAGATGGGAGGTATCACTTTCCCCAACCTCAAGCTCTACTACAGAGCAGTTTTAATTAAGACAGTGTGGTATTGGTATAGAGACAGACCCGTAGACCTATGGAATAGAACTGAGTATCCTGAAACACACTCACAAATATACAACCACTTAATCTTCGATAAAGGAGCAAAAAATATTAAGTGGAGCAAAGAAAGCTTCTTCAACAAGTGGTGCTGGGAAAACTGGGCAGCTACATGTAAAAAAATGAACTTAGACCTCCTTCTAACGCCATGCACAAAAGTCAGATCAAAATGGATTCTAGATCTCGATATCAGACATGAATCTATAAGGTACATCGAAGAAAACATAGGAGAAACGCTCTATGACATCGAAACGAAAAGTATCTTTAAAGACGACACACCACTGACCAAGCAAATGGAAGCAATGATAAACAAATGGGATTATATAAAATTGAAAAGCTTCTGCACCTCAAAAGAAACGGTGACCAAGATACAAAGACAATCCACAGAGTGGGAAAGGATATTCACCCAATACCCATCTGACAAGGGGTTAATATCCAGAATATATCAGGCACTGGTAGCACTCCACAAGAAGAAAACAGCCAACCCCATCAAAAAATGGGGAGAAGAAATGAACAGAAGCTTCCAAAAAGAAGAAATTCGAATGGCCAAAAGACATATGAAAAAGTGCTCTTCATCTTTAATCATCAGGGAGATGCAAATCAAAACAACAATGAGGTACCATCTCACACCACAGAGACTGGCACACTTCCAAAACAGCAAGAACAACCGGTGCTGGCGTGGATGTGGGGAAAAAGGGACTCTCATCCACTGCTGGTGGGAGTGCCGACTGCTCCAGCCCTTTTGGAAAACAATATGGGCATTCCTCCGAAAGCTAGATATTGAGCTCCCATTTGATCCAGCAATAGCACTCCTGGGAATATACCCGAGAGACCGAAAAACACATAGCAGAAACACTATCTGTACTTCTTTATTCATCTCTGCACTATTCACTATAGCTAGAATCTGGAAACAACCTAAATGCCCGAGAACAGAGGACTGGCTAAAGAAACTGTGGTTCATCTACACTATGGAATACTATGCGGCTGTCAGAAAGGATGAAATTATGAAATTTACCTGCAAATGGATGGACATGGAGTCTATCATGCTGAGTGAAATTAGTCAGAAGGAAAAGGACAGATATAGAATGACTGCATTCATTAATAGGATATAGATACCAGTGTTTTAATAAATATGGGAAATGGTAATGGTAGATTAAAACTCACCACTGAATATACACAAAACTTGGAGCTTTTACCTATCTTCTTTCTTCAAAATTAAACTACCATTTGACTTCAATTGTTGGCATTCATGCTTATTGTTTGTTCAATCTCAGAATTTTACTGCTCTCCACTCTTCAAAGTGAACCTTTCTTTTCTGCATGATAGACATTATAATCATTTTCCCTGCTTTCTTTTTAAGTTCCTTTCTCTGATTACCCATATCCCCCAACCTTCCACCTTTCCATTTCTGAAGTACTTGAAATTCTTGAATAACATAAATCCTTTTACATTTCTTCTTCACTGTCACCTGTCAATAGAAAAGTATTAAAATCCACTCTGTCCATCAGTTTTATCAGCAGGGCACCTTCTACTAATTGTCTATATGTTCATCTTATGCCAGTACTTCTGTACTGTTTATTCTTTTTAATTCAAGTAATTTTTGAATACTAATTTTCTTTTTTAAAGCTTTTATGTATAGTGTGTTTCAGGTTTAAGGCATTGCAAGGAAATGTAACTGTTTTCATGATTTTATAATAATTAGTCTTGACTGTAGCAATATACAGTAGGTTGGGCAATTGCCTTGCATGAAGCCAAGCTAGGTTTGATTCCTAACATCCCTTACGGTCCCTCAAACACCTCTAGAAGCAATCCTGGGCACAGAGCCAAGAGTAACCCCTGAGCATTACCAGGTGAGACCCAAAAAGCATAAAAAGGTAAATAAATAAAAAACCAATAGTCTTTAGGACAGTTTAGAAAACATTTTGAATTTAAGAACATAAACATTTAATATTATTAAGATCAATACTTAAGATTAGTGTTAAGTACAAGAACTTAAGTATTTAATAACTTATTTACTTCATCCTGTATCCAAATTCCAATAGTATGGGTTCTCCAGAGAAATGTAGCCAGTAGATGCATATGGAGGAATAAGGATACCCCCTTTAAGGAATATGCACACCCAATCATGGAGTTCAAAATTTAAAGAACCAGCTAAAAGAATGAAGATTCAAGAGTTAGTTCATCATCGATTTGCTCGAGCAGGAACCAGTAACATCTCCACATGTCCTGCCTCATGCTAGTAGAGCCCTAGGGCACCTGCTTGCTCCAGGAACATATTGAGCCTCAAACCATTCCATCAGGTCATGTAATGAGGTCTATAATTGTTACTGTTATTTGACATATCAAATATCACACTGGAAGCTTGCCAGTCTCTGCCATGTGGTTGGCATACTCTTGTAGTCACCTCTAAATTCAGCATTTATTGATGAACCGTGAGGCCACTTGCAGCAGAGCATGCCACGCTGTGATAGGCGGGTCTGCTGGGCAGAATTCTAATGAGAGGGAAGTCTGGATGTGGAAAATGGAAGCCCTCATGGAGTGGGGGTTGTCTGACATGTTGCGAGGCTCTGCTGGGGTGGTGGGCCAGGGCTAGAACCCTACATCCCTCACAGGATTCTTGTGAGTGGCTGGGCACAGGGAGAGCCAGTAGCAGCTCTGCACCATGTCTGTGAGTCTCTGGATCAGCATACCTGGGCAAGATTGAAAAAAAAAAACTGCTGCAGGGTGGGTGTCGATAAAAAGACTGTTGCAGGTGGATCTTCATGATCTGGGCTGTGATAGGCTGGTCTGCTGGGTGGAGTTCTGACGAGAGGAAGTCCAGATGTGGCAAACGGAAGCCCTCATGGAGTGGGGATCATCTGGCTTGTTGCGAGGCTCTGCTGGGGTGGCGAATCCAGAGTCTCACAGATTGGGGCAGAGCTGCTACTGGCTCTCCCTGTGCCCAGCCAATCATGAGGCCTCATGGGAGGATGGCAGGTTCCAGCCCTGGCCCGCCACCCAAGTAAAATAAAATAAAATAAAATAAAATAAAATAAAATAAAATAAAATAAAATAAAATAAAATAAAATAAGGCGTCCGGGAAGCATGGCAGGTTCTAGCCCTGGCCTGTCACCCCACCAGTGCCTCACAACAAGTCAGACAACCGCCCCCCAACACACACAAAACACTCCATGGGGCCGGCCATTTTCCACATCCGGACTTCCCTCGTCACAACTCCACCCAGAAGACCAGACTATCACAGCCCGGATCATCGACACCCACCCTGCAGCAGTTTCTTTTCAATCCTGCCCAGGTATGCTAAAACAGAGCCTCTCAGACATGGGGCAGAGCTGCTACTTGCTCTCCTTGTGCCCAGCTAATCATGAGGCACCCGGGAGGCATGGCAGGTTCTAGCCCTGGCCTGCCACCCCACCAGAGCCTCACAACAAGCCAGACAACCCAGACGAACTCCAGGGGACCCGCCATTTTCCCATCCGGACTTCCCTCTCATCACAACTCCACCCAGAAGACCAGACTATTACAGCCCGGATTATCGACACCCACCCTGCAGCAGTTTTTTTTTTCAATCTGGCCCAGGTATGCTGAACCACAGACTCTCAGACATGGAGCAGAGCTACTACTTGCTCTCCCTGTGTCCAGCTGCTCACGAGACAGCCAGGGAGGGGATGGCGGGTTTTAACCCTGGCCCGCCACCTCACCAGAGCCTCACAACAAGCCAGACGACCCCCCCACACACTCCATGGGGCCCGCCATTTTCCAGATCCGGACTTCCCTCTCGCCTCAACTCCACCCAGAAGACCAGACTATCACAGCCCTGATCATCGACACCCACCCTGCAGCAGTTTCTTTTCAATCCGCCCAGGTATGCTGAACCAGAGACTCTCAGACATGGGGCAGAGCTGCTACTTGCTCTCCCTGTGTCCAGCTGCTCATGAGGCAGCCGGGAGGCATGGCATGTTCTAGCCATGGCCTGCCACCCCACCAGAGCCTCACAACAAGCCAGACAACACCGCCCCCACTCCATGGAGCCAGCCATTTTCCACATCCGGACTTCCCTCTCATCACAACTCCACCCAGAAGACCAGACTATCACAGCCTGGATCATCAACACCCCCTGCAGCAGTTTCTTTTCAATCCAGCCCAGGTATGCTGAAACAGAGACTCTCAGACATGGGGCGGAGCTGCTACTTGCTCTCCCTGTGCCCAGCTGCTCATGAGGCGCCCGGGAGGCATGGCAGGTGCTAGCCCTGGCCTGCCACCCCACCAGAGCCTCACAATAAGCAGACAACACCCCCCCACCTCCATGGGGCCGGCCATTTTCCACATCCGGACTTCCCTCTCATCACAACTCCACCCAGAAAACCAGAATATCACAGCCCAGATTATCGACACCCACCCTGCAGCAGTTTCTTTTCAATCCAGCCCAGGTATGCTGAACCAGAGACTCAGACATGGGGCAGAGCTGTTACTTGCTCTCCCTGTGCCTAGCTGCTCATGAGGCGCCCGGGAGGCATGGCAGGTTCTAGTCCTGGCCTGCCACCCCACCAGAGCCTCACAACAAGCCAGACAACTCCCCAACTCCAGGGGACTCGCCATTTTCCACATCCGGACTTCCCTCTCATTACAACTCCTCCCAGAAGACCAGACTATCACAGCCTGGATCATCGACACCCACCCTGCAGCAGTTTCTTTTCAATCCGGCCCAGGTATGCTGAACCAGAGACTCTCAGACATGGGGCAGAGCTGCTACTTGCTCTCCCTGTGCCCAGCTGCTCACTAGACACCCAGGGAGGGATGGCGGGTTTTAACCCTGTCCTGCCACCCCACCAGAGCCTTACAACAAGCCAGACGACCCCCCCACTCCATAGGGCCCGCCATTTTCCACATCCGGACTTCCCTCTTGTCACAACTCCACCCAGAAGACCAGACTATCACAGCCCAGCTCGCGCTGCTGCCTTGGCCGCGTGGTTCATCAATAAATGCTTTATTTAGAGGTGACTACAACAGTATGCCCCCCGCGCATCAAGCCTGGCAAGCTGCTCATGTAGTATTAGATATGCCAAATACCAGTAACATTTATATTAGGCCATTCCCGTGACCTAATATAATGGTTTGAGGCTTTTATGTTCCTGGAGCTAATGGATGCCTTTCAGTTCTCCTAGCATGAGACAAGACATATGGAGATATTACTGGTGCCCGCTCTAGCAAATAGATGATTAACGGGAAGATAGTGATAGTGATAGTGATAGAAAATAAAATAAAATAAAATAATATAAATAGAGATTGTTCATCATATTCTCTATTAGATTGGTGCTACAAACAGCATTATACTTATCAAGGTGTATTTTCAAAATATTCTTAAATGGCAATGCCTAATAGTTACCCAACATATCCCAGCTATTACTGACATAGGTGAGGTCGATTTGTTTAATAAACAACTAAAGAAAAGATATCCACAGGGGCAAACCAATAAAGAGGAGTCAGAATATCCATATATGAATTTCACGATGATTTAGATGTATTCTCTCCACAATTCTGGAGGTTTAGAGCTAAGCTGTCAGCTCACCCTCTTTTGAAGTTTTTAATGTCTAGAGGCTAATGTTTTAGGGATGTCAGAACAAAGTGAGTTTATGACACTAGATGTCAGTAAATTTGTTTTTCTTCACAAATAGAGATGGAAGTTCCATATCAAGGGGTCAGTAGGACAGACTTTTATTGTTCTGTCATCTCTTCCTATGGTTAACCCTTGGTATATTCACACAATAGCATCCTTCTGTGTGCCCTAGTTTCTTTATATAGAAACACTGGTAGATTAGTTAGGAGAACACATTCTAACATACTCACTTAGTCTTTAGTGTCTCTTTCAAGGACCTATATCTGCATAAGTCACATACAGTAGTAGTGAATTTTTTTAAGGTGCTATCTCTGCATAAATCACATTCAGTAGTAGTGAATATTTCAAGCTTCTATATCTGCATAAGTCACATTCAGTAGTAGAGTTAAGGCTTCAATAATTTGGAGAAGAGCATAATTTATCTATAACAATGCCTCTTTCCAAATTCTGTTGATGACCAGAAACCACGATCTTTTTTGTCAAAACCACTCCAATATTTGCATGGTATTATCATTTACATTATTTTACATATTTGATTAAGGACCCACATTTCTCTGGCATGAGTTTATAATAATATATAAGGGAAGGCAGTGGGTAAGACTCTTGCCTTGCATAAGGTCAATCTAGATTCAATTCCTATCATCCTATATGGTCCTCTAAGCATCACTATGGGTTATCTCTGAGCACAGAACCAGAAATAAGCTCTGAGTATCTCTGGATGTGGTAAAAATGAAACAAAGCAAAAATAGAACAATATAACTAATTACTGCAAATAAAAATGATAACACATAGTCTGAGGTTCTGGGGGGATTAGAATATTACCACCTTTAAAATTATAGGGACTGGAGACACAATTCAACCAATTAAGGACAGCAAATAAAATAATTTAATAGGGCTTATAAATAAGTCCAAACCTAAACTTGTAGCTGCTAGATATAAGAATTTACAAGAAGTGTCCCAGCAGAGATACCACAGACCATGATAAATCACAAAAGACTCTACAACTGGAAAAGAGGCGAACCAGTATTACCCAATACTGTGACTTTAGTTGGTTTTGAACTTAGGAAGAAGAACAAATGGAATTAAGGTAGACTAGTGCTCTAGAGCAGCTAAGAAAATGAAAGCAAGCAGCAAAAGACAACTGCAACACAGAGGTCAGCACCAGGGTACCAGAGTGTTACTGCAAAGACTTGATTTATAAAAATAGATTTTATCTCAAGTCTTATGAGATAAACAGGATATCACTAGTTTCGTGTATCAAGAGGATTCTTGAGGAGTTTCAGTGTTCTCAGAGTAGCTTAAAACCACTTTAGATACCAAACTATGTTTTTTCTAGATACTTGAGACAAGTGTAACCTCTAAGAATATGAGTGTAAATGGGTAAATATTAAAGTTCCAAACTAATTATTCACAGGAATAACAATTTCTATAACGTACCTTGGGTAGTATTTTTTTTCTAGTTGTAATAGGCCTAATTTTATCATTTCTACAGGATCTACAGAATGCCTTGGAATAAGCATATGCAAAAGGCTTATAGTAAGTAGAAAAACAATCCCTTGTTAGCAATACAAAAACCCAGGGCTAGCAAGTATAGTGGGTAATCAAAAAAAAAAAGAGGACAAAAGATGTGAGAAAAGAATCCATCAAATGGCAGTAAGAAAAACAACCTAATTTCATCACACCTTTTTTTAACATTTGCACTCACTTGGAAGACAATCCTATATTTGATACATGGTTGGTATAATTGACTGCTCCATGCATTGTAGAGAATAACAGAACCCTTGAAACATCTCTTCTGTGAATCTTAATAGCTGGATCTCTTGAAACTCTTTTCATTTATGAATATTTACCATTCTTGCTTCTTCAAAACTAGGGGAAATTTACTTCCTAATTATGGAGAAAACAAGGGTAATGTGATAATATAATGCAGAATTTAGAGTTGCTCATAGCTCTTGTTCCAGAATTTGAAGTGAATCATTTCCAGGAATGTCCCTTGCTTGCATTATTATATAGAGAAGTTGAGACTGGCAAAGCTTGGCCACGAGAAGCAAGATTCTTAATCAGTCTGAGTAATTCCATTCAGCTGAGGTCACACTCTGCTATTTCACACAATCTTACATGAATGAACACACATATACATACATACACATGTGTTCACAGGCACATGTGCATACACAAGAACACACATAACTTTCTAAAGAAATGTTTCGAATTTAAAAATCTTATATCTACCTGCTGTGTATATATCAAATATCTAGACTCATGAAGGATCACCCTGTTAGAGAAAGTAGGATATATAGTGGCTTTGAAGTCATGTAGGTTTAATCTTTTCATTTTGCACTTGATTAAACAGAAACTTAAAAAAAGCTAAGAGAGTTGCTTGAAGTGACACAGCTTTAATTACCTCTTCTAATATGGTTGAGTCACATTAAGAAATGTGGCATACTATGTCTTTATTAGCAAAGTCCTAGGCATTGTGTTTTTTCCCCTAGAGTAAAATGAAAGGGAAAATTTCATGCAAATCAAGTATGTTAATGGTGTCCTCTTGGAATACAGCACTGAACATCTTTACAGTTATGTACTAGATTAAATATAGCCATCAGAATTAGTAGTTTCCAGCACTTTATTAGCTAGATCTTTGAGAGGAGGGGCTAAGGTCATCAAAGGATAGAGATTTACAGAAAAGAAATACAGAACAACTTGAAAGATAGGTGGAGGAATACAAATAGGAAGCAAAGATCTTAGCCAAAAGGATGAGGAACAATTGGAGGCAGAGATGGGAAACCAAATATAACTTAGGCAAAAGTTGCTTCAGCCTCATTGCAAGTATTTGCCACAATAAATTAACCTAGGGGCCAGGGTGATGGTCCAGGAAAGAGGGCATTTGCCTTGCACATGGTTGACCCAGGTTTGATCGCCAGCATCTCATATGGTCCTCTGAGTACCATCAGGAGTTATTCCTGAGTTCAAAGCCAGGAGCAACCCCTCAGCATTGTCTGTGTGACCCAAACCTAAAAAAATTAATCTAGATTATAAAATTAGCTATTTCGCTATCAAAATATGTTGTTTAAGCAGAATAGACCCTACTCATATTGTTCTAAATAATCCCAATCTACCTTCTATCATTTTTGTGGTACGTATGATTTCATCCTAAATTAAATCCATTGTTCCAAGCCAGAGACAGAAAAGATGTGCTTGTAATGTAGGTGGTGAAATGATGCTGAGAGAATTTAGAAAATTCTTATCCACTGATCCTTTTTTTTTGAAAAATATTCCTAATACTATTTGTTGTTAGCTTATTCCTTACTGGATATGTCAGGTTATGGGAAAATTTCCCCATGTTTAATATCTTTTAGTCTTTTCAAAACATCCTGTGAAGTATCCAGAAGGAAATTAAAGTTAAGGTAAGAGATTGGCATTGAAAAAATCAAAGCTCAGAAAAGGGATAAAGGGACTAACCATTAAAAATGACTCAAAGTTATATAATAAGTTGATTTAAGCAAAAGGAGTATCTGATTATTTTGAAGAAGCAAGAATGGTAAATATTCATAAATGAAAAGAGTTTCAAGAGATCCATTTATTAAGATTCACAGAAGAGATGTTTCAAGGGTTCTGTTACTCTCTACAATGAATGGAGCAGTCAATTATACCAACCATGTATCAAATATAGGATTGTCTTCCAATTGAGTGCAAATGTTAAAAAGTTGTGATGAAATTAGGTTGTTTTTCTTACTGCCATTTGATGGATTCTTTTCTCACATCTTTTGTCCTCTTTTTTTGATTACCCACTATACTTGCTAGCCCTGGGTTTTTGTATTGCTAACAAGGGATTGTTTTTCTACTTACTATAAGCCTTTTGCATATGCTTATTCCAAGGGTCTTGTTTTTTGTATAAGCATAAAAAGATAGTCCGGTGGTACAGTTGTGAATTAATTAATCCTGAATTATTTATTCCTGGACTTCCACCATATTTCCCAACTGTAAACCTCAGTACCTTTTATAGTGAATCAAATTCACTATAATTGGATTCTGAACTCCATAAAAATTCCCTACAAGGGACTGGATGGAACTAGGAAAAGAAATCACCCTGTCCTTAATATGGGACAGCTAAGTACAATGATCTGGCTTTAACTTCTGTAAAAGTAACTCTGGCCCTGACCTAGAGATGAGACCCAGATCTTGGAAAGAACTGTTTTGAAGCAAACCTAAATTGCAGTGGATTGGCCTTTATGGATTGGATATGATCAATCTGATTAGGGGAACTTAGTCTGGATCATATGACTTGATCTCCTAGGAAAGATCTTCTATAAACTTAATCTCAGGTGTAGATATATGCCTGTCTCTCTTGCTGTGTTTATATAAAATGACTAGAAATATTATTTAAATGATTGTTTATCAGCCAAAGTTGAGAGAAAATAAATGTGCCCAATCTCCACCCATTAGACCTTGAAGTAGAGGAGTGGTTCCTTGAGGATTTTGCTCTGGTGAGAGGATACTGGTTTTTAACCTCATTGTTCTCAGTAAAAAAAAAATCTCCTTTACCTTTGGTTACACCCTTCCCCAGCCTCTGCATAGAATTGATCTCTAGCACTTTCAGAGATCAGAGTAGGTCTGTCTATATGGTGTTGCGTGGGAGTAATATGTGTGTGTGTGTGTGTGTGTGTGTGTGTGTGTGTTTGTCTGTGTACAGAATTAAAACCTTAGATTTTTCTAGACTGTGCTCATGGTTCTTTCTTCATTGGCTGTAGGGAATGTAGGTCACATTCCCGAATGTGACCAGGGAACCCAATGGGCCTCAATACTGTTGGGGACCCTGGACAGCCCCAATGCTCTTTTAGGAAAAAGAGCATTTGTTCTTTACCTCTACTAAATTTGACCTCTACTACATTTGTTCTTTTACCTCTACTAAATTTGACCTCTACTAAATTTTGTTTAGTTATTTGACCTCTACTAAATTTTGGTTAAGTTCACTAGATATTCATTTTTTGTATGATCTTATTTCTTTAAGACATTTGGAAAGTAAATATTCGTGTAGATGTTCAACTTGTTCTAATTAAACTGATAGTAACATTTTCTTGCTGTCTTACTCCATCTGAAGTAGAAACTCATTTTTCCATCATATTTTTACTGATATAATTACTATATGTTTTGTATGACATTTGCTGTTGTTTAAAAGGTGAGTAATTTGCTAATTATCAAAATGTCTTTTACAGGGATTAGAGACACAGTAGAGCTAGTACAGCTAGTAAGTATTTGCCTGGCATGCTGTGATAGCACATATGGTAGGGTGTTTCCTTTTGCATGCTGCTGACCCAGGTTCCATCCTGGCATCCCATATGGTCCACCAGCACCACCATGTGTAATTACTGAGTACAGAGCCAGGATTAAATCCTGACCACCGCCTTTTCAAAAACATAAAAACTATATAATCTAGTCCCCCTTCTAAACATGTACATAAAAATCCCTAAGAAACTTTGGGCAAATCATAACAAGTAATATGTTTAGAGAGTCTCACAGTATGATCTTTACTTGTTCCAGGGATGCAAGGATTGATAACATTGCATGTAACATATATAATCTCTAGTTCTGTATTTGGTTATTTTCTTCCTGATGCGGTTTAATTTTTCTATTAATATTGGTAGTCATGCTTTATTGTGAATAATATTTATTTGATACAACCTTTTAACACTTCCACTCTCAACCATCTAATAAGTATTATTTTTTTATTTTTATTTTTTTGCTTCTTGGGTCACACCCCGCGATGCTCAGGGGTTACTCCTGGCTCTGCACTCAGGAATTACTCCTGGCGGTGCTCGGGGGGACCATATGGGATGCCGGGGGATCGAACCCAGGCCGGCTAGGCCAGCCGCGTGTACCTACAACGCCCTACCCGCTGGGCTATCGCTCCGGCCCCATCTAATAAGTTTTAAATGACTTGTTTGTAGACAGCATATTATTATGATTTGATTTTAAGTCCGTGGTGCCAATTTCTGTCTTTTGTTTCATTTAAACCGTTTATGTTTAATGTAAACATTGATATGTTAGGTCTTCATATGTATTTTCTTGTTGGATTTAATTTTTTTGTTTCTGCTTATTTTCCTTTATTACTTTATTCCTTTATATAAACATTTTAAATTGTCATTTTTATTATTATATATAATTTTAATTTATTTGGGGTGGTGTTTGGCTACACTTTGCTACACTTTGCAGTGCTGAGGGATTTTTGGTGGTGTCCAGTTGACCATATATGGTGCCAAGAATTTAACTGGGGTCTGTTACATACAAGGCAAGTTCCTTAATTTATCATAGTCTTAATTTATCATTGGTAAGTATCAATTTACCAATATGAAGAGTGGAGAAAATCTGCTTCCCTTGTTGCTTAATTTTTAGACTTTGTTAGGTCATACTTGTCGCTGCTCTGGGGTTACTCCTGGCTCTGAACTCAGGAATCACACCTGGCAGTGCTCGGGGACCATATGGGATGCTAGGGATTGAACCTAGGTCAGCTGCATGCAAGACAAACACCCTACCACTGTACTATCAGTCTGGCCTTTTTCTTAAGCCGTTTTATTCCTTGCTAATGATCTTATTGCTTTTAAGTATGTCTTCTACATGCACTTAGAAGCATATCAGAAATTACTCTTTTTCTTCAGCTGTCAGATGTAATTTAGGAAACTAGAGGAGAAAGAAATGCTCTTATCTACCACCTTACAGCTCTTTCTTTCTAACCTTTTAAGATATCTTTCTTAACATTTTATTTATTTGAGATGACCTTTTGCAGTCATCTTCTGAGGTGACTCAGAAATTTTCTCTGCCATTTTGCCTTCAGTTTTTTTTTTTTTAAATTTAGGGGAAGGTGAAAGCCCAGAGAACACTGAAAACATAAGAAACAAAGAGGCTGGTAATTTCAGTCCTCTGTGCCAATTACCTCCAAGCCTCACACTGGTTTAGACAGGACACAAGTCACAGCTGGTCACATTCACTTTATTTTTTTTTAATTTTTTTATTATACCACCGTGAAACATACAATTACAAAGGTGCTCATAATTGGTTCTTGGTAATACAGTATTCCAGCACCCATCCCTCCACCAGTGCCCCATTTCTACCACCAATGTACCCCTCCCTCCAGTCCCCCAGGCCGCCTTAATAGCAGGTACCCCAGTTTCCTCTTTCTCTCTCTATCTCTCTCTCTGTCTCTGCATCTCTCTCCCTCTTATGTTACACATTGTGGCTAGCCCTGCAGATATTTAGAGTTTATCACTTAAGTCTCTTTGTGTATATTCAGTGGTGAGTTTTAATCTGCCATTACCATTTCCCATATTTATTAAAACACTGGTATCTATTTATATCCTATTAATGAATGCAGTCATTCTATATCTGTCTTTTTCCTTCTGACTAATTTCACTCAGCATGATAGACTCCATGTCCATCCATTTGCAGGTAAATTTCATAATTTCATCCTTTCTGACCGCTGCATAGTATTCCATAGTGTAGATGAACCACAGTTTCTTTAGCCAGTCCTCTGTTCTTGGGCATTTAGGTTGTTTCCAGATTCTAGCTATAGTGAATAGCGCAGAGATGAATAAAGAAGTACAGATAGTGTTTCTGCTATGTGTTTTTCGGTCTCTCGGGTATATTCCCAGGAGTGCTATTGCTGGATCAAATGGGAGCTCAATATCTAGCTTTCGGAGGAATGCCCATATTGTTTTCCAAAAGGGCTGGAGCAGTCGGCACTCCCACCAGCAGTGGATGAACTTTAATAGCTCATTGATTTAGAAGAGTGAATACAGGCTACAGGACCTCCATATAGCTTTTCACATTGGGTGGGCATCAGGGCAGTACACAGTCCGAAACTTGTATAAAAATAGAAAGGTAGTCTCATGTTGGAAGCCTTTCTTGAGACTCTCAAGATGACTCCTTCAGAAGTCTGAACAATGAATTCATGAAGAACCAGATAGGTACAGGCAAGTAGAAAGGAGAGTGCACTTAGCGTAGTATAGGCTGCACAGGGAATGAAGCCACCTCCATGTGGTGGAATGATAATGACTATTAATGCCTGACATTTGGTAGTGCTCATAGCTTTTTAAATGTTCTGAGCAAATTAGTGTGCCCGGTGTTTGGAAGTCATCTGTTTCCAAAGAATATTTTTTCTGGATATAGAATTCTGTGTTGATACTTTTGTCTTTGTTACTTGACAAATGTAAAACTATGCCACTTACTTCAGGTCTCCCTGATTTCCGAGGAGAGATGCTCTGCCATCAGAGCTCTTTTACCTTAAGGATAGAGTGATTTTTCTTTACTACACTTTTTAGTATTTTATCTTTGTATTTAGTCATTTAGAAGTATGACTACTATGAATACTTGTATCACTTGTCTTCCTGTTGTTCATCAATTTGCTTGAGCAGGAACCAGTAACGTCTCCATTTGTTGGGAATGTGGTCCATTGTTACTGTCTTTGCATATCAGATACACCATGGGTAGCTTGCCAGGCTCTGCCGTGGCTCTGCGTTCATCCCAGGGTGCCTGGTCTTTTCTATGTCAGATCATCAACCAACCAGGGCCCACTGGGCAGAGCCTGGGTGTAGACAAGCCTGTATCCTGTCCGCCACCTGCTGACACAGCCGGACACCGCAGCCACACCTGCAACACTTCACGGGGCAGGTAGAAGCATGACTACTATGATATTTATGCATAATTTTTTGCTTTAGATTTTTGACTAAACTAGTATTTTGCTAAACAGCTTTAGTATTTTTGTGAAATTTGAAGATTTTAAACTTTTTCATTCATATTTTCTTAGAACTTTTTGTTTACTTAGTCCATTGTTTTCTTTTGCTCAAATTAGTCAATTTCTTATTGCTTGATCTTCAACTTCACTGATCTCTGTCCACTTCTTTGTTCTCTTACTATTCGATGTGTTACAGTTTTTCCTTCATTCTCTTTGGTCACACATAGTGGTACTCTGGACTTTCACTTGGATCTGTGCTCAGGAATCACTCCTGGTGGTGCTAAGGCATATGCTATGGCAGTGATCAAACCAGGGTCATCTGTGCGTAATGCAAGAGACTTCACCTTGCACTATCTCTCCAGATCCTAGTGTTGCATTTTGATTATAGTAATGTTCAGTTTAAGAATTTCCTGTTGTTTTATTTGTGTTTTCTATTACCTTCCTAAGATATTTATCTGTTTTGCTGACTATTCATATAACTCCAAAGTTATTACTCACTGAAGCAAGTTTTAATTTTGTATCTGTTTGGTGCCCACTCGAGCAAATCGATGAACAATAGGAAGACAAGTGATAGAGATACAAGTGAACTATTTGGAGGTTTCACCTAACAGTGCTGGAGTGTCCTGAGGGGTTACTCTCTGCATGTCTTCAGAGTGGCACCTGGAAACACTCCAGAGACCGTGAGGTGCTAGGACTGAACCACTGAGCTGTCTCACTAGCCCCTCACTAAAGGGCTTCTTATCAAAACTTCTTAAATTTTTTCTCATAAAATTTTGATGTCTGTAACATCTCAGTGTTAATACCTATGATTTTTCTTTTCGACTCAGTTGGAAATATCCCTGGACCTGGGTGGAGTGAGTAATTTTTCTAATAAGGCCTTGAACATTTGGGATATTATGTGGGAAGACTCTGGATCTCACTTAAACATTAGGTTTTGTGGACTTCTCTTGGGACCGAGACTCAGGACAAAGGGGCTGAGTAGGGCAGTTCTCCCCATCTCTGCCAGGTAAGAATGGAAGCCTGAGTCCTCTGAAAACTTCCCTGATGCTGTGTGAATAAAGCATGATGAGATTCTGCCCATAACTAGGTCTTTATTGCTCATTCACTCAGAGTGTGGGGCTTGCTTAGTCAGTGGCTGACTTAGTTTTGCTCAAAGAAACGCTAAAGCAAACTCCTTAGGATTTTGTCATCACCCTCCCCTTCAGTGCCTGGGCTCTGGTTTCTCCTGGGTCATCACTGAGGCAGATTTTAGCATCTCTGGTTGCTCCAAACTTCGAGCTAATTAAAGAGTCACAGGTAAGCAAGAGAATGTTGATTTGAGACATCAACCACCACTAGACAGCATGAAAACAATCAAGAGAGATCATCAAAGCATTATGCACACAGAGGGTCATGTGGGCGAGATCAGGACTGCCAGATTTGAGGGGGTGAGCAACTTCTGGGCTCAGCTGCTTTCCCTTAGAGAGAAAGAGAGAGGAGGGCCCGAGGGACACGGGACCTTGGGTGGGGAGAGAGAAATTCTGCCAGACACTTCCACCAAGCCTCAGGGAGCAGCAGGAGAGCTCACCGGCGCCTCTGGCTCCTGCGTCTGGGCTGAGCTGCACCGGGGGTGCTTGGCCCTTGGCCACGAGCTCTTGGTGGATTATAGAGCAAAGGCGAGGGCAGCCTGGGGGGCTGCATAGCCGCAGATTCGCAGCTGGGGGAGGAGCCTGTCCCCCACAGCCCAGCCGCGCTCACTCGCAGCCTGCGCGCCTCCTTGCCCGCGCCCCGCGCGCCCTGCGCTGTCCTCGCGCGGTCCCCGCGCTCTTCTCCAACCACCGATTTACAGTCTTCGGCCGGCACTTTTGCGCCTTTCTTCCTGAGCACCCTGGCAAGCATGGATGATCACTCCCTCCTCGCCGTTCCAAGGTAAGACGGGCACACCCGCCAGCCCACCTGGGCCAAACCCTTGGCTCTGCACACTCAGCTGAGCCCTCACCAACTTGCTCGGGAGGCGTCTCGGTGGGTGCACCCTCCCCGCGACCCCAGGGCTTCCAAGACTCGAGGGGTGCCGCTCTAGATTTGAAGTCGGGCGCCGCTGGGCCAGCTGCTGGGGGCTGGCTGGGTGCCTGCTCCCTCGCCCGCAGGGTACGGGTGCTGACCGCTGGGCGCGGCCTGGCTGAGCAGCCCTGCACAGGGCACGCGAGCAGGAGGCTGAGGTCTGCTCGACCGCCCCCACCCCCAGAACCCTAGAGCCTGAGCTTGTGGTCGCTTCTGAACGCCGCGAGGAAAGGCTCCCGGCGGTGCGGGGGACCCCTCCCAAGGTAGGGAAGGAAAAACGGGGGAAACTCAGGTCCAGGGCGAGGCACTCTCCACCAGGTCCAGCTTCTCAGAGCCCGTGGGGGTCCGCAGTCACCGGATGGGCAATGCCAAGGGAGAGGGGATTTGGCGGGGGGGGGGGGGAGGCCGCCCTCTGAACCCCACCCCCTACCTGGAGCGCCCCTGATTGACAACTTGGATCGGAACCGAGTCCTCTAAGTGTCACCCACCTCCCCTGCCAGGTTTGCGCCTTCTGGAGGTGTGTAGCCGGGGGGTCCCCACGAAGGGGCAGGGCAGGGAGACCAGCTCGGCCCTGGCTGGGAGGAGCAGAGGGCGTTCCAGTTTGCCACGGCGCGTCCCTTTCTCTCTTGGCTCGTTCCCACTCAAGTCCCTGTGAATTTTAGGAATGGCCACGGTGCCTTATCCCAACCCCCATCCGAAACCCCAGGTGCACATGGAGGTTAGCCAAGGAGAGATTGTGCTCCCACCCTCACCCCAAGCTGAGGAGGGGGTGGGCTGTTTGTGCTGGGAGCCGAATCCCGGCTGAGAACGCAGACGTTGCTGCTAGGTGGATATAAGGTTTTTCTCGCCCACACTCCTAATACCCCCGTCTCCTAGGCAAAGGGTTTGGGGTTGACCCTGTTGCTGTCGCCTCTCCCCCCTCCTCCCCAGCAGAGCATCTGAGCAGCTTCCAGCAGGCATGCAAGCACTGAACCCCACATTTGGCAGCGGCTTTCTTGGAGAGCAGCAAGACCCACACAAGAGCACACATGTAGCTGATACTATATTGCCAAGGAACCGGATTGGTGGTGGCGAGGGAAATGGGGGGGGTGGCTGAGCACAGTGGAAGTTGCTTGTGCAGTGCTTGACGGCTGCCATCTAGAGACTTGAAGTGTTCTCTCCCGCTAGGAAACGGCGCTTTCCCGACTCCACAGGCTTTCTCTCTAGGCATCTGCGCGCTCCTGCTGCAGGTGTGTCTGTCCGCTCGTGAGTGCGTGTTCTGCGTGTGTCGCACGTGCGCGCCCCTGGATTTGCTGCAGTTTCTGTGATTGTCTGAAGCAGAAAATTTTATTTCTGCACCAGTAAAGTTTTTCTGACTCTTCCAGCGGCAAGGTCCAACTTTCATTGTCTTACATTCTGTTCCAATGCAAGAAAAGGGTAATAAGAACTATAAAAAGATTTATTTTCACGTCTCAAAATGTGCCCAGGATTTTTAAGTACATGTGTGAGACCTTCTGGAAGTTAAGTTAGCTTGAAGTTCCATTTGCTCCCCATGAAATGAGATGGATTGTGCGGCTCCCACATTCCAGGGAAGACCCTTTTAAGAAAAGATACAATGGCTTGCTTTAAGCCCAGTTCTACAAATTGATACTGTGCCCTCATCAGGATTATACCAAATGCGGGTAATTTTCTAAAAATCTCAGAACTACATCATACCAACAATACCTTAAAGATATCTTTCAGTTTAAAAATAACCTTATAAAGAACAAACTAACAGGCTAAGATTTTCTCTGTACCCTGTAGTAGCCTCTATAAATGTTAAAATGATTGGATAGTAGCTGTGACAAATTCAACCATTTGTATCTTAACTGTTTATTCTCCAGGACAAGACACGTTCCACAATTCACTATAGTTATTCAGTTATCTTATAGCACTCCTAGTCATATCAAATATTCAGTTATATCCAATAGATGAGTAAATTTATCTGTTGCTTCCTTGAAAACAATATAGTTTCTTTTTTCTTAAGATTTAGAAAGCAGTTGAAGATTTTCTGTTTAATCATTGGGCAGAGTAAACCACTTAATTTGCTAATGCATCATGGTTATTACAGAATACATCTCCCATTATGTTATATCTTAAAAATTTCAGTACATGATGATTGGAATGAGAATTAACCTATATTCTATGAAAACTGAACTCAAACTTATTTAATCATTTACTTCACTCAGTTTAAACCAGGTTTTTTAAGGATGGGATTTATATGGTTCTTGTCTGACCCTCAGTGGAAGCTCTGATTGGTTTCACTATGGATATTTTCATTTGTTAGTGTATAGCCATATCTACCCTTATTGCGTATTTATCAAAATGCCTGGTGGTACCAAATGTTACTTGGCCGCAGTACAGAAACTAACCTGTAGGGGAAAAAAATCTGACAGTTTTTTTTTCAGATGGAGAATCCAAATATTTTTGCCTAGGGTTCAAGAAAGAAAAGGAAGTATAAACATATGCATATATATTTATACAAGTATACATATTTATATCTGTAAATTTTGATACAGACCTTTTAGTAATCTATTTTACATAGTTTATTTGATTTGGTAAAGAAAAGAAAACCAGGAATATTCATCCAGTGCATTCTATCATGCTGTGCGTTATCCAATAATTACAGAAGGAAAGGCATCTTATTTGTAACAAATGTGTGTAAAATTAGGTTTATGTTTTGTTACATATTGTCCCATATATTAAATTACTTCAAGAGCACCTTCCTGTAAGTTAAGATAATATAATTATCTGCCATTCTTAATTGAACAATCTGAAGAACAAGGAAATGAAATTATATAAATATATATGTATACTTTAAAAATGTTTACACAATAGTATACAGCAGAGATTGGAGATCCTGAAAATTCTGATTTCAGGGTCAGTTTTGTTTCTGGGGTTTCTTTTTTTGAAATGTTTGAAATCCTTTTCAAAATATTAGGAGGTTGGAAAAGATTCTGGTGAAGAGTTTAGTAGCAAACATTGATATCATTAGACACAAGGGGGCAGCCTGAAAACAAGATCATCTTTTAAGGCAACAAGTGAGAATAATTTTTGCAAACAAATCATTTGCCATCATGACCACACTTGAGTTGCATGTAAGGTTTAAGAGAGTTTAAGAGGGTTCTTTTTCCCTCATTTCCTAAATCACTTACTTGTTTATACTGCCTTGTTCAATTCTTTATACTTTGATTGACTATATTCTATTTAATAGTAAGATTTTATGTGACAACCGGAATAACACAACTTTTGAAAGAATAATATATTTTGATTTAGATGCTTGTCTCTCTATTTCAACCAAATTTAAGATTAAACTTCAGTATGTCACTAAAGTCCATTGGCATTTCAAGATTTCGACTCTAAGAATAGATTTAGAGGACAATAACTAGAAAGTTTTGCTTTTACCATGGAGCAAACCACCAAATATCATAAGCTAGTCTAAAGTCTTCCATCAACAATATTATTGAAAAGTTATATGTTAAACATATGTATGTGAATGAATTAATTCAAATTTAATTACATCCTGGGTCTACTTATTAAAAGCTCTCAGGAAAAATATAAGCATTAATCTGAACAAATTGGGGGTCTGAGATGAATATCATGAACTGTCTAAGATAAATTGAGGATGACCCTCTATCCTAGAGTGCATACTCTCCTTAAAACCTGCACTGGGGTCCTGAGCAATTGTACAATTGCTCAGGCATACACATAGCCAACCCAGATTAGATCCGCAGAATCCCATATGGACCCCTTAGAACCACCAGAAGTAATTCCTAGGTGCAGAGCCAGGAGTAGCATTGCCTGGTGTGGTCCAAAAAAGTCAGAAACTTTTGTTTGCATAATCCAAAAAAATTATGCACTGACATAACCATAGCCCCTATTCATAATTCTCAAAATTTCTTCTAAAAGGTTCCATTTCAGATAGGGGGAAAAGATCACTGTATCACTGTCTTCCTGTTATCTTCGATTTGCTCGAGCAGGCACCAGTAACATCTCCATATGATCTGTCTCATGCAAGTAGAGCCCAAGGGCACCTGCTTGCTCCAGGAACATAAAAGTCGCAAACCATTCCATCAGGTCATGGGAATGAGGTCTATAATTGTTACTGGTATCTCAGTATCAAATACGACACGGGTAGCTTGCCAGGCTCTGCTGTGCAGGTAGCATACTCTTGTAGTCATCTCAAAATACAGCATTTATTGATGGAAGCCGCACGAGCCGGCTGTGATAGGCTGTTCTGCAGGGTGAAGTTCTTACGAGGAGGAAGTCCGAATGTGGAAAATGGAGTTCCTCATGGAGTGGGGGTCGTCTGGCTTGTTGTGAGACTCTGCTGGGGTGGTGGGCCAGCCCTCCCGGCACCTCATAAGAGGCTGGATGAAAAGATAGGACTAAGTAAATCCTGGTGCCTAGGACTCTGAGATCCCACATTGCTGCCAGGTAATGGATACCTGGAGAACAGGTGGGAAATATGAAGGCAATCTATCACAGAAACAACATTATCGAAGCAGCATTAAGTTCATCTTTAATAATGCTCCGCAGATGACACTTTTGTGGGCTCCCTAACCTCCAACCTTTTTGATTCTTTAGCAAAATATGCAACCTACCCTAAAACTAAACTAAACAAACAAACTAATTTGTAAATGAACATAGACTCATTTTATTTACTTGGGTTTGATTTTGTATACTGCTTCGACCTGTAATATTTCACAGAGTTGTATTAGAAAATAGCTCTAAATTGCAAAATGACAACCAAGGAAAAGTGAAATATTTTATATCTGGAGATATGTTCTTGAGATCTGTTTTGAAATTAATGACTGTGAGTTCCTACGCAAGTTCTTAACTGTGTCTTGTCTCTCTTCTCCTGGACATAATTACATGTGCTCAACATATATGAATATTCTATATCCCTTTTAATATAATTTTTTCATAATGAATTTATTATAGTAACATTTCTCAGTTAAACAAGATATGATTGATATCCGTCTTCCAAAACCAAGAGGAAATCAAGCATCAAATCACTAAGACACCCACCCATTCAAAGTAAATTCCAGCTTAGGTAATGATTGAGCTTGTTTTCAATGCTTTCATAGATAGACAACCTAATTGCTCAGAGAAGGCATAATAAAACTTTAATCTGTTATAAACAATGCAGTTTGGTGATTAAGGTCACAGCTAAACCACTTACTGATTATCAGTATTCTTCTGCAGAGCAAAATACTTATCCCTCTTTGACTTAATGTCCATCAACTATAGAATGTGAACAATAAGTGTTTCAAACACTTGAAAAGGTTTCTAAGGGCTGAGAGCATGAGGGAAGTATAAAGAACAAGAGACTCTTCAACTATTATCATTATAATAAGAAAGTCAGTGGTGGTTCTCAGAACCTACTCCCGGCTCTAATCAGGTATCACCCCTGGCAGTGGTCAGGGGATCCTATGTAGTGTCAGGGATCAAATTTGGGTATAACATGTGCCAAAAAAACACCTTACCCACTGTACTATCCTCTTAATATGATTGTTTCTTGGTAGATTTTAAAACCAGTGCAATGAATAGCTCACAAATCTAGATAAGAAATATTTAACTGATATTAGTATAACTTCTCTGTTTTTGGTTTGCTCGTTTAACTTAGTGATTTTAATCTAACACTATTTCTTATAAAGGAATAGCATATTTTTTCTTTTCCCTTACAGTATCTTTCTTTTAATGGAATATTTAAACATTTCGTATTTATTATTTCTAAATAGGCATACATTAAAATACACACAATGATGATAGCACAAGCTAAAATAAAGGGATTAGATTAAAAAACTGTATATGCAACAAGGGAAATATCAACAAAATGTAAAGGAAACCTAAGGAATGGAAACATATTTGTAAATATTATCTCTGATAATGCTTAATTCAGCTTAAAAATGGGAAGAGGAACAAATAGACATTTAAAAACAAGTAGACATTTAGAAAATATTCAGTGGTACATACACAATGGAAAGATTTTCATAGCACTATCAATAAAATGTAGTGCAAAAGTACAATGAAGTATCAGCTCATACTTGTTGAAATGAGCACTGTCAAATAAAGATTGGTAAATTTTGGTCATAGAGCCAGAGAGATAGTACAGTGGAAAGGGCATTGCCTTGCTTGCATTAGACTTGGATTAGATGCTTAGCACCCTATATGGTCCACAGAATACCATAAAGAGTGGTCCCTGACCACAGAGCCAGGAGAAAATCTTGAGCTTGCTAGATCCCAATCATTTGTCTTCCCATTCATCAATTTGCTCGAGTGGGCACCAGTAACATCTCCATACATCCTGTCACAAGCAAATGTAGCCCAAGGGCATCTGCTGGCTCCAGGAACACGAAGAGCCTCAAACCATTCCTTCAGGTCATGGGAATGAAGTCTATAATTGTTACTGGGTTTTGGCATATCAAATACAGCACAGGTAGCTTGCCAGGCTCTGCCGTATAGGTGGTACACTCTGAGTAGTAGGCTCTAATCTCGAGCTTTACTGATGAACCTCAACAGGGAGAGGTCAGCTTTTCTCTTAGGTGGAGCTCTGAGGAACTGTGGATTCTGGATGTTGAGAATGACTGACCTCCTGGTGTGGGGGTTCCCCTGGCTTCTTGCTAGGCTCACTGGGGTGACGGCCCATGGCTAGAACCTGCCTAGAACTGCATAAAGTATAAATGTGAAAGATCCTGGAAAGGACCTGGTTTTAACTTCCAGTATTATCTAAGACTGTTGCGCAGCCGCAGAGTGGCCACATGCCAGTGCAGCAGTGAGTCTGCAGTGTCTAGTGTCTCTCTTCCGGGGTTTCTGGCTGGGAGCTCGCAGCCACACCTTCCAACATGGAGATGGAGGAATGGGAGGAGGAGCCTAAATCCCTGCTCAAGTCTGGCCAGCGTGACCCTCCTCTGCACAAGTGAGCGAACCCTTGGAGCTATGTTGGACTCCTAACATATGCTAGATCCAAAACTAAACATTTTATAGCTTATGGGGCTAGAAAATCGTTGTGAACTAATGGTGAAAGTAAATTTGTGCAGCCACGTGAAAATCAGTCTGAAATTTCATCACAAATTGAAATTAAAACAGTACAGCAGATATGGTGTTTGCTTGCCATGCATGTAGCCAACAAGGATTCAATTACTGGCCTCCCGTATTATTTCCTGACCCCTACCAGGACAGATCTCTGAGCACAGAGCATGGAGTTAGCCCTGGACATTTGCCAGGTGTGACCCCCAAAAAGAATTTAAAATAGAACTGTCACATGATCAGCAATCTGAAATCTGAATATTTATGCAAAGGAAATTAAAACAGGACACCCATATGACATGTTTTTGTGGCTTTACTCAAAATAACTAAGCTATGAAAATAATGTTTGTCTGTTAATGGATTTATGCGTATAATGTATATAGAAAGATATAGCAGACATATAGTTATCCAAGGAATATTGCTAAGTTTTGATAAAGAACGGTCATCATGGACATTTATAGCAATATAAATGTACCTAGTGTAGCCCAATGCCATCTTCTTGCTTCAGGGATACGAACTGGCACATGATAGGGTCAAATGGAAATATTACTGGTGCCCACACGAGAAAATCGATAAACAACGGGATGTCTAGTGATCTAGTGAAATGTACCTAAAAGGCATTATGCTAAGTGAAAGTAAGTCATACAGGTAAAGAAACATCCTGTAAGATATGCGTGTGGGTCTGAAAATGATGAACTGATTAGAAGAGAGCATAGTGGTGATTACCAGGGTCTAGGGTGATGTGGTCCTCACATCGCTGATTATCAGGGAAATGCAATGCAAGAGCACAATTAAGCTTCAGATCACACTTGTGGGAATGACTACTATGAAAAGATGAGAGGTAAGTGAGTGAAAGGGGAAGATGTTGGTCAAGGGGTGTGAAAACTTTCAGTAATTAAGTTCTGAAGATCTTAGCTACAACATAGTGATTGCAGTAATAATCCAGAATTATTTACTTGAAAGCTTCCAGAGATTATATGTTAGATTTTTTCCCCATAAAATATGTGATGTGATATAGTGCAACTGTACCCCTTTGGTAGTAAGTTTCACCATATATTATTGCATCATATGAACATATATAATAGTATTGAATGTTTAATGTCAAATGTATCTCAATGCAATTGAAAAATATAAATCAACTAACATGTTTCTTTTTATGTCTTCAATTGCTTTTCCCCTCTTTCCTTTAATGAGATTTTAAAAAATGAGATTTTTCAGGTCATTATTTATAAAACTCTAAAAATGTGTAAAATGTGTGACTTTCTGGGAGTTTATTTATATTGCATATCAGAACATTATCGAATAGATTGCATTATTATAATATACCATCCATTTAGAAATTACATATACAAGCCATACATATATTTAAATATCTATATAAAATGTATATAGAATAAATATATATTACAATCCTCTTTATAAGGATTTGTACTATTGATATATATAAAATTTCATATGTCTAATACATATAATACTTTCATTTAAGCAGTCAAGTAGTTTGGAGCTGTCGGAATAATAAATTTTATTTCATTTTGATGTATTCCAACATTGACACTTTATCTGTGTAATCTTGCTTCTGTCTGATATTATGTTTTTTCTATCCAAGTAAATTCCCTGACATTTCTTGTAGGATGGAGTTAGTTACTAACAATACATTGTCTTAGTTTTCATCTTAGAGAATTTGGAGATCCTTCATCCTTTGAAACATGTTTTTATAAATATAGATATCTGGTTGGCAGGTCAATATTTCTCTTTTATTGTTTTAAAGATGTCACCCCTTTGTGTCTTAACTTTTATGATCTGACAAGAAGTTGCTGTCATTCTTATCTTCATTCCTTTTTACAACGTGTATCCTACTTTATTTCTTGCTGTCAAATTTTCTATTGTTTAGAGCAATTTTTATGTAACATACCACCAAAGACAAAGCAAGAGAGAGAGAGAGAGAGAGAGAGAGAGAGAGAGCTGCAAAATAGTCTCTGAATTTCTTGAATCTGAGACTTGGTGCCTATTATCAATTATGAAAAAAATAGCCAAAATTCAACAACTTGGTTTATGAACTGTTCTCAGTCTCGTTTTTCCCTTTTTTTATTCAATGGCACATGTATTAGAATACAGTCCTGATAGTCTTTCTGTTTTTTTCTATTTCTCCTTTTTGTTTCAGTTTTGATTGTCTGTATATAACTTCCCTTCAAGTTCATTGACACTTTCCTCAGCTTAGCTGATTTTTCTACCCCTTGCATGCAGGAGGTGCAGGGTTGATCCCTGGCACTATACGGTAAACCTGAGCATGTCTAGAAGTGATCCCTGAGCACAGAGTCAGGAGTCACACAAGAGCTCTGCTAGGTACAAACCACAAATCAAAGAAATATTTCCTTTATTTGCTTGGAGATAGTTTCAACATCTCTGATCAGCAAGGGATAGATCTATTGATTGCTTTGTCAATTGGAAAAGAAAACAACCAAAATAGCATCATAACTTGTATTCAAACTCTAAATCCTATGTTCCAGGATAACATATATCACAGTTCTCCATTTCATAATCCTGTATGCCTCTGCCAAGGACCCCTAGGACCTCAAAAGTATTTATTCATGCCACTATCACTATTGCCATCTTCCCGTTCATCATCTATTTGCTCCATCAGGCACCAGTAACATCTCCATATATCCTGTCTCATGCTAGTAGAGCCCAAGGGCATCTGCTTGCTTCAGGAACATAAAGAGCCTCAAACCATTATATTAGGTCATAGGAATGACCTAATATAATTGTTACTGGTATTTGGCCTATCAAATACGACACGGGCAGCTTGCCAGGCTTGCCATGAGGGTGGCATACTCTTGTAGTCACCTCTAAATACAGCATTTATTGATGAACTGTGCGGCTGCTGCGGCTGCAGGAGCCAGGCTGTGATAGGCTCATCTGATGAGAGGGAAGTCTGGATGTGGAAAATGGCGGCCCTCATGGAGTGAGAGGGGGCATCTGGCTTGTTGTGAGGCTCTGCTGGGGTGGCGGGCCAGGGCTAGAACCTGCCATCCCTCCCGGGCACCTTGTGAGCGGCTGGGCACAGGGAGAGCTGGTAGCAGCTCTGCCCCATGTCTGTGAGTCTCTGGATCAGCATACCTGGGCGGATTGATAAAAACTGCTGCAGGGTGGGTGTCGAAGATCTGGGCTGTGATAGGCTTGTCTGCTGGGTGGAGTTCTGATGAGAGGGGAGTCCGGATGCGGAAAACGACTGCCCTCATGGTGAGGTGTCATCTGACTTGTTGTGAGGCTCTGCTGGGGTGGCGGGCCAGGGCTAGCACCCGCCATCCCTCCCTGGTGCCTCGTGAGCGGCTGGGCACAGGGAGAGCAAGTAGCAGCTCTGCCCCATGTCTGTGAGTCTCATATGACTTCATTTATTTGAGTCATTTTTTTAAATCTCTGTTCCAAAAAAGTTACTGGAGCATGTATAGCGATGAGTAAGAGATAGTTCCTGTTCTTGATCAGCTCAGTAGGTAACAAGCTTAGTAGGCAGGACACTTTTTCTAAACCTCTGACTCAATCTCCTTCAAAATATGCACTCTGTATTAAACTCAGATATGAAGACAGGTCAACTGTGTAATGTTTTGACACAATTACAGTGAAATGGAAATTTCATGCATGACAGTCAATGGAATTAAACATATGACTTAGAATTTTTTTTTTCGTTTTTGGCTCACACTCGACAATACTCAGGGGTTGCTCCTGGCTCTGCACTCAGGAATTACTCTTAGAAATGCTCAGGGACCATATGGGATGCTTGTGATAGAACCTGGGTTGGCCATGTGCAAGGCAAACACCCTACCCGCTGTGCTATCGCTCCTGCCCCAAACTTAGAAATTTTTAACTTAGAAATTTTTAATACCACAAATTAAATCCAAAGATTGTACATGCATTGAACCCTCTACCTCCTTCCCAAGCACATTTATGATTGAAATAGAAAAGGTGACATGATCCAACATGATTCAAAATAATAATTTTACGTACACTAGTGTGCTTTGCTCTATTTTTTTAAATTTAATACAGAAATTTCATGGCCAATTTTTTAAATACTTAATGCAACTATTTGAGCTGCCATAGTTTAGAAGTATAGCCACTTAAGGAAAATGTAACATGAATACATTGTGTTATTTTTATATTTCTGCCTTAAATAGTACCCTCAAAATTATTCATTTAGAGCAACATAAATGTATGTGTTTACTGTTAAATATGTGAGAATTCTGACAAGGGTCTCTCTGGGGTGATTCAAAGTATTTGCAGAGATGTTTTCTTTTTTTACATGAACGGAATGTGCTCTGTCACATTCCCTAACTTTAAGAGTCTTCTAATGCTTCTTGCTTCACAGCACGTTTCTTGCTTGTTCCATCTTCAAAGCCAGCAATGGTGGATTGAATCCTGTATCTCTATCCTCTCTTTCTGCTTCTCTTGATCACTTTCAAGAATTCTGGTGATCACATTAGATCCATCAAAGGAATTGTGAATAATCTTTTTATATCAGAATTAGCTGATTAATCACCTTATTTCCACCTTAAAACTTCATTCTGTCTTGCCATGTAACAATATAGTGTTAGGTTCTGGACATTTGCCTGTAAACATCTAAACATCTATGCTTATCCATTTTTGTGTCTAGCATAGCCATTACTTTAAAAAATTTCATGCTGTTAAAAATAAAGATCATCAAAACTATTTTTTTTCTACTGCACTGTGATTCAATCAGTACTACACTGAGCAACACTGAGCAATGATTGAGCAACATTGCTCCTATGTTGGAGCAATCACCCAAATCTTAAAACTTATTCAAGAACATATAAGAACAGCTCAGAGAGGATTGTATTAATTAGTTAATTAATTAATTAATCAAATTTGGGGCTGGAATGATAGTTCAATGGGGAGGACATGTGACTTGCACTCAGCCGACCTGGGTTTGATCCCTGGCTTCCCATATAGTGCCATGAACACCGCCAGGAGTAATTCCTGAGTGTAGAGTAATCCTTGTGCATAGCAGAGTGTGACCCAAAAAAGCAAAAAAAAAAAAAAAAAGAATTCATTTGTCACCCTAAATATTGCACTAGGCATTTGTACTGTTCAACAGTCACTTCCAACTGTTTATCCAAGCACAGAGTAAATTGTGCTTGCTGTTTTCCTTTGCATAATATACGATCATGACAATTGTTGTGATTATTGCAAAGTGTGCAGAAGGATATGAGTATCTTCTTTAAGGGGGAGAGTTCAAGAGGCCATGATTGATTTGTTTCATTTCTCCTGATTTTTGCCATAGTGAGTAAAAAATTTTACCTGATAGCTACTTTATCAGTCATCATTTCAGAATGAACACAGCAAAAGCAGGGTTTAATCTATCATCGGCTAAACACTTTCCTTACAAGCATTGAAAAATAGTTTTCTTCTCTGCTGATGGAATTAAATTAATCTTTGATAAATTAATGTGCATATAGAATAATCTATTCACAATTAATTTCATTCAATTTATGATCAATGGTATAGGAAACTTGAAAGCATATAAACAATGTATTTAAGGGATTATTAACATTAAAGTAAAATCAACTGTCATAAATATTAAATCAAATGTTATAGTTTTGTGGGAAACAATCCTCAAGTGCTTCATGTTAACAAAATAATAGGCAATTAAAACTGAATTTTTCCCAAAGATACAAGTATAATTAACAGTTTTCTATTGCTATTATTTCATATCTGTACACATCTTTCTTTCTATCTATCTATCTATCTATCTATCTATCTATCTATCTATCTATCTATCTATCTATCTATCTATCTATCTATCTATCTATCTATCTATCTATCTATCTATCTATCTATCTATCTATCTATCTATCTATCTATCTATCTATCTATCTATCTATCTATCTATCTATCTATCTATCTATCTATCTATCATCTCTCTATCTGTCTGTCTGTCTGTCTGTCTGTCTATCTATCTATCTATGCATCTATCCATCTATCCATCTATCCATCTCTCTATCTGCTAAGGCATGAAGTAATAAAGGGAGAGGAGAGAGGATTGTAGCTCCCCCTCCGGGGGGCTCCCAAGGCCACAGGCTCAAGGGACCTCCTCGTATTCCACAGCCTTAACAGTACTTGGGGTCAGGGGTGACCATGGCAGCACATTCCAGGACTTAGCCAGGTCCCCCTGAAGTACTCACAGTCTGTTAGGGCCCCAGCCTTTGTCTAGGACCAGCACCATTCCCCGTCCCCCCACCACCCCTTCTAGGGAATAAAGAGCAAGGCCAGAGGTTCCTCTTTAATCATTTTTGTTTCACCTTGCTGCTCTCTGCAGGAACCTCTCTCTGCTCTCTCCCTTCAGGTTGTCCTGCAGGCTGCTCTCTCTTTGGGGGATCTGTACGGGTTCCTCTCATTAGGGCATATGGAGATATTACTGGTGCCCGCTCAAGCGAATAGATGATGAACGGGAAGATAGTGATAGACTCACTTCCGGATGTCTCTGTTCAGGGCTTCGTGCTTCAGGTCCTCTCCCAGGATCTCTCTTTTCAGGACCTCTCTTCTCAGGTCCTCTCTGCTCAGGGCTTTGCACTTCAGGGCCTCTTTTCTCTGGACTTCTCTGCTATGTCCCTATCTTTATTTTTCTATGTTCCATTGTTTCATCCTGTTGCTTCTATTTCCTGTTTCTCTAAATCCCTGTTTCTCTGAGTTCTATCATTTAGTCCTAAAGCCCTATTGCTTTGTTGCCTTGTACCCCTGTAGCTTTGGTGCCAACCCTTGGTCTCTGGACCAGGCCTTGTGACTCTGGTGCTGGCCCGTGGGCCTAGACACCAGGACCAACTTCTCCTCCCTGGTGACAGCCACACAACTGAAAACTGACATCTATATATACAATTTTTAATTTCACAAGTGGTGCTCAGGAGCCCGGGGTGGGGGCCACCGTTGCTGATTTTCAGTCCAATATAAGGAAACAAAGAAGAGCAGCATTAGTTCAGTTGCATATGGGCATGTATTAACCCCTTTACTATCTCTTTAGCGCCTGTGACTCAGTATTAACTCATATTTAACCATTCACTTTTTTTTCTCTTTTATTTTTTTTAAATTTTTTTTATTTTTAAAATTACAAAGATATACAATTAAAAAGTTCATATTTGGGTTTTGGTCAAACAGTGTTGCAGCACCCATTAAAAATGTCGAGGAACTGCAGAGATAGTTTAGGGGGGTCTTTGTCTTGCAGCTAGCCTTGGTATGGTGACTCAAGCCTCAATGGGAGTGATCCCATGGCATACACAGAGCTAGCAGTCAGCTCGGAGCACGGCTGGGTATGGCCCCAACTCCCTATAAAAATAAAAGCCTATAATTTGAATAACAACAAGAATATAATAAATGTAAAACTGACTTGATCTATTGCGTCATTCACAACTAATTCATTCACAGTTTGAGCAGTCATTATGCCTCTCAATTTGTTCCAATAAATGCAGTAAATAGTCAAACCAAAACTACAAACCCAATGAAGCCATTTTTTCTAAATAGAACTGCAGCCCCATAATATTTTTATGTTTGTCACATTATTTTTTTGTTTTTAATGGATCGATAGCCCCTTAACATAACAATTTAGAAATACAAATATTTCACCTGTGTAATAATCAGTTGATTAGTGAACTGACTTACTTTTAAACTATTGATTTTCCTACTGGAAATTTTAGAAGAAGATAAGGTTATTTAATTGGGTCCATGAATTTTTGAAGATGAACTGTACTTTCAAACTATGTATCACAATAATAATGTTCGAGGAAAATATTCAGTGTCCAGAGAACATGTTCCCCAGGAAATCTATTTAATCTGAATCTTAATCACATTCACTCTTCTTTGATCCTAGTAAATCTTTACAAAGTAGAAGAATTCTGACAAAATCCAAATGAAGGCTTAGTTCTCCCAATATTTTACAAAGTTGAAGTAAGTTTACTTAAGATATATAAAAGCACATATGACAAAAAGCGGTTGAAAAGGTGCTGACTTAATAGAAATTTTAACTTGGAAGATTATAGGGGCCCGATATGAATGGCTGAGAGCACATAATAGAGAAACGCATTTCATATCAGCACTACCTAGTAAGAAAAGAAATTCGGTATGAAAATACCACCTTCACCATGTGAGGATTATTTATATATGATCATTTATATATACCTGAGAAGGAGCATATAAAACAAACACAATTTATATGTCTGTTGTAGACTTATCTTTACAAATCACTCATGCATATGAATTTTATGAGGAGAAACTAGCAAGTGAAGAATTGATTAGAGTGTATTATATATGTATGTCTGTGTGTGTATGTAAGTTTTTCTGTCAAGGTGATGTTATTATAGCACTTTTTTCTTTTTGCCTTTCTGGGACACACCTGGCATGCTCAGGGAACTATTATTCCCTGGCTTTGACTCAGGAATTACTCCTGGCAGTGCTGTGGGACTATGTGGGATGCCACGGGTTAAACATGGGTGGGCTGCATGGGAGGCAAATGCCCTATCTGCTGTATTATCACACTGGGCCCAATATAGTACATGCTGTTACAAGATATATCACAGATTAAAGTGCATCATTTTGTTCAGTATTCAATGCCCTCAGAATGTTGACAATTTTCCTTCTAATTCTGTGATTCTTAGTTCAGTCTTTTGTGAAATATCTATTATGTCACTGTCCTCATCAACTCTCTTTTCCATCATTAGCTGGTCTCTTTCTGCTACATTGTCATTCAAATAGTTTGGCACAGGATTAAAGAACTCTCCGGCACAATTTTCTTCTCCTTTCTGAGGTCCTACATCTTCTCCAAGATTTGCCATTTAAATTGATTAAAATATTATTAAAGTCAAAAACACTTAAATTATTAACCAGCAATTATCTCCAAAGCTATTGATGCAAACACTGAAGTGAGGAGAATGATCACTGAAAACTGATAGTTGTTGGTGCATTAGTTAATAAAACATCCTCTTTATATTACAATCATGTCACTATAGAAACTGGGTTACAAATGACAGGGATAGTTAATCACACAGTGGACACAATTTCCAATAACATTATGTTTACCAGATTTCCCCAGGAAAGGCAATATATAAAAATGTTTTCATATTCATGAACATTATCCAATTATACAGAGATGAGGAAATAATATAATGAGGCAGAGCAAATACAATCGAATATTTCATAAACTCAGAAAACCTTCTGGAAAATTATACTCTAAAGTGAAGATTATAGAGAACTTTTGGTTTCCAGGATATGTCTTAACAGTTGGTCTACATTAAGTGCACCTCTAGCAACTTGAATTGAATTGAACATATGAAAAATATCAAAGTCGCTACAAGAAGTTGTATAGCCTGGACAAATGTGAAAATTTCCTTTTCTTGGTTTTCTATAAACTACATCTATATGGAAATATTAAATGTGGCAGGTAGATGATATAAAATGGTACATATTATATTATGAATATTATTATTTTATGGTATATAAGGACAGTATACGTAGTGAACTGGACTTATCAGATATATTCATGTCTAATCCTTCACAGTCACCCCAAATTCCATTGAAACAAAATATTTTATGGAAACTTAGGGTCAGATAATATACATATGTGTATCTGAAAAGTTTAAAAGGAAATTGCATTTATTTCTTAAATAAAAACATTTACCCTTTATTGCATACCAGATAGCACATGCCATAATCCCAGCTGTATATACAGTGATGTGTGCACAAAATTTCAGTCCTGAGCTATAGAATTTAGAATATCTTCAGTATTGGGGGATAGCTTCCCACGTGGTGCGCAGGGAGGTCCAAGACCACCTATGATCCTCCACCCACCAGATCTGGGGTTCAATGCAAGGACCCAGGGTTACAATAGTGCCTAGGCAATTCAGGTGAAACTGGTGAAACTGCCAGGTGAAACTGGGCTACCCCAGCAGTGCTTCTGAGCACTTCGGGATAGTGCTCAGAAGACTGTGTAGTACCAGGGCTTGATCCAACCCAGCTCAGGTGCATGCTAGGCATGATTCCTAACAGTTTTACTGTCTCCCAGTCCCTGAAACTACTATTCCAGCAGGACAGAAAGACATTAGCCCAAGAATAACATCAGTGGACATTTGGCCAACTTTCGTGTATGTCCAAAAGGAAAAAAAAGTAAAAAGAACACAGTCTTCGAGAATATGTTATGATAAACGAGACTAATTGGGAGGTAGAATAAAGGCCTCTTGAGGAAGAGTGCTCTGGAAGTCAGAAAAACATTTGTAAAAGTCTTGAGCCAGAAAGCTATGGAGTGTTTAAACAATCCTAAGTGTGTGCTTGGAATAAAAAAAATAAGTAGGGAGAGCAAAAAGTGAGATCTTAAAGTCAGACTGGGGCCAGAATATGCCCAAATTTGAGGTCCACTGGGATCTCATTTCTAGAGAACAATGTATAGTAATTGAAGAATTTATCCTAGGGATGCCTGGAAGTTTTAAGTTAGGTAATACATATAAAGCAAATAGCCAAGGTAACCTATTTTATATGTTATTTTAGATAGTCATTTTAAATGATTGCTGTCTATTACTTACCATTTCAGTATCACTGCAGTTTGATGAAGAGGCTAAAAGCAAATAGCTAAGGCTACAGGATTATTAGATTTTTCAAAAGTGGTCATTGTCGTTATGAGATTTTTAACATAATTCTTCAGTTCCAAGTTATCTAAGAATATTCTGGGACAGACACCCAATGAATTGGACTTTCTCTGGTCACATAGATAGAAAAGACAACCTAGAGAATACTCAAGGGCTTCATGACATTTGCTGAAAGATACCATGTTCTCAAGTATACATAAGGAAGGAGTTGTTATTACCTATAAATACCAACTTAAATGATCTTAAAGGATCTTAATAAGTAATTTTCCAGAAGAGATATGTAAATGACCAGCAGGTCTTAGAGAAGGTGAAAAATATCTCTAACCATAAGGGAAATATCAACGTAAACCACAATGAAATATTCCTTCAGAACTTTTGGAATGACTTTTTGTTTGTTTTGGGGACAAGCTGTACTCAAGGCTTACTGCTGGCTCTATTCTCAGGAGACACTCCTGGTGGGACTTGGAAGATGGTAGTTAGCATCCTACCTGGTGTGCTACCATCCAACCCTAAAGTCTTTCTTTCCTTTGTTTTATTTTTTTTAATTTGTTAAAAAGTTTTATTATACCACCATAAGAGCTGCTACTGGCTCTAATTGTGCCCAGCCACTCATGAGGTGCCCAGGAGGGATGGCAGGTTCTAGCCTTGGCCTGCCACCCCAGCAGAGCCTCACAACAAGCCAGACGACACCCCCACTCCATGAGGACCTCCATTTTCCACATCTGGACTTCCCCCTCATCAGAACTCCACCCAGCAGACCAGCTTATCACAGCCCAGCTCGCGCGGTTCATCAATAAATGCTGGGTTTTGAGATAACTACAAGATAACTACCCGCACTGCAGAGCCTGGCAAGCTACCCATGTCGTATTTGATATGCCAGATACCAGTAACAATAGACCTCATTCCCATAACCTGAAGGAATGGTTTGAGGCTCTTTATGTTCCTGGAGCAAGCAGGTGTCCTTGGGCTCTACTTGCATGAGACAGGTCATATGGAGATGTTACTGGTGCCCGCTCGAGCAAATCAATGATGAATGGGAAGACAGTGATACCACCATGAGATATACAGTTACAAAAGTTCATATTTGGGTTTCATTCATAGTGTTCCAGCACCCATCCTCCACCGGTGCTCTTTTCCAACCACCAATGTCCTCTGATTCCCTCCCCTCCTCAGCCTGTGTCTATGGCAGGCAATTTTCACTTCTCTCTCTCTCTCTCTCTCTCTCTCTCCATTCTCTTATGCATTGTGGATTGCAATACATACATTTAGAAGTTATCATGTATATCCTTTTGCCTACTGTCAATGCTCAGTTCTACGCTGGTGTTATTATTTACTATAATTATTAGTACACTGTTCCTTTCTCTGCGTTACCTAACCTCTGACTCACACATTTGCAGTAGGTCCAACCTACTGATAAGACCTCCTGATCCATAGCATGATACCAATATCCAAAGCCAGACAAAACATGGATTACAAGGTCCTTGGTTTTAAACAAAGGCAAGAGATAGCAAGTGTTAGTAAGAACACATCACACTGAAATTATCATGTTTATCCCTACTTTCCACACTCAGTTCTAGCCCATTATTCCTATTCCCAACTATTATTGTAAAATTTGTCCCTTCTCTATATTACCTACCCTCCACTTCCACACCATTGTGGTAGACTCCAACCCCTGACAAGTCCTCCTGGCCCATTTGGCCTGGCCTTGGGTAGTAATCTCATCCTTTTTTATATCCCACAAATGAATGCAGTCATTCTATATGTGCAAAAGGATAGAGAAAATGAGAGAAACAGAAGAAAATTGCAGGTTATAGAGGCAGATTGTGTGAGGTTGGGGTTGTGAGGGAAACAGGGCATATTGGTGTTGGAAATTGTGCACTGGTGAAAGAATGAGTGTTGGAACAATGTCTGACTAAATCCCAATCATGAACAGCTTTATAATGGTCTGTTGCACAATGATTTAGTAAAAAAAAACAACTATAGATTAAAGTAAAATTATAAATAAAATTAAATTTAAAAATTCCTTGTTGTTGGAAATGTTAATGATGTATTCATGGTGGTAAACAGTTATGAGATTGTTCAAAAAAATTAAAAAATTCAACTACTATATGATATAGCAATTCCACTTCTGGCATCTATCTGAAAATACACAACATTTTTCTCTTACCTTTATTATAGCATTATTTACCATGTAATTCGTGCTTGTAAAAAAGTAGAATAAATAATATGTGATGAAATTTGATAAGGAGTTTTTCTCCTTAACATTTCCTAAGAGTACAATCACTGTTATTTCCTTTGTTTTTTGTTTTTGCTTTTTTGGGTCATACTCATCCATGCTCAGGGATTACTTCAACTCTGAACTCTGGAATTACTCCTGATGGTGTGTGGGGGGACCATATGTGGTGTGGGGGACCATATGTGGTGCCGGGAATCAAACCCAGGTCGGCCGCGTGCAAGGCAAAAGACCTACCCACTGCACTATTGCTCCAGCCCATGTGATTTCCTTTAATTTCATAAAGCATTTCTTTTTCTACCCTCTCCCCACTTTTTCTTCTCTCTCTATTCCTTGTCCTGTACCAATAAATTAACCAACTAATCAATTTATTTCTTTAAAAGGATGCTCTCTTTCTGCAGTCACGAAGGAAAACTTGAGTCTTGCAATCACTATTCTATCATTGGACTGTTGATAGCCAGAGATGCTCTGACAATCCTTTCACCTCACTTTCAATGTGGCAAAATGTCCACACTGAGAATATACATCAGATGAGTAATGTAACAATAAATTTCCCTGATAATCCTTGAGGCAAGTTTTCCTAAGCACAGAATTTGCAGCTCCTAATACATCATTCGAATACTAGTGGAATCCTTTTAAGAAAGGGTGCTAAATCTAGGATACTGAAAATAAGAATTGATAACCTGACATACAAAGGTTTAGAAAAGTAGAAACTCAAGTATTCATTGTCCTATAAGACAATAGATCTTTGGTGTACAGAGGTTTTTTCCCCTGTCACTGTCTGTCTGTATCACTGTCTTCCTGTTCATCATCAATTTGCTTGAGCGGGCACCAGTACCATCTCCATATGTCCTATCTCAAGCTAGTAGAGCCCAAGGGCATCTGCTTGCTCCAGGAACATAAAGAGCCTCAAATCATTCCATCAGGTCATGGGAATTAGTTCTATAATTGTTACTGGTATTTGGCATATCAAATACGACACAAGAGGCTTGCCAGGGTCTGCTGTGTGGGTGGCATACTCTTGTAGTCACCTCTAAATCCAGCACTTATTGAAGAACTGTGTGGCCGCTATGGCCGCGCGAGCCAGACTATAATAGGCTCTTCTGCTGGGTGGAGTTCTGACTAGAGGGAAGTCTGGATGTGGAAAATGGTGGCCCCTCATGAAGTGGGGGTCGTCTGGCTTGTTGAGAGGCTCTGCTGGGGTGGTGGGCCAAGGCTAGAACCCGCCACCCCTGCCGTGTGCCTCGTGAGTGGCTGGGCACAGGGAGAGCTGGTAGCAGCTTTGCCCCATGTCTGTGAGTCTCTGGATCAGCATACCTGGGCAGGACTTGAAAAAAGACTGCTGCAGGGTGGGTCTGATGAGCCGGTCTGTAATAGGCTCTTCTGCATGGTGGAGTTCTGATGAGAGAAAAGTCCGGATGTAGAAAATGGCGGCCCTCATGAGTGGGGGTCATCTGGCTTGTTGCGAGGCTCTGATGGGGTGGCAGGTCAATGCTAGAACCTGCCATCCCTCCCAGGTGCCTAGTGAGCGGCTGGGCACAGGGAGAGCCGGTAGCAGCTCTGCCCCATGTCTGTGAGTCCTTCCCCTAACTAAATGATTATATTAAAGTTTGGAAGATTCACATACATCTAGCTAAAAAAATACTTGAATTTCATGATAACACAGAAGACAAGCTAATATTATATCCCGCTTTCTTTCCTTCCAACCCCACAAATTTCACCAACAGCACTATATTCTCAGATATGATTCTTTCAAGTCAGCAAACAGCCTCCTCTCCAATCTGTATTTTGCCTCAATTATCCCTAGAGCCAAGAAGATTTGATGTAGAAGAACTTATCTAAAAGCTGACAGTGGGGGCAGCCACAACCCGTATACTCTTTTCTTCTAATAAAGAAAACCAAGCTCTTGGTGCCAACCACATAGATTACTAGCAGCAGTCATCAAAAATGGATCAGTCTTGAGGGAGACTTTAAAACCACATTTTCATAGAAATTATTTCCATAAATGAAGTGAAGGTGGCAAAAAGGGAAGTACATGGTTCACTGAGGTGAGAAATGAGAACAGAGAGAAAGCCAAGAACCTAGACACGGAAACCCCGGATTACTTAACCATGACTGATTTGACTTTTCCACTTGACTCAATTGAAAACATCCTTGACGTGGATTCAGGCCAGACTTTCCTTGTCTTAGAGCATTTCACTTAGAAAGCTAAAAGTTATCAATTCTTTCTCTTCTCCTTTGAACTCTAGATCCCTGTAAAAGTTTAAGTCTTGCCTTATAGGAATTCCTTCTGAAAGATTGAGTCTTACACCTAGACTTGTGTCGGGCGCCCCGCGGGGTCCCCGACAGTGCCGGGAAGTGAGTTCCCTTCTACCTCCCCGCCGGCGAGGAATGGATGAGCACTCAGGGATCCGATGAGGTTTTAAAAAGACTTTACTTATCACAGGTTCAGGCATACAAATCAGCAAAAGGAAAAACCCGATGCTTAGGATTCCAGGCTAGAACCCCAGCCACGTGTAGGCCAAGATGGCGACCACCACGTGCAAAGGCTTTGGGAGAGGAGAAGAACACTTCCAAGCAGGGCGACCGCTCACAGCGAGCACAGCCCCCAAAGAAGCGCGGAGAGTGAAAACCGGCTAGTTTATATCCCTTCAACTCAGACCTTCCTCCCATTGTTATGGAAAGCAGGGAGTGTTAAATGTCCTTAGATAATCCCTCCCTGCACCTCACCTAGGCCCTTTAGTGTGCTAATGCAGCGGCCCTTAAAGGAGTCCTGCAACAACTCCCCTGATTAGTTTACTAATAAAAATTGAAAAGGTAAGAAATATTTAGTAATGTACAGAAAATTAAGATAAGAAAAAACAATTCGAATTACAAAATGATAATACATGTTACTTTAGGATCCTAACTTGTTTTTGGACCCAAAGCAAAGTTCAAGACAAAGTGTTTTTAGCTGTCTGATTATAACGGACTATCGCTTGCACTGTCCATAATTTGTGAGAGTCAATTTGCTATATTTTGTGTAAAGTCTGTGGGGCTACTTCTGGAACAGCAATAGCGGTGATCATATGAGTATGAGTCTCTGGAGAGCAGCGATCAGGAACTCGTTGAATTGTCAGGAACACTGGATCGGGTCTCATGAACACTGGAACAAGTATCTCGAATTCTGGAACAGGAGTCTTGAGTGCTGGAACAGGTGTCGGGAACATCGGTGTGGTATCTTGAACTCTGGAACAGGAGTCTTGAGCGCTGGAGCAGGTGTCCGGAACATCGGTGTGATATCTTGAACTCTGGAACAGGAGTCTTGAGCGCTGGAGCAGGTGTCTGGAACATCGGTGTGGGCGTCTTGCAGGGCTTCTTCAGCAAGGGAACATTGGCACCGGTAACTGTACCTGTAGCTTAGGCGAGACAAAAACACTTTTCGAGGTTAATCACAAGTAGAGATTTTAAGGCTTTGTAGGGATCCAAGTCTGGGATGGAGAGAAGAATATAAAGAAGCTCCAACATGGGTGGAGCAGGGAAATAAGTATGAGAATTGATGATTTTAAAATTGATAAATCTAGTGGATCAGCAGTGGAGTTGATGAATGTAATAGAGGTTTGTAGTGGTCAGAAATTGAGAAGGTAGTAGTTGAGACATAACATAGACACAACATTAATCACAAACATAATGGTGGCCACCACATGCACACACACGCACACATACATTTGATCGATCAATATCTTACAGCTGTATATGTGACCCATTTAGGGTGATAAATGGTAACGAGTCAAGCGCTTCATAAATATAAAGCCGGCAAATGATGGTGAGAAAGTGTCTTTTCCTGTGAATAGAGCATTGGGAAAAATTAGTTTTGCAAATTATTAAATTTTTAGCGAGCACTGTTTTAGGAGTCTCGGAGTATTGAGCACTGTAGCGCAGGTTTACTGGATTCGAATATCTCATCCTGTGAACAGAATCATTAGAAAAACAATTTTTTATTGATTTAGCAAACATTTTTGTAATGAGCACTGTGATCAGAGTCCACCCATTTTTCCACCCTTTTTTTTTTTGTAAGAAAGAAAATATTTAGGCTGTAAGGCAAGATATTAGACATGAACCATGATCACAGACTGCAAAACAAGATCATTATTAAAAGGAACCAATCCAGGAAGTTTAAACAGCAACTTGCAATTTAAAATTTAAGACTTTATATTGAAAGAATTAATTGTTTTCTGATTCTTGGAGAATTCTAGTCTTAACAAGTCGCAGAGGGACCCAGAGTTTCTTGGCAGGGTTATCATCTGTAGAAATGAAAGCATAGCCTCTTCCCCGAATGAGGAGGCGACCTGCAATCCATTTATCATCAATTTTCACCCAGATAGGTGAATTGACTGTTTTTTGAGTTTGCATATCTTCTTGAAAGTGACGTTCAGCCGCGGTATAGGGATCTCCTTGAGGTATATTTAAGAAGTTTAAGGTGAATAATGTTAAAGATAAAGAATCCATTGGAGGCATGCTTGTTTTTCGTTGCTTTAATAGCTGAGTTTTAAGTGTTCTGTGGGCACGCTCAACTATTCCTTGTCCTTGTGGATTATATGGAATTCCTGTAATATGTTTGATCTGCCATTCCTCGCAAAAAGGATTTGAAGGTTTTGCTGGTGTAAGCAGGACCATTATCTGTTTTTATGGTATGGGGAATACCCATGACGGAGAAGCACTGGAGTAAAAATGAACAAACAGATTTAGCTCTTTCAGACGCCATAGGAACAGCCCATATGAACCGGGAATATGTATCGATGACCACATGAAGGAAAGGTTTGTTGGGAAATAAGTTAGTATGAGTTATATCCATCTGCCACAATTGGTTTGTCTGTAAACCTCGAGGATTTGCTCCTGCTACATGAGATGTACAATGTAAAGGAGCACAGACAGGACAGTTGCGGACAATTTGTCTAGCTTGTCTCCATGGGATGCCATGGTGTACATGAAGGCGGCGGGCATTTGTATGTAGAGTCTGGTGCTCTTCCTCAGCTGATTTAAATACTGGTGCTGCCAAGAGATCTGCTGCTTCGCTTCCTCGAACCATTGGCCCGGGAGTCGGCTGTGAGAACGGATGTGGGAGATGTATATAGGGAATGTTCTATTTCGGAGGAGATCTTGTAGTTTATGGAGCAGCTCCTGAATTATAGGATTATGGGCATTTAAAGAAGCAGTGACAATTCCAGGAAATAAACCAACTACATATGCAGAATCACTCACCACATTACATGGGCCAGATACATGGGATAGTAAATGTATCAGGGTGGCGAGTTCCACTTGTTGGGCAGATTTATAATTTGTATGCACAGTAGTGGTCAACGAAGGACCTGTAATTCCACCCCTTCCTGATGAGGAGCCATCAATATAATACACTGGAGCATCAGGAATGGGAGAGGAGCGGACAATGGTGGAAATTATAAAAGGTGTCCTTTTCAGAAATTCCCAGGTTTTTCCAGCTGGGTAATGATAAGATATTTCTCCTGAAAAATCTGCTAAAGCTCTCTGAAGGATTTCACTGAGTGGTAAAACAGCTTCAATTTCTTTTTAGGGTCAGGTAGTACAATTACATGGGGATCATGTCCAAGTAATACTTGGGTTCTTGATCTTCCCTTAATTATAAGGTTAGCTATCATCTCAAGGTAAGGTGTAGCAGTACGATTCTGCTTGTTATGTAAGTAAACCCATTCTAACGGTCCAGATAATTGGGCTATAGCAGCAGTTGGAGACTCGGGAGTGTTGAAGACCAAGAACCATACCTTTTCTCCGGGATTAAATCTGGAGAGGTAAGATTTTTGAAGCCGATTCATGAAAAAAATCTAATTCCTTCTGAGCTTTAGGAGTTAGCTGCCTTGGGCTATTTAAAGCAGGATCACCTTCAAGGGTGTGGAACAGGTTACTGAGCTCACAGTTAGGAATACCAAGGGAGGGGCGCACCCAGTTGATATCCCCCAGCAGTTTTTGAAAATCATTCAAGGTTTTGAGCCTTTTCTGACTAATGGAGATCTTTTTGAGGACGCACTGTAGTGCGGTCAAGAGCATAGCCCAAATATTCATATGGAGGCTGCATCTGGATTTTCTCCAGAGCTACTTGTAAGCCAGCCTCTGGTAAAACTGTCATTACATCATTATATAAATTCTGGAGATCTCTGGAATTATCACAAGCTAGCAGGATATCATCCATGTAGTGGATGATGTATGCACCAGGAAATTTAGCACCGAATGGGTCGCAAAACCTCATCAACAAAGTGTTGACACATCGTAGGTGAATTAGTCATTCCTTGGGGCAATACTGTCCACTGAAACCTACGTAAAGGACCTTTATGCTTAATGGAAGGGACTGAAAATGCAAACCTTTTCCGATCATCTGGGTGGATAGGTATGCTGTAAAAGCAGTCTTTTAAATCTATGATAATTAGCGGCCAATCCTTAGGAATAGCTGCTGGAGAGGGGAGCCCAGGTTGTAGGGCTCCCATGGGGACCATAGTAGAATTTACATTCCTTAAGTCAATCAGCAAACGCCATTTGCCTGATTTTTTCTGTATTACAAAAACAGGAGAATTCCATTCTGAAAACGCTTCCTCAATATGTCCTAATTTCAGCTGTTCTTCCACTAGATTTGTTAGCGCCTCTAACTTTTTTGGTATTGAGGGGCCACTGTGGTGTCCATATAGGTTTGTCAGACTTCCACTGAATGCGGATAGGTAGTGGGCGCTAACCACAGCGGCCCCAATTAAAAAAGGGTTACCCCCGGTGTTAGGCTTATTATGGAGAGCTGGAATTGGTGCTCGACGGGGAATTGGACGAGGTATGTGGATTACTGCCCCCCCACTGCTCCAGCATGTCTCGACCCCATAAAGTTAAAGGCATAGGGGCTATATAAGGCTGGACCATGGCTACATTCCCTTCAGGGCCAATACACGGCAGCCACCTGGCACTCTGTCGGAGAAGAGAGGAGGAGATATTGCCTACCCCGCTCAGGCTATGGGACACTTTCTTTAGGGCCCAGTTAGAGGGCCAATACTTGGTGGAGATTATGGATATGTCTGCCCCCTGTATCCAACATGCCTTTGAATTTCCTTTTATAAATTTCGATGGTATAACCGGCCGCTTGGCCTGAGAAATTCTGGCAGTGTACCCAACTAGATAGTTAGCAGGTGGCTGGTGGGCTTGGTTCTGTGTGGCTGCATAACCAACAATGAAGTTGGCAGAATGGTTGGTACTGTTTAAGCCACCAGCTGTAGGGTGTTCGGACTGACTACACGGATCCTCAAAAAATAATAATAGTTTAGCAAGTGGTTCCCCTTTTTAAAAGTCCATTTAGTTGGCACAGATATTGACAGTATTATCTCACCATGAGATTCAGGATCCAGAAGTCCGAAATGCACCATAATTCCCTTAAATTTCAGCCAATCGCTCCCCTGAATTAAACCCATACTACCTGGGGAGCAGGTCCTTTTTATCCCTGTTTTTAGCATGTAGGGGTCTTGACTTGGGTATATTGTGACAGTCTTAGGGCAGAGAATGTCGAGACTGCCACTGCCTGATGGGGTAGGCCAGAGAGCATTTATTGACTGTAATTCTGTGGATTCTGATTCGGAGGATATTGGGCAGGTGGAATGAAGGAGAGTGCCCCTGGATTCAGCTGGGCCTGGGGCTGGCCCCCCACCCAGTTTCCCGCATTAGGGGAGGCATAGATGTTATTTGAGCCTCGCGGAGCTTGTGGAACCTGGGAGGGGGCCCATGTAACATTTCCTATAAAGGGATTATTAGAATGTTGCCCTGTATTGATAATTGTAGAAGATGGGCAATCTCTACGGGTGTGTCCCTTCTTTCCGCAGATAAAGCAGGTTATCTGTCCAGATGAAGCCTGAGGCTGACTTCGCCTCCAAGACCGACAGTCTCTGGCCCAATGTTTTCCTTTTCTGCACCTTGGGCATGGTCCAGGTGGGGCCCTTCGAGGGGTGGAGCTGCGATTATTAGAATAGTTTCTCCGATTATTGTTTATCCTTTTGAAGTTTATTGTTTCTCCCCCTAGAGCTGTCTGACTTGTTTCTCTCCCTAGAGCTGTCTGACTTGTTTCTCTCCCTAGAGCTGTCTGACATTTCATCCCTCTCCTGATCCTCCTGCTGTATGGGATAAGCCTCTATATCATCCTGTGTTTTATGGGAGGTTAAACCGACATTTCTACAGGCCTTTAGATACCCCATGAGGTCAGCCTTTTCCCTAATACCATATAGTAATGCTCGACATTTTTGATTAGCATTCTCATATGCTAAGTTTCGTTTTAGGATTTCTTGAGTGGTTGGGTCTTGAACCTGTCTTTGGATTGTTTCACATAATCTCCCAACAAAATCAAAGTATGGTTCATCACGACCCTGGTAAATTTTTGTATAGCTACCTAGAAATTCTGGGTCGGAACCTACTCTTTCCCACGCCTTTAATGCTGTCTCCCGAACGAATTTTAAAATAGGTTCAGGTAATGTCGCTTGTTTTGCTTTTGTTTTTCCATTCACCTTCACCTTTTAGCATGGCAAAAGTTATAGTATGGCCTGATTCCTTTTCCCTTAAAGTGTCAATATTCTGGTTAACCCCATCTGCATACCACATATGCCATTGCATGTACTGTGATTTGTTTAGACAAGTATCGGCTACCGCTTCAAAGTCTCCCAATACCCACTGACTACTTTCGCCTCCAATCAGCTAAATATTTTAAAGTATAAGGACTTGATATTCCAAACCTGTCGCAAGCCTTCCTAAACGGGGTTATTGCCTCAATTTTTAAGTCTTCATGAATCGGTTTTACTTTTATCTTTAGATTGGTCATGAGAAAGATTGCTGGGCTTTGCTCTTTGACTCGAGCTAATCTGTTTCTCCCCTTCTTCCTCATCAGAGCTTGTAGTATCTGGCAGAGGAACATCTACCCCATTGAGGGTATTAACTCTGGGGAGATTTTCAGCTTGGGAATTTGCCTCCTCTGGGTTTTCCTGTTCCTCCTCTAAGTTATCAGCCACATTAGAATTCTTTTTAAATTTTTTTGCTGGGAATGTATACACCTTTTTCAAGTCTACAGTTTTGGGGGCGTGTTTGTGAACGGCTTTTAGTTGGTTCACGCCTCAGTATTGGGTATGCGCTAGGTCCTGATTGATAAGTTATGAAATCAGAAATCTCCCTGCGTAACACATCCATTTCTTGGTTTAAGTTTTCAAGTTTCCTATATGTTTCTTCCTTTTGTTCTTTCAATCTTATGTGTAACTTCCAAACCTCCTCTTTCTGTCCATCTATTCTATCTCTCTGTCTGTCAATTTCTTCCTCTAAGATAATGCTGATTTTATCGATATCCTTCTTCTGCTCTTCAAACTTTACTTCAAATTTTAAATCCTGTTTAATAATTTTACTTTCCTGTTCTTCTAATTTTTCCTTGAATTTTAAATCCTGTTCTTCTAATTTTTCCTTGAATTTTAAATCCTGTTCTTCTAATTTTTCCTTGAATTTTAAATCCTGTTCTTCTAATTTTTCCTTGAATTTTAAATCCTGTTCTTCTAATTTTTCCTTGTATTTTAAATCCTGTTCTTCTAATTTTTCCTCAAATTTTAAAATCTGGTTAATAATTTTACTTTCCTGTTCTTCTAATTTCTTTTCAAATTTTAAACTCTGTTTAATAATTCTGTCCTCAAGCTTTAAGACCAGTCTACCTGTAGCTTTATGATCCTCACTTATTTCTTCAATCGCTGAGTAAATCTCGTCCCTTAAGATTGCATTCAATTTATTACTTTCCTCCCTCTCTCTATTAAACATTGTCCTTACGCAAAGGTACAGTTTAAAAATCGCAAGGACCCAGATGATTTGTGAAAAGATAGAGTAGTTCTCAGAAAGGAACTTTATAGACTGGGCTATGTATGGTTCCGAGCCAATAAAAGATACAATGTATCTATACCATGAGATATCCATCATTTTACTCACGGTTCGGAGGCAGATGATCTCTGTCCGATGATAATTAGACCAGACGATGTTCGTGGTGCCCACACCAGGGACGCCAAATGTCGGGCGCTCCGCCAGGGTCCCCGACAGTGCCGGGAAGCGAAGTTCCCTTCTACCTCCGAGCCGGCGAGGAATGGATGAGCACTCAGGGATCCGATGAGGTTTTAAAAGACTTTACTTATCACAGGTTCAGGCATACAAATCAGCAAAAGGAAAAACCCGATGCTTAGGATTCCAGGCTAGAACCCCAGCCACGTGTAGGCCAAGATGGCGACCACCACGTGCAAAGGCTTTGGGAGAGGAGAAGAACACTTCCAAGCAGGGTGACCGCTCACAGCGAGCACAGCCCCCCAAAGAAGCGCGGAGAGTGAAAACCGGCTAGTTTATATCCCTTCAACTCAGACCTTCCTCCCATTGTTATGGAAAGCAGGGAGTGTTAAATGTCCTTAGATAATCCCTCCCTGCACCTCACCTAGGCCCTTTAGTGTGCTAATGCAGCGGCCCTTAAAGGAGTCCTGCAACAGACTTGCATCTTGGCATCACACTTGTGTGAATCACACCACCCCTCACACTGACTTCCTTCAATGTTAGTGTCTGAGAGAGCATTGGATCCTTTCATTGATTAAACATAATAGATATAAGGGGGTGTGATGCAAGAATAAATGGGAAAGATTTGTAATTAGTAGGAGTGAGACAAAATGGAAATCAAGGATCAATTCTAAGTTCTTTTCACTTAGATCATTGGGTTGACTGTATGGGTGTTGAAATTAGTGGGGATAGGAGAGCAATTGGAAATAAATTGTATTTTAGAAAGACAGGAGAGAGTGAGAGACAGAGAGAGAAGGAGAGAGAGACAGTAGACATATGGATTCAAGACTAAAGATAAGAAGAGAGATGCCAAATGTGAATAAATTTAGAAGTATAGAGGTATGAGATATCTTCAAACAACTAAATAAGAAGTATTCTCCTATTCTCCCTCTAAAATGAATTTCTCCTGAATTTGGAATGTTGTTTTCCTAATTTTCCTAATGGGTTCCCTGTTCATACTGTATGATCTGCAATGGAATTTGTTTTCTTGAACTTTGCTTTTTTGTACTTTCTAGAAATGGTTTAAGTTTTCCTCTGGCTCTTTACCCAGACGACTTTGTAAATCATGTCCATACTGTACCTGGGGTGATTGATCTTCTGGCCCTATTGGGTAAAGTCAAATAGCAGAGCCTCCCTAAAAAAGAAAACAATCACAATTAACTTGTAGATGCATATTTCTTTTTATTATTTTTTGCATTGCCACTCAGGTTGGAAAAGCAAGTGAAGAATGCAGACTGCATAATTGGTACAATAAATAAAAAGTTTTTCCAATGGGTGAGCAACACTGAACTTTAGCACTGATTAAATTCACTAGATAATTGCTTGATTCTCCTTGAATCTTTGCCTTTGCTCATTGTGGGAAGAAAAGAAGCTGTGAATGCATTGTTCACTGTGCCATGTAATCCCTGACCTTTTAATTAGTGCCACTAAGCTTGGAGACTTTTGTGCCCCTGACATTTCCATATCATTTTTGTGCATTCTGCAGCAGGTTAATAGCTGTCGTCTAATAAAAAAAAAAGTTATACCATTTAAAATTTGGCTCTTAAGGGCTTTATAACTTTTCTTTTTAAGAAGCATAAATATTCAACTTAGACAAAACAACTACTGCTGTATAACTAGATGCCATCTACATAGGCTGGAAAAATATTTCAGCTTTCATGTTGGTCCTCCAGTCAAGACTTCCCTAGCAAGTGCGGAGCATGAGACTTAGAACCCAGTGGTCTCCTTCAGGTCTCTCTGTACTTAGGTGCATAGTATATTTCCAAGCTTTCTCACACTGCCTTCACTTCAAAACAATTTCTATTTATCCCATATTTGCAGTGTAAGGTCATGGGATCAACAGCAAAGAGGCAGACAATCTCAGAATTCCTTTTGGAAAAAGGAAATGAGAATAGCAGGTGTTTCACTTATGATTAAGTGAGTGTTTTGCCTTTTTTATGGAATTTTTATTTCTTGGCATCGTGTGTTGAGAACTCGGGAGTATTCATCTATGTTTTCAGACTTTTAAATCACTCAATGATTCTCATTCTACAATATTCAAGGTACAGCAACTCTTTAGGGACATTTGTTTTACTTTTAGAGCTGCATAGAAAAATATTTGTAATGGAAAAATCTCAGCATAGAAAACTTGAGATCACATTTTGTGAATGTAATATACAAATTTAGCAAAATTCCATTGTATATTAAGATTTTCTGACTTGATTTGGGGGGGAATGGCATACCTGGAGGTATTTTGGTATTACTCCTGATTCTGTGCTCAGGAATAATTCCTGGTGATGCTGAGGAGATCCTATATGGTGCCAATGATCTAACTGAAGTTATGGTGGGCCACACAAGAGACTTTAATACCCTGTATTCTTAGGTGGTTCTGACCTGATTCTTCTTCTTTTTTTTTTTTTGGCCTTTTAGGGTCACACCCGGCAATGCTCAGGGGCTACTCCTGGCTCTGCACTAAGGAATTACTCCTGGCGGGGCTCGGGGTACCATATGAGATGCCGGGGATCAAACCCAGGCCAGCAGAGGCCGGCCACGTGCAAGGCAAACGCCCTACCCGCTGGGCTATCGCTCTGGCCTTGACCTGATTCTTCTTAATATTTATATTAAGAAGCAAATAATTTGCTTGCAAATATTACTGTCAGAGTAACACTCAAAGGTCATTTTTCTGAAGCATTGACATAGTTCATTTTCGTGGCTTCCTCTTTTGTGTCTTTTCTATCATATAACTGAGACACTAAAGTCAGACACGTAGTACAAGATTCTGGCACTTTCTCTCCTTGTATCCTTGGCATCAGTTTGATTCCCTGACACTACTAGAAGCAATTCCCAACCACAGAACTGGAAGTAGTCTCCAACCTGATGAGGTGTGCCTCCTTCCCAAAGAGCAGTAACAGAAATTCTAAGAAAGGGAGCACTTTTGTGTGCTTTATTCACTGCCATACTTTGAGCACTAAATATAATGAAACTGTAACAAATATTTATTTCTTGACAACACAAAAGAAATAAAAGTGCATGCAGATTTTTACTTGGTTTTATAATTTCTTTCAAAGAACCACAGCAATTTATTTTTATGCATATAAGGAGGTCAACAAATGGTGAAAACATTGTTAGCATAAGATCTTATTTTGATGAAGCATTGCAGGATATATTGAATATTTTTCTACTTTTAGGAAATCTTGTCAGAAAACATGAGACTCTTCAAGTAAGTTTGACTCAGTGACCGCAAGTCTGGTAGATAGAGCCATAACTACTTTTTGATAACCTTGTAAGTGAGCTTTGAAAGATACGTTTTATTTGATCAATGGTATAAAAGAATTCAGTCATTCAAGCAACCACAGAGAACACACCAGCAATGCTGGTAGAAATTAAACTACTTCTTAACTCCCATTGTTGTTCTGCTGCAATAAAAATGCAGCTCTACCTGAGACAGGCCTGGGACCGCCCATTTGTCTATTAAAGTGCATCTGAAATATTATCCCAGTGTGGACCTTGAGGAGGACAAAAAGAGTCTCATTCTTTGCTGGCACATCTTAGCTTGTCTCTCACAAGGGAGAGCATCTCTGTGCTGATCTTCTATATAGGAAACATTTAGTTAATCTCTGCTGGGAAATTGGACAATAAACGGCAAGGCCTGCTGGGCTCCCTCCCCAAGCTACAAGTCATAATGGCTCCTAAACTGTGAGGTTTTCCTTGGCCCCCTTGGCCTGAAAAACACAGCCCTGTTGCCTATTTGCAACTATAATCAGCACCAAGCATTAGATTTCAGGATTTCTCTCAGAAATGTTTATAATACTCTTGATGACTTTAAAAAGATGTGGAGAACTATTTTAAGGTAATAGGTGGCCAGAAAGTCACTTTATATAATCTCTTTAACTGGATCTTCTCAGTTCACTATTCTTACTGGCATCTAATGAGGCAACAGCGAAACCCTGCTGGGCCAATGGCTCCATTGTCCAATGATGCTGAAACACACGTTCGTTCACTCAGTGTCTGTAAAATTCCATGCTTCTCTCCCTTAACAATGATGAAATGAATTTCTAAGAATCAATCAAGGTTTCTTGAATCTTTACCATTTGGTGCCTATTGATCCCCTTCTGCTCCAGGGGATCAGCCACTGGAGGACAGAGAGAGACACACAGGAATCCGGCAAAGTTTTAAAATGCTTTACTTAACACAGGTTCTGGCATACAAATTAGCAATAGGAAAAACTCCAAACTAGTTTTTCCGGCTAGGCCCCAGCCACGTGTAGGCCAAGACTGCAGCCACCACGTTTTAAGGCCCTGTAGAGAGGGAGACAGAGACAAGATGCCAGCAGAAAGGAGGAGAGAGAGAAAGAGAAAGAGAGAGAGAGAGAGAGAGAGAGAGAGAGAGAGAGAGAGAGAGAGAGAGAGAGAGAGAGCCCAGATAAGAAGCAACCCAGTTTTATAGCCCTGCAACCCCGATCTCCCGCTTCTATGGAAAGCCATCAGGGTCAAATGCTCTCAGGTAATTTCTCCCAGAACCTCACCTAGCCCCTTTGAGATGTTAATGTTGCTGAGCCAAGGTCTGCCTTGGAAATGCCTCTGCAGGGTAGAGATAAAAAGTTTCTTGGCCGGAGCGATAGCCCAGAGGGTAGGACATTTGCCTTGCATGTGGCCGGCCCATGCCGGCCCGAGTTCGATACCTGGCATCCCATATGGTCCCCCGAGCACCGCCAGGAGTAATTCCTGAGTGCAGAGCCAGGAGTAACCCCTGAACATTGCCGGGTGTGACCCAAAAAAGAATAAGAAAAAAAGTTTCTGAGAAGATCTGTATCTGAGGATACAAAGGCATGCATCTGTACCAAAGTATATACTATAGCCAGTTAAATATTTCTCCAAGCCTTCACAAGAGTCTCATCTTTACTTTATGGTTGTCTGTATTTTAGCTTTGAGTTATTAGAGAGCCTTGCCTGCTTGCTTGCTTGGAGGCAAACAGCATTTCTTTCTGGTCTAATTGCTTAGAGATCCAACGTGGCCAGGCAAATACACCGGTAAAATCTAGCTAGTACCACAATGATTGTGGCAGCATAAAGGAATATTTATATCAGCCAGTATAGACTACATGGTCAGATGAGCTGCCACATTCAAACCGACCTCCTCTTATCTGCAAAGCGACCTGCAGGAGGCAAATCCAGGCCAGATGTAGAGGCACTGGACCGGTGTACTGCAACACATATCCATACATTGTGTTGAGTGCTAGTGTAGCCCAAAGGCATCTGCTTGCTCCAGAACATGAAGAGCCTCAGACCATTCCTTCAGGTTATGGGAATGAAGTCTATAATTGTTATTGGGTTTTAACATATCAAATATGACACTGGTAGCTTGGCAGACTCTGCCGTGTGGGTGGTATACTCGCAGTAGTAGACTCTCATCTCGTGCATTTACTGTTGAACCACAATGGGGAGAGATCAGCTTTTCTCTTCGGTGGAGCTCTAATTAGCTGTGGAGTCTGGATGTTGAAAATGGAGGCCCTCATGATGTGGGGGTTCCTCTGGCTTCTTGAGAGGCTCTCTTGGGATGACGGGTCAGGGTTAGAACTCACCTTCCCTCCCGGTGCCTCATGATCAGCTCTGCCTCATGTGTCTGAGTGTGCCTGGTTACTACTGCTGTGATTCATATGGATATAATAGTGAGGTTACCAGTTATGAGTTGTAAATTGTACATGAATTATAGCTATATAATTCTGTGTTCCAAGGGGCTTAGTCTCATTTTCCACCTTTAGAAAGCAAAATTTTATTATGCTAAACAAAGTTAAATTAGTATAGTTATCTCTAAGTTAAAAAAACTATTCATTTTTAACCTTTTAGCAGAAATGTTGGTCCAACCTCTAAGACATGACATCTTCTGAGAGCAAATGGGTGATACAAAGGGGCATTACAAAGTTGGATAAACACACACACACACACATACACACATATTTGCCACATGGCTAGTGTCTAATGACAACTTTTGATTAGAAATATATCTTGCACCAAAAAAGAAAATAAAGAAAGAAATACTGTTATTCCATTTTAAAAAATAATGTTCTCAAATAGGTTCAATAATGTTGAAAATGTGGAACTGTGATCAGGGAGCTAGAGTGGGGTAGGCATTGCATTGCGTGCATCCAACCCTTAGTTAATGCACTGAACCAATCATGGTCTCCAAGAACCACCAAGACTGATCTCAGAGCACAGAGCCAAGATAAGCTCTGAGCATCACTGGGTATGGTCCAATCTCCCACACCCCTGTAAGAGAGTGGATAACTGGTTTTTAAATATTGTACCTATTAACTGTGCAAAGAAATAATTTAACCAGAGATTTAAAATTATTCTAGATTTTGAAGTGTTGCCCCAAAAATAAAATTTTGATTAATAACAATTAAAACTATTTGCCTCAAATATATGCTTATTAGGGTACTGTATATATCACCCTAAATAGTCTTAGCAAAATATTTTGAATACTGAATTATTTTCACACATTTTTATAAGGTAATAAATGAGGATTTTTAAAACTTTCCAAGCTTTATGCCTTTAAGCATTGCATTAAATATATTTTCCTCAACCTTTTACTAATTTATTCATTAACTTATTTTCAATTGAAAGGATTCTATGGGAAATGAGAAATTTAAAATTTGGTTCCAATCTGCACACTTGTGTCTTATTTTAAAACTTGGTTATTTTTATATTTCAAATGAACTAGGATAAAGAGTTCTAGAAATATTGATCATTCTAACTGCCATTCTAACATTAGAGTCTACTGTTCACATTCAATTAGACTGAAAATGCTTCCTAGGAAAAGCAATTCAGAGCCAGCACAGATGGAGCATGCATCCTATCTGAATTCTGCTTGCTGGTTACTTGCCTATGTCTTTTACACAAAAATAGGTAAGACATAATAAACTATTTTTATTCCTAGACATTATGTTCTTGTGTAGACAGAAATGACCTTTAAAGCAACCTTTCTCGACCAGAGTCAATACATGCTCTGTGGATCCCAAGATATTGCAAGGAGGTCACAATTGGAAAATGTATAATAGGGAGCCAGTGCACAGAACAAGGGGAGCAACCAAGAAGAGAGCACAATCTCAAGAAGGAAATGTGGGCAGGGAAAAGGCTATCTGTTACTATTTCTGGCAGAGGAATAAACCAAATAGGGTTAACTCTGAAAGGGGGAGAGGGGGTCTGTGTTGGAAAAAGAAAGATACACAGTGCTCAAAAGTGTGTCTTCTTTCCAAGAAAAAAATGCATGCATACACACACACAGACAAACACCTTATATTTTACAAACTATAATCACTTGACATCCCGATATTCATTGATTTGTTTGAGCAGGTGCCAGTAACATTTCCATTTGACCCTATCACATGCCAGTGTAGTCCAATGGCATCTGGTTGCTTCAGGAATACAAAGAGCCTCAAACTGTTTGTTCAGGGTCTTGATGAAGTCTTACCATCGAAATGCCAATTTTACCTACTGCATATTTTTATGCACACTTAGAAAAAATGCTTTGATCAAGGACATCTTGAAAACTTTATGATATATGGTCATTTTATTTTCCCGTGAGCTCATTATTCATGAATATAACTTTCTTTGCCTTCTAAAGTTAGAATGTAATGATTATCATCAGTTTTTTAATAGGTTTTTATTTATTCTCTTAGTGCATCCTGAGTAACTAGGCTTCTTTAGGTTCATTAATTATCTGCTTCCTTTCCCCCCACCAACTGCTTCTAATTCTTCACACACACACACACACACACACACACTTTTCAGAGTATAACCCTATTTGGTTTATTCATCTGCCATAAATAGTAACGCATTGCCTTTTTCCTGCCCACATTTTCCCCAACTTTGAAGTCTAGTAATTTTAACATTCTATCCTTATATTCTAAACACTGCTAGATAGCTTTTAATATGTGAATTTTCATTCCAGAGATTTAACAAAATTATCAATCCTTGCTTTAAAAAGTGACTAAAATTGATATAAAATAAATTTGTATTTACTAAAAGAATTGAAGAACTAGGGACCTGGGCAGATGAATCAGAAAACTATAATGCATGTTTTGTTCATGAAAGACCCTAGGTCTTTCTCACACATTGTACCCTGATCTTTGGAATAACCCCTGATCATTGGACTAATCCCTGATCATTGGAATAATTCCCGATCATTGACAATTTTCCTTCCTCCTCAAAGAAAAAAATTAAAGAACTTTTAAGAGTGAAGAATTGTTTGCTAAATATAAACAAATTCCCAAAGGCAGAAAAAATCTTAATAGCTGTGAGCCAAAAAAAAAAAAAAAAAAACCCTGATAGCATTAAAATCTTAAAACTGACTAACTACATTAAGGTGAAATGGAATTCCAAAACTGAAAATTGATGTCTTCAATGTATTAAAGGAAAAGAACTGTCAGGTCAAACTCTATGTTCAGTGAATATATCTATTAAGAAAAAAGAAGAAGGGGGCCAAAGCAATAGTACAGTGGAAAGGGTATTTGCCTTACACACAGCCAACTTGGGTTCTATCCCTGGCATCCCATATGGTCCCTTGAGCATTACCAGGAGTAATTCCTGAATGCAGAGCTGGGAATAATCCCTGAGCATTGCCAGGTGTGAACCCCCTCAAATAAAATCATAAATAAAAAATAAACAAAAAGAAAAGATATTTTCTTACAAACCAAACTGGGAGAGTTACTTTCCACTAAAGAAAATTATAGGGGACTTATTTCAAAAAAAGTAATACAATCCCAAAAGGAGAGAAAAATAGGAGTAAACTAAGTTTTGAAATAGTTTTCAAATATAAGAGCATTTATTGCATAAAGTATCATTTAATGATAGCTTACCTGAAATTATATAATTGAAATATGTACTTTGGGAAAAGCTGCCTTAGGTGACTGTAAGATTCTTGCAGGTGTACAGTGGGATGAGGCACTCATTTTGCATGCAGCTGAAGCATGTACAATCCCTGGTACCACATTCTAAGCCATGATCATTGAGTGGAGAGCCAACAGGAGTGAGTACCGAGTGCAAAACTAGAAGGATTAAGCTCTTAGCATTTGTTCGTTTATATGACTCATTAAAAAACAAACAGAATATTAGAGCTGATTTTTCTATCTGCCAGAAGGAAAGTAAAGATGTTGATTATTTTAGGATGTGATGAATTAACATACTGTTTTCCAGGATAACTACTAAATTAATTGGAAATTAGTCAAAAATGACAACACTTAATTGATCTAAATGAGATAAAAATTTTGAAAATAGTTGAAAAAATAACAGAACATATAAAATAGTAACAATAGAACTAAATATATCAGCAAATTTGGATGAACTAAATATTCAAAAAATTCAAAAACATGCAGTTGATTTTCAAAAATCAAAGAAAGTAGCACATATTAAGTACCATGATGTTTACAATAATGGAAAATATTTATATAATGTGATTACAAATAAATAAAAGTTATGAACTTCATCACTGTCATATAACAGAAATTTAAAGCAAAGTTTTAAAGCAAAATTTAAAGCAAAGTATTTGTCAGAAATACGTTATTAAATAATGACAACAGCAAGGGAAGAAATGCTGACTTCAGCAAGGAAGAAATTCGAATGGTCCAAAAACATGAAAAAATGCTCATCATCACTAATCATCAGAGAGATGCAAATCAAAACAACAATGAGATACCACTTTACACCACAGAGACTGGCACATATTCAAAAGAACAAGAACAACAAGTGCTGGCGTGGATGTGGGGAAAAGGGGACACTCATCCATTGTTGGTGGGAATGCCGGCTGGTACAGCCTTTCTGGAAAACAATATGGACATTCCTCCAAAGACTAGAAATTGAACTCCCATTTGACCCAGCCATACCACTCCTGGGAATATACTCTGGGAAACCAAAAATACTCAGCGGAAACACCATCCCTACTTTTATGTTCATAGCAGCATTATTCACAATAGCCAGAATCTGGAAGCATCCAGAGTGCCCAAAAATCGATGACTGGATAAAAGAAGCTTTTGGTACATCTACACAATGGAATACTATGCAGCTGTTATGAAAAATGAAGTTATAAAATTTGCCTATAAATGGATGGACATGGAGAAGATTATGTTGATCGGAATTAGCCAGAAGGGAGAGAGACAGATACAGAATGACTGCATTTATTTGCGTAACATAAATATATATGTACATATTATGATACCAATATCCAAGGTCAAGTGAAACATATAACAGGAGGTCTTGTCAAAGGTGGAATTTATCACAAACGTGTGGGAGTCAGAGGCTATGTAAGACAGAAAATGGAACAGTGTGCTAACAATTGTCAAGGGTACTAATGCCAACCTAGAACTGAGCATTAAATAGAGGCAAAAGGATACACATGACAATCCTTTAATGTATGTTCTGTAATCCATAGTCTGGAAGGGAAGGAAAAGAGAAAGAGAGAGAAAGGGAAAGAAATAAAGAACCTGCCTTGGAGGAGGGCTGGGGGAGGCGGGAGGGAACCGGGGAAGTTGGTGGTGGGATATGGGCACTGGTGGCGGGATGGGTGCTGGAACACTGTATGACCAAAACCCAAATATGAACTTTTTAATTGTTTATCTTTGTAATTGTAAAAATAAAAAAAATAGTGACAATAGTTGGTTATCCATCAAGATTAAACCATGTTAAATATGTGTTCACATAATAAACTAACTCAAAATTATACACAAAAAAAGAGACAGAAATGGGAAAATGAACAATTTCCAAAATAATGGGAAATTATAAATTAAGTATATCTCAATGAACTTAACATAAGATGTGCTACACATGTAGGCTATTACAACCCAAACCTGAAGGATACATATAGCATTTATAAGAATACAGCAATTATTTTATTTTTAATGCACTTTAATTTTATTTATTTTTTAAATATTTTTATACCACCGTGAGATATACAATTACAAAGCTGTTCATGTTTGGGTTTTGGTCATACAGTGTTCCAGCACCCATATCTCCACCAGTGCCCATATCCCACCACCAATGTCCCCAATTCCCTTCCCACTCCCCTAACATGCCTCTATGTCTGGTTCTTAATCTCTTCTTTCTTTTTTTTCTCTCTCTTTCTCTTCCTTCTCTTACACATTGTGGATTGCAATAATACATTTAGAAGTTATCATGTAATTATTAACAATTCCAAGGCTTATTGTAATACAAAGCTGAAGATGAGAATAACCATCTATCTCATGAGAAGCAAGTAAAAGTAAAAGATGAGATACTCTAGTATCTCATCTTTACTAGAGTAAAGATGCAGAAACTGTAGTAAATATTTAACTTATTTGCCTTGTGTTTAAAATCCTCTCATTAGAAAATGTTCACTCCAATTGGGTTTACTGGTGACTTGAGCCAAACTTTTGACTAGATTAATTCCATCAGTACCATGTTGGAATGATGGTACTGTTGGAATTAACAATTTCCAAGATATGGAACAGTACCATATCGTCCAACAAAAAAAGAATAAAAAGGAAGCACCTCAGTTTATTTTATGAGGATAGCGTAATCCTAATGTAAATGACAGAAAAAATTTAAAATGTCATCAGTCTCATTCAGGCTCAGGAAATAGTTAAAATGCATCAAGGTACACCTTTAACGTATAAAAATAATAGTTGTCAAATTGAGCAGACTTCAGGAATTTAAGATTACTTCAACATTAGAAATTTGGGCCAACAAGGGAAGTAAACAGACTGAACATATGCTTTATAAATACGAAGCACTGGAAAGTCCTCAAGCTCTGCCAGGAGTGGCCCCTGAGAAAAGGGCTAGGGTAGCCCCTCTCTCCTCCTCCTCTGTTGTGTGACTCAAAACAACAATGGCAATAAAATTAATAAAAATTTAAATTCGAGAAACTGGAGAGGTAGTTCAGCAGGGAGGCAGTTTGCCTGCAAATGACCAATGGGGTTGATTCCTGGTATCCCATATGATCCCCTGAGCATAGCCAGGAGTAATTCCTTCTTTTCTTTTTTTTTTTTGGTGTTTCTGCTGTGTGTTTCTATTTTTTTTAATTTTTCCCCAAATTTTATTACACCACTTTTAGACATACAATTGCAAGATGCTGATGTAGAGTTTTGGTTCTACAGTGTTCCAACACCCATCCCTCCACCCGAACCCATCTCCCATCACCAATGTCCCCACCTCCCTCTCCCCCTCCCACACCTCAACTACTTGGCGGGTTCTGTATGTCTTTTTCTCTCCTCTCTATCTCTCCCTCCCACCTAACTTTCCTACACGTCGTAGAATGCAATACATTAAAGGACATAACTGTTTCCACTAGTTTGATGGACTGCGCAGCCGCTGACTTAGGGGCCTCATGGTCATCATCTGGACAGCAAAGGTGGCGGCTAGTGTGGTGGGCGAGTCTCATTCGGCTGCTTCCGGGACCCCCAGAGGTGATGGGCCCACTCCCAAAACCCATCTGTCCTCCTGGGAGCCCCATGGTCAGCTGAGCCTGGGGAGAGCCAAGTTCCAGCATCCCCAGCTGCATTTGAGACTGCATGCTATGGCTGGTCGCCCCAGGGCAGCTCCTGGGCGGGGCCACCAGGCTCCACAAAATGAGTGGGGAAGGGCCGACCCCTGACTCCATCTGACGAATTCCCAGTGATTCCCGCTTCTGGGAGGCCAGGAGTAATTCTTGATTGCAGAGAAAGGAGTAACCCCTGTGACACCAAAAAGCCAAGAGAAAATTTAAATTGGAGATTATTATATTAAATGAATGTCCAAATTAGAAAATATCGTTATATTGACAAATACCACATATCACAAAATAAAAACAGAAGGATTTCATATTTTTTATTTATTTATTTATTTATTTTTAATTTGTTATTATACCACAGTGAGACATACAATTACAAAGGTGTTCATAATGGTTCTTGGTAATACAGTATTCCAGCACCCATCCCTCCACCAGTGCCCCATTTCTACCACCAATGTACCCCCACCCCTCCCACCCACCCCCCAGGCTGCCTCAATAGCAGGTAGCCCTATTTCCTCTCTCTCTCTGTCTCTCTCTCTGTCTCTGAATCTCTCTCCCTCTTCTTTTTACACATTGTGGCTAGCCCTGCAGATATTTAGAGTTTATCACTTCAGTCTCTTTGTGTATATTCAATGGTGAGTTTTAATCTGCCATTACCATTTCCCACATTTAGTAAAACACTGGTATCTATTTATATCCTATTAATGAATGTAGTCATTCTATATCTGTCCTTTTTCTTCTGACTAATTTCACTCAGCATGATAGTCTCCATGTCCATCTATTTGCAGGTAAATTTCATAATTTCATCTATTCTGACAGCTGCATAGTATTCCATAGTGTAGATGAACAACAGTTTCTTTAGCCAGTCCTCTGTTCTCGGGGATTTAGGTTGTTTCCATATTCTAGGTATAGTGAATAGCACAGAGATGAGTAAAGAAGTACAGATAGTGTTTCTGATATGTGTTTTTTGGTCTCTTGGGTATATTCCCAGGAGTGCTATTGCTGGATCAAATGGGAGCTCAACCTCCTAGCTTTCAGAGGAATGCCCATATTGTTTTTCAAAATGGCTGGACCAATCAGCACTCCCACCAACAATGGATGAGAGTCCCTTTTTTCCCCCACATCCACACCAGCACCAGTTGTTCTTGCTGTTTTGGATGTGTGCCAGTCTCTGTGGGGTGAGATGGTACCTCGTTGTTGTTTTGATTTGCATCTCCCTGATGATTAAAGATGAAGAGCACTTTTTCATATGCCTTTTGGCCATTCGAATTTCTTCTTTTTTGGAAGCTTCTGTTCATTTTTCTCCCCATTTTTTTGATGCGGTTGACTGTTTTTTTTTTCTTGTGAAGGGCTACCAGTGCCTGATATATCCTGGATATTAACCCCTTGTCAGATGGGTATTGGGTGAATATCCTTTTCCACTCTGTGGATTGTCTTTGTATCTTGGTCACCATTTCTTTTGAGATGCAGAAGCTTTTCAATTTTATATAATCCCATTTGTTTATCTTTGCTTCCATTTGCTTGGTCAGTGATGTGTCGTCTTTAAAGATACTTTTAGTTTCGATGTCGTAGAGCCGTTTCTCCTATGTTTTCTTCGATGTACCTTATAGATTCATGTCTGATGTTGAGATCTATAATCAATTTTGATCTGACTTTTGTGCATGGCGTTAAAAGGTCTAAGCTCATTTTTTACATGCAGCTGCCCAGTTTTCCAACACCATTTGTTGAAGACGCTTTCTTTGCTCCACTTAATATTTTTTGCTCTTTTATCGAAGATTAAGTGTTTGTATATTTGAGAGTGTGTTTCAGGATATTCAGTTCTATTCCATAGGTCTACGAGTCTATCTCTATACCAATACCACACTGTCTTAATTACAACTGCTCTGTAATAGAGCTTGAGGTTGGGGAAAGTGATAGCTCCCATCTTCTTTTTCCCGAGGATTGTTTTAGTTATCCGTGCGGGTTTATTATTCCATACACATTTCAGGAGTGTTTGTTCAATTTCTTTGAAGCACATCATGGGTATCTTTATTGGGACCTCATTGAATCTGTATAAAACTCTAGGGAATATTACCATTTTGATAATGTTAATCCTTCCAATCCATGAGCAAGGAATGTGTCTCCATTTCCTCAGGTCTTCTTTTATTTCCTGAAGTAAGGTTTTGTAGTTTTCTTTATAGAGATTCTTTACATTCTTTGTCAAACTGATTCCTAGGTATTTGATTTTCTGTGGCGCAATCAAGCATAATATGTATACAGGTTTAAGGATAATTTCACTGCTTATTTCAAAATTTTACTGCGGTCCCTAGTCAACGCAATAAAGCAACATAGAATCAAAATTCTCAGCATTTATAGTTTATTTAATGTCATACATTAGAAAAACATTCTGAAGGTAAATCAGTAGCACCAATAAATGAGTTTAGTATGTTTGCTAGATATAAATCAGTGTGTATCATTGTATTTCTTCATTTGAATCAGAAATAAAAAGTGAAGTTAAAAAAGAAAATCATATTTGTGCTACGAGTGCATATGAATTTCCAATGATTGAATCTTAAAAAAAGATGTTAGTCATTTCCAGAGGGAAAAATACCCCTTATTGTATGAAATAGAGGAGAACTACTTATGCTACCAGAGATGGTCATTTATTTATGAGAGCTGGTATTCTACCCCACTCCTCAACATTGGCTGTCTTCTTTTTGAGGTATTTTGATTTATTTTCATAGTTAAAGTGACTTTATATTCTTAAATCTGAGATAATATGTTCTTGATTTCCCTGGGGGGAAAAATAGGGCTAAATCATGCTTAACAGGTAAGTTTGTGTGGAAACTAAATCCCAGTACATTCAAAAGAAACTGGAAGAAATGTTTTTAAAAAATATATTACCCCTTTCCTCCCTTGATATTTGCCTATGTATATTAAAACATGAAGATTTTGAGAAGACATAAATGTGCCCCTCCCTGTTGATACCCATACCCTGGCTGGAACACAGAAATGTTTGCCAATAACCTGTAAATTGCCATGTGATGGATCAGACAGTAAACTCCAACATAGACATAACTCCGACATCTTATCCAAGACAGTTACTCTCAGAAAATTTGCATGCAAATCCGTGAACCCTTTCTGAACTTTAAAAATGCCAACAACCTCTCCATCGGACTGTTTTAGTTCTGCTAAGACAACCTACTATGAGTGCGTCTTTCTCTGTGACTGACACTAAAACATGTTTCTTTTTCCGGTCTCCTCTCCTGCTTCTTCTCCAAACTGCTCGTGTTTGTAACTCCCTTATTGTGGGTGTGGCCCTCTCCATCAGCCATGTGGGTAGTTGACTCAAACTCACCTACCTGCCTCTCTGCTGCCTTGCCTGCCAGGAGACTCTCACAGGAATTCAGGTTGGTAGTGGGCTGTGGCATGCAGGGGATTGTACTGTGTTAAGTGCCGGTCAGGGACCCCTCTTCAATCCCAATCTCCCACAGTCCTCCTGGACTCTGAACCCTCAGATTCTGAACTCAACCTTGTATACTTAATGTTTTTATAATATCACTTCAGTTGAATCATCCAAAGATCTTGTTTACATTTTTTAATTCAATGACATTCTTTCTGTACCCCAGGCCATGGAGACATAATACCTTCTACTTTCTAATTTAAATGATTCTAAAACACTAGTAAGGTTTTCAACATCAGGACTAAACAAGTAACATTTTTCCCCCTTGGGTGGAGCTTTCCTTGCACTGAAAGCACAAAAGAAAGTTTATTTATTTTATTGAGTTTAGTTTGGGTTCCATACCTGACTCTTCTGGTGCTTACTTTTGGCCCTATGTCAAGGATCACTCCTAACTAACCTCAGGAGATCATATAACGTGTTGGAGACTGAACAGGATAGTTTCATGCAAGATAAACCCCCTACCTGCTGTACTGTCTTTCTGTCCCTTGAAGATTTTAAAAACATCTTTCTTTTATTGCATCACCATGATATACCCAGTTACAAAGTCGTTCATGATTGAGTTTCAACACAGAGTGCTTCAACACCCATCTTTCACCAGTACATTTTCCCACCACCGATGTCCCCAGTTCTTCCTACACTCAACTCTCCTCATTCTGTCCCCACCCCACCCCACCCACACAGCCAGCCTCTATTTTGGACACTTTTCTTCATTCTCTCTGTCTCTCTTCTTTTCCTTTCAGGCACTGTGGTTTGCAATAAAGTTACAGAAAAGTTAACATGCATATCACTTTATCCCCTTTCTTCACTCAGTTTATGTCCCAGGTGATCATTTTCAGCTATCACTGTCATAGTGGTCCCCTCTCTAACTGTATCTCCTCTCATGCTTTATGGCCAGCTTCCTGCCTTGGACCAGTCTTCCTTGCCCTTGTTTCTGTCTTTGGAACTTATTCACATGCTATAGTTTGCTAAGTGAAACCAGTTAGAGTGAGAGGGGAAAATATGCACTTATTGTAACATATATATAACTAAAAAAACAAAGCACATGAATAATACCTGAAGGTTTTTAAAATCCCACTCTCATGATAGCTCAGGCCTAGCAAGGCATTTTGTATCACTCCTCAAAGTCCCTCTTCTCTCGACAGAAGTAACTATTGAAGCTAGTGTAAGAGCCAGAGAGATACTAACTTATATCTGCATTGTTCTGCTCCAGGATGCCACAGAGTGGGAGCACCACTAAAACTAAAACAGCACTTAAGAAACCCTGCTGGGAGCTGGGGGAGAACACAAGACAGGAGCACAAGTCCTATGGACCTTGCATGTCCTCCGGTCTATCATACTTCCCCACTGCACTGCTGGTTGTGGCCTAGTAGCCTTCAGCACATGGGATTTGAGAAGGATCTCATGTTTGGGTGCAAACACTGAAGCAAGCCAAAAGGCCAAAAAGAAAAGGAGTTAAGTATAATTAAGAATGATCCAGCTTGGAAATGAGGGTATGAGGGTAACTGAACAGGTCTCGGGTTTGTATATGCTAAATCCTGCCTACCAGGTGAAGATTTCAGGGCATGATGAAAGATCACAGACCGTGGCCGGGATCCAGCGAGTTTGCATCCCACATTTTAGACTTCATGAACTGTTAATTCTGAGCAAATTGCAGAGTTCTGTGTCTTGGTCAGAGTTGATTTATAACAACTCCTGCCCTTGATGTTGAAGTGAGAAATGCCAAGCAGTTGAAGCAGTTGAAGTGAGAAATGCCAAGACCCAATTACAAGGTATTCTCATGGCCATGGGGCTGAGGAGACATTAACTGTTCAGCGACACCAGCCATGCAAAGGAGAAAGTCTTGGTCCCATTTAACAGAGGAAGAACCTGGGACGGAGAAAAACTAGGAACCTCCCCAACATTCAAGCAGGGAAAGTGACAGTTAAGGATAAAACTCAGATTTCTAACTTCCATTACATAGTCGTACTTTCTGCTACTCCACATGGCATAGAACACTTTTACAATTTTGAGATATCTGTATCAGATTGTTAGACTTCTTATGACATTTGCTTCATGGGAAGATTCTACAGACATCTCTTCATTCATCTTACTGGTTCCAAGTATTGTAATTTCTGACCAAATATTCCCTTAAAAACGTCATAAAATTTCCATTTCTAGTTCATATGTGTGTCTATCATGTATGTCTAATTACCTGAAAGTTTCCCTCATGTTGTGAACCTTTCTTGTGTGTGCAGTTTGAGCTAAATGAACAGTGCTCAGGGCTTGCTCCCGGCTCTGATATCACTTCTACAGGGACTCAGAAAACCAGATGTGTCATCAGGGATTAAGCCAAAGTGAAGTGTGTGCATGTCAAGTGCCTTATCACTGTGCTATGTTCATGGCTCATTCCGCAGCATTTGTCTCTCAGGATTGCACTTACTCACAGACACAAGTATGAAGTCAACATTAAAAGATTGTCTTTACCATACCCTAGCAAAGATACATAGGTAAGAATCTTTAAGTGATTGAAGACCACAGAGATAGTGCAGTGGTTAAGGTGCACACCTTGCGCAACGGATGCAGGTTAAATTCCTGGCATTGCACGATCCCCAAGCATTGTTCATATATATTCTAGGAGACTCAATCATCCAAGGTGGTCCAGGGAGTCCAAGGGCCCAAATAATGATGCGTCCCTGGACCCTGGTATTGAACCACCAGCCATATTACATGAGTATCGCCAAAAATGTCCTTTTGAGTCTCCTAAGCCCAGCTGGGAAATATCTCTCCCACCCATTCAAGACACGCAAAGAGTTTTTAATGGTGTTTGCTTTACCATGTTTATTGAGAGCTGATTATGTATTGGGTCTTGTACTGAATAAATTGTAGGGTTCAATAGTATAAATTAGATACTCTTTTACACTTTGAAAACTAAATATTTTGGTAGTGAAACTTGACAATTTTAATTAATTCAGTTACAGCTAGAATTTTTCTTCATTATGAAATGCAATGTACTTTAAAATGGTAGTCAATTTTTGTATTACAAATACCTGGGAACACTAATCAGTAAAGAAAATTAGCATAATTTTGCTTTCTACAGCTATTGCTTCTAACAGGAAAACAGACCCAATTCTTTACTAGTTGTTTAAGTAACTGTGCAGATAGCTTCTGAAACATTTAGGTATAAAAGCTTCAAACTCTCATAACATTTAAAATTGTGTGCTTTGTTTCAAAGTGCAAAGAAAATTTAAAAAAAGTCTAAGACAAAAATCATGAGATATGATTCTGAAAAAACCTGAGAGAAAAATCCTTTAAAGGAAAATATGTGAGGGATATCATGCCTGTTATCAGAATATTATATAATCAGATATTATTTTTGAACTATTTAAAATCAAATGAAAATGAGTGTAATAGACTCACAAGAGCATGAATCTAAAGGGGTCCATGTTCCCCGGTTGCTCCCCACTTACCAAGGGGCCTGCCTTCCACTCATATATGTTCTGTTCCTCAGATATTTTTAAATAATTTAAATATTTTAAAGCTGGGTTCCAGGAGGTAGTTCATAAACCTGGGATACCAGCCTAAATGCACAGGGACTCAAGTTTGACCCAGGCAACATGTAGGTCCCTCGAGCACAGCTGGGCATAGCTCTATTGGCCCCACCATAAATGGGGGAGACCTCCAAACAAAAGCAAAGTAAACTCTCTCCTTCTATGAGCTAGAGAGATACTATGTTGTGGAAGGTGTGTGTCTTGCATAGAGCCTATCCCAGTTTAGTCCCTGGGTACCATCTATGTTCCATCAACTCAGCATCTCCAGGAGTGATCCCCTGAGTCCAGAGCCAGGAGCAAGCCAGGAGCCCTCATGGGTAATAATCCCCACAACACTGTATCACTGTCTTCCTGTATATGATAGATTTGCTGGAGCGGGCACCAGTAACATCTCAATACATCCTGTCACATGCAAGATAGCCCAAGGGCACCATCCTGCTCCAGGAACATAAAGAGCGGGATGATTTTATGTTCCAACAAAGACAAGTAAATAAAATATTTTAATATTGCACAGGTCAGTGTGTTTACAAATTTGTGAGTTTTATTTGTAGTACTATTGCTAAGTGTTTGTGATATAAAAGTACCTCTAGTTGAAATTTATTGCATTTCTATTCTAGTTCTTGACATTTAACAAGCTGTTCTTTAAAAGTCATAAAATGAAAATGCATTCATGACTAGAATTTGTTGGCTGAACTGTTTGTAAAGAATCTATGGTGATACCAGCTCCAGGTACATTCAGAGCAGACTGTATCCTGTCTGCCAAAAGACTTGAGAGCAGAAATCATCTCTGTAAGATGACTTCTCTGATATTTTCCAAAGGAATGCTCTTCAATCCTTTTCCAATGAACTGCATGTTGCTTTCTTAGCCCTCAAAACTTCCTACTCACTTTAGATATTTATAAAGAAAAAAAAGTGAAGCAAAGCCATAAAACAAAACAACAACCAAAAAAAAAAAAACCCACTAATTAACCTGATAAAGAACTCAGGATTTTTTTTTAGATTTTCATTGTCATTTAAGGAAAATAAAGGCATGATTGTTGTCTGTTGTTACTCATTCAAAAGATCCTTTCTTTGAGGGGATCTGGATATTTAAGATATTTCATTTTTTAATATAATGTTTTATTGTGGCGCTGTGATGTACCAAGTGTTTGGTGCTTGAGTTTCAGGCATACGAAGTTCCAGCACTAACCTTTCACCCTTCCCATGTCCGTCACTGACTCACTACCCATCTCATCTCCCACAAGCATCAGGGGAAGCAAACTTTGAATTTAGCATGTTTTAAACTCCATCCAGCAGCCCTAAGAGCTTCTTATCTTATCTAACAACACCATCATCACTCTGAATCAGTGAGGTACTCTATACAATTGCTCAGATTATAATTACCCAGGTTAAATTTCATTTTTCTATAGGGATAACTAAAGTATAAAATTGTTTTGCGCTTTTACTCTGGAGATTTTTTTTTTAAATAATAAGGAAGATACAAAAAAGGTGCATATTTCTGATTACAGATTCTTATCTGGTAGCACTAACAGGTTTTGTGGGTGTTTTTAAACATTTATTTATTTCACCAGTTTAAGACTCCCCTCTAATTTCTTTCATTTTTCTCACAACGGCAAGATTCTATCTTTTCTATTCCTGAATAATATCCCATTGCATATTTAATGCATTTTTGTTATCCAGTCATCAGTTAAAGGATAAGGTATTTTGAACTGTATATATTCATTATTGTAAATTATGTTATAATTTAAAAATGGTGCAAATCTCTTTAAATTTTGTGTTTTGTATGTGATTTGCACACTTACATAAAAGTGAAGTAACTAGTTTTAAATTCATGTTTTCAGTTTGGTTTATAACCTCGCATAGGTTCAAGTTTTGTGATATTTTGCTCATTTGCATGGAAAAAAAGGGGAGTTGGGAGGTACAACCATTGGGATTGCATTGAATCTCAGAGATTAAATTAAATCTTCTTGTTTCTATAGGGAATATGGCTATTTTAACAATGCTGATTCTAACAATGACCATAGATTTTCTTTCTGTTTTTTCTCCTGTTTTCTATTTTTGTTTCATTTTTTTTCAGTCTAGAAATTATTCAACTCCTTTGTTAAATTTATTTCTAGTTATTTAATTCTTACTTTAAAATTGCAAGTGGGATTGTTTTCTTACGTATATGTGTCGATTCTTATAATTTTGTAACCTAACATTTATGCTATTGTCGCTATTTCTAGTATTATCACTTAAGTCTTGGATTATTTTATTATCTTATCCTAACATCTGCAAACATGAAAGTTTGACTTCTTTCTTTATTATTTGTGGACTTTTTAATTCCATTTTCATACTTAATTGTTATACATAATTTCTCTGGTTATTTCTATGTTGCATAATACTGATGGAATTGTATATTCTTTACTGATACCTTATTTTAGAGGAAAATTAGATTTTTCACAATTGAGTGTGTTATTGGCTGTGAGACGGTCCTATACGGTTCTATATTTCTTCATATTTATTCCTTTTATACACATTTGGAGGTGTCACAAACTGATGCTGAATCTTGTTAAATACTTCCTACATTTATGAGCTTATCATGTGACCCATCTATCCTTTTGTGGATGTAATGTAACAGTTTATTGATTTGTATGTTTTGTACCACTCTTATAGCCCCCCAATAAGTTACACTTGGTTGTACTGTATCATTTTGTCAGTGTGTTGTTGAATGTGATCTACTAACATGTAGTTGAAGACTTCCTATGTTTCAGAAATACTGGTTTACACTTTAATATCATACCATTGTCTGGTTTGGAATCAGGGTAATATTGACTTCATAAAAATGTGATTAGAAGTGATGCTGGTGATTATTTTTCCACTCCAATTCAATTTTTGAATTGAGTTTTAGAAGTTTTTGTGTTTTTGTCATAATTTTATTGAATTCACTGGTGAGGTCATCTGGAATTTTTAAAAGAAACTTTATATTAATTTTTTCTGCTTCTTCTGGATTCAGTCTTGAAATGTATATTTCTAAGAATTTGTCTGATTTTACTAACTGTTATATAAAAACACATAAAGCACTATTTGCAGAATTATACCCAAAATGTTTATGCCTTCTAGGTAACATGGTCTTGGATTCAAGTTTCTATTTAATATATAATCTTATGACTCAGAAGTGATATATTTTCACATAACTCTTTGTTACTAACAAGTTATGACAAACTTTGTTTAATAGTTTCTAGAATCCAATTGATTTATCAAAGTCCCAAATTTCTAAAGTATATTCACAAGAGGTTTAAATTCTGCATTGCATTTTAAGTTAATTTCTGATTTCTATAATCCTAATTTTAAATTATCACAAATAACACAGATTTATTCTATAAGGCTAGACCAGAGAATATAGAATGAATTAATTTCCAAAAAACTCTCCACAGTAGAAGTGTATAGCCATTTATTTACACCAAAGTTTCTCAAGAAGAAGGGCATATGGTCCCTATGTTGGCCACTAGAATATCCCCAGGCACTGAAAAGTCAAAAATCTCATAAACGGTGAGGAGGAAGCTCGAAGCTCGGCATGAGATTATAGGACAAGCTGTTGAGGACAGGGAGTTACTGGAAGAAACTAAGGTCAAATGGAGGCCAGGGTCAGAGAAAAGTTGAGAAACACCAATTTTGACTATTTAATATGCTAAATCTTCAAATATGCTAAAATTTTCTTTTTGGTTTAATTAAATATATATTAGAGCAAGAACTATGGAAATTTCATGCAAATGTGCACTGACCTTTTTCTTATCTGTTTAAACCAGCTAGACTGGTTAGCTTGTATTTTGTTTCCTGGAAGCATTTAAATCAATATTCAAATCAGTATTCTTTTGTTTGAAATCCTACAAAAGCCTGTAATTTACCGTTTCTGCTCTATTTTCTGGCCACAATTAAGGCTTGAAATGCTGAACTGATAATCTTCTGCTTCCACATTAGCAACATGACCTGTAGAGTTACTTAGAATTTCTAATTCTCATTTTTTTCCCTCTAAAGTAGGAACACTAATAGCATTCCTGCCTTAGGCTTGTTAGAGGATTAAATGAAAACAAACCCATGTGTGTATTATTGATATCAGTGTTTTGAATATACTGAATATTCATTTAAATTGGCTCTATAATTTCATTCTAGGGTATAAAGGCAAATAAGACAGGATGCTTGAAAATAAAATGTGTCAACATTTTATCATGTGAAGTTGATAATTATATACAAAAAATATAACTGAACAAAGGAAATAATTTAATCTGGGGAAGAAAGAAAAGAATCTGGCCTTCTAATTCCTGACATTCTAGTGCAACTAGAACCACAATCTGTGTTAAATTAGGAAAGTTATCTAATTACTTTTGGGGGAGGGGGCTTATTTTGGGGTCACATCTGGCTATGCTCATGGGTTATTCCTGGCTCTGCCCTAAGGAATTACTCCTGGTGGTGCTCAGGGAACCATATGAGATGCTGAGGAGACAACCCAAGTCGGCTGCCTACAAATGCCATGCTCACTGTAGTATTGCTCCAGCCCCTCTAATTACTTTTAAGTTCAGTTGCTTCTTTTTAAAGTAGGGAATGACACCCAATGTTTTTTTAAAGTTATTATAAGTTCCAACATTTATAATTTCCGATGATGCCTATAATATATATCAAGTGAATTTTATAGATGCTATCTATACTGCCAAGTAGGAAATTATACCTGAATTTGCAGTAACAAAGTTAGTTTTTATTATCTCTATTGTTTCTGTATGCATTTTACAAAATATTACTTGTGCTGGAGAGTCAATGAAAATGTCTCAATTTTTATTCTCTGAGAGTTTCCACTTTATTGTGCAAACACTTAAAAGAAAAGAATCCCTGCGGTATTCTTAGTCTCAACAGAGTTATAGGAATAGAATATAGATATGCCAGTACTTGATTAAGGAGAGGGCATTACAAAAGATCAATGTATGATTCAAAGATTCTTTGAATAAATCTGTACATATATATATATATATATAAAGAGCTAAACAGAAGAGCATTACGAGTGTAATAAGATTTAAATCTGACTAATTTTTGCCAGTCTGACCCTGTCACCTGGTTCATTAGAACAGAAGAGAAACAGTCTCTTTAATATATTCTGATTGTACTTGAGATGAAGACCAGATACAAAAGAATAAAGTAAAAAGTAACATCCATAATGTATTTTGACCTGCCAAACAAATATACATTAAAAGCTTTTAAGGAGATGATTATAGCAGTTGGGGGTCTAATGCCACTCATATACAATGCATATTTACTTAACACTGACTTAGCAAGAGTGAGAGATATATTTTTTGTCTTGAATGAAAATGATGTTTTCACACAGCAATATGTAGGGCATATGTCTCTAAACTTTTCTCCCTACCGCTCAGTATTTAAAGGAAAAGTCCAGGGTTGGAATCTACCACAAAGGTGTGGGGACCGAGAATAGGTAAAATAGGGAAGGGACCAGTTTGACAATAATAGTTGGGAATACTAAACTGAACTATAACTGAGTATGGAAAGTAAATAAAGGAATATACATAATAACCCATTCGATGTCCTTTTTTGTAAAACAACATTCAAAAGTAGAGAGAAAGTGAAAAACAGAAGAAAATGTTGGGGTGGGGTGGGGAGGGAAGCAAGGCACATTGATGATGGGAAATGTACACTGGTGGAGGGATGGGTGCTGGAAAGGGATGGTTGCTGGAAAGTGTCCCAGCACCCATCCCTCCACCAGTACACATTTCCCATCACCAATGTGCCCGCTTCCTCCTCCACCCCACTGAAACCCAACCATGAACAGCTTTTTAATGGTCTTTTGCACGTTGATTCAATTAAAAAAAAGAAAAAAAAGGAAAATAAATTTATATAGTTGCACCATGAAGCCTTCTGGATAGTGAAATGGCTATTATTCTTCCTTTATACAAGGACCAATAGTTTAAAAATAAATTCTTTGGGTCATGCTGAAGCCTGAAATTAATTAGAAAGCAACATTGTAAGGTCCAAAACTAATACTCCTATAGGAATAAGTAAATTCATGGTGATGCCATTGCTACTCTCTCTTTGCTCATTGATCTAATATGTGGGTTTACAGAATATTCCAGCTGTCACATAAAATACAATTAGATAAATTTTATGTCATATTATATAAGCAAAATCATCAACAACACTATTTCTGTAGCACAGATTTATTCTTATTTTAGGATAGATAATACAGTAGGTTGTTTTCCTTGTATGCTGACCACCCAGGTTTTATCCCCAGCACCCTATACATTCCCACCAAGCTAGACTGGGAGTTATTCCTGAGTGCAGGGTGAGGAGTGAGCCCTGAGTGCCATCATATGGTCAAACAAATATTCTTCATTATAAAACAATATGCCATAGTTGTTTTTATACTATCATACTATCTCTTTGTAATTGATTTAGGTACTTACAATAGCATGAAAGTTTATTGTATAGATATACAAAATTACTACAGCCCTCTACCACGTCCCCTATCATTCTAGTCCTGTCGTCTTTCCCAATCTCCCCTAGCCCCACTGTGTTGTTATTGATTTTGTATTCTCATGTTACTTGGTTGTCATTGTTGGGTACTGTCTATTCTCATTTTTTTTATTTTCTGTAAGAGTAAGATAATCCTACCTTTGAACTTCTGTTTCTGGCTTATTTCACTTTATTTGATATAGCCTGATTCCATCTCTGTGACAGCAAACTACCTGATATTATTTTTTCTTGATGCTGTATAGTATTCCATTGTGTATACATGTCATTACTTCTTGATCTGTTTTCTTGTTTTGGAAAAATGACAGTGAGAGCAGAAATGTAAGGAATTTTCATAGAATGCCTCTCTTATTTGAGAAAGCAAAACACTTTATCTTCACAATAACCCCAGTACTATTATTACTATTATTATTATAATATCCCAGGAGTATAACTAAAAGTCTGAAATCACCATTCCATGGTTGCTCATTCACCTTTAAATATTAAACCAATATATAACTATAGATTGTATATGCTCTATAATTTGCATAGTTGACATGTGTACCAAAATCTTGTAGAATTAATAAGGACTGTATAGGCCTTGCAGTCACTGATGAACTTGCAAGAATAATTTGCAAATATGACTTCATGAAGAAATTATACCTGCAATGTATAAAAATAAATCATGAATATGGAAGCAAAAAATATAATAACCAATCAAGCAAAAATCATGTGAGTCTTTTATCTAGAAGATAAAATCAGAGAAAGAGCAAGAGAACACACACATAATAGGAAAATGGTTTGCTGGACACATGTTAAGTCAGCAGTGAGAGAGAGAGAGAGAAAGAGAGAGAGATAGGGGTTAAATAGTTTCGATCTCAGACACCATATCTTGTTGCAGGACACCTAAAAGCCTAGGCATCTGCATCTCCCTGGATTGCCTCCTGCAGATCACTTCATAGATAGGGGATAGTCTGAATGTAGCAGTTTTATCTGACCATGTATTCTGTACTGTCTTCCCGTTCATCATCGATTTGCTCGAGCAGGCCCGAGTAACATATCCATATGTCCTGTCTCATGCTAGTAGAGCCCAAGGCATCTGCTTGCTCCAGGAACATAAAGAGCCTCAATCCATTCCAGAATGAGGTCTATAATTGTTACTGGTATTTGGCATATATATCAAATACAAAACGGGTAGCTTGCCAGGCTCTGCCATGCAGGTAGCATACTATTGTAGGCATCTCTAAGTCCAGCATTTATTGATGAACCGCGCGCCACTGATAGGCTGGTCTGCTGGGTGGAGGTCTGACGAGAGAGAAGTCCGGATGTGAAAAATGGAGGCCCTCATGGAGTGGGGGTGGTCTGGCTTGTTGTGAGGCTCTGCTGGGTTGGTGGGCCAGGGCTAGAACCAACCATCCCTCCCGGTGCCTTGTGAGCGGCTGGTCACGGGGAGAGCCAGTAGTAGCTCTGCCCCATGTCTGCGAGTCTCTGGACCGACATACCTGAGCCAGATTTAAGAAAGACTGCTGCAGGGTGGAACTCGATGAGTCGGGCACAGATAGGCTGGTCTGCTGGGCGGAGGTCGGACGAGAGAGAAGTCCGGATGTGGAAAATGGAGGCCCTTGTGGAGTGCGGGGTCATCTGGCTTGTTGCGAGGCTCTGCTGGGGTGGTTGGCCAGGGCTAGAACCCACCATCCTCCCGGTGCCTTGTGAAGCGGCTGGTCACAGGGAGAGTCAGTAGTAGCTCTGCCCCATGTATGCAAGTCTCTGGACTGGCATACCTGAGCTGGATTTAAGAAAGACTGCTGCAGGGTGGAACTCAATGAGCCGGGCTCTGATAGGCTGGTTTGCTGGGTGGAGGTCTGACGAGAGAGAAGTCCGGATGTGGAAAATGGAGGCCCTCGTGGAGTGTGGGGTCGTCTGGCTTGTTGCGAGGCTCTGCTGGAGTGGTGGGCCAGGGCTAGAACCCACAATCCCTCCCGGCACCTTGTGAGCAGCTGGTCATGGGGAGAGCCAGTAGTAGCTCTGCCCCATGTCTATGAGTCTCAGAGAGAGATTCTGTACTAACTGGTATAATATTCTCCCATGCTACCAATCATTGTGGGACTAGCTAGATCTTACCAGCATATTTGCCTGGCCACGTAGGATCCCTAAGTAATTAGACCAGAGAGAAATGCTGTTTGCCTCCAAGCAAACAAGCATGGCTCCCTGATATACTCAAAGGCAACTAAAATATAAAACTATCATGAAGTAGAAGAGACTTGTAAAGGCTTGGAGAAATATTTAACTGGCATTAGTATTAGTCTTTGGTACAGAGACATGCCATCTCAGAAACCCCTTTCTCTACCCTATAAAGGCAATTCCAGGCAGATCTTAGCTCAAGACATTAGCATATAAAAGGGCCTAGATGAGGTGCTGGGAGAGATTACCTGAGGGCATTTGACCCTCTCTGCTTTCCGTAACAGTGGGAGGGAGGTCCAGTTGCAGGGGTATAATACTAGCCTGCTTCCCTCTCTCACAGGGCTTCTTTTTGGGCTCTCTTTTGTGAGCTCGCACCCTTCTTGGGAGTTTCGTCTTTGTCTCCCTCTCTACAGGGCCTTTACACGTGGTGGCCACCATCTTGGCCTACACGTGGCTAGGGTTCTAGCTTGGAATACTAAGCACTGGGCTCTTCCCTTTGCTGATTTGGCCAATAAGGGAATCTTTGCTAGGCATACAATCAGAAGACAACAGTGAGAAGAGGCCGTATAGCGCAGGAGCAAAGGCCTAGTGCACAGATGCTCTGGTTGCTTTTCCTGCAGCGTATATAGTTCCTCAGCACCAGTAGGTGTAACCCTGGACCACAGAGCTGGGAACAGCTCCTGAGCCCTGTTGGTTGGTGACACAGTGAGGGTGTGTCCAACCCTCTCCTTCCAAAGTGTGGAGAAATTAAAATATTAGATGATTTTTTAAACAAGTTAGTGTTTGAAAGACTAACAAATGCTGAGTTTCATTTTACAGGTTAATCCGTTTTGGTGAGAGAAAAATAGGAATGTTGTCTTGTGGGTTTTTTTTTTTTGCCTTTTTGGGGTCACACCCTGCGACGCTCAGGGGTTACTCCTGGCTCTGTGCTCAGAAATTACTCCTGGCAGTGTTCAGGGGACCATATGGAATGCGGGAATGGAACTCGGGTCTGCTGGATGCAAGGTAGGTACTCTCCCGCCGTGCTATTGCTTCTGTGCTCTATTTGTTCTGAACTATGAGAAAATATAGTTTTCAATCCTCAAAATTCTTAGTGTGGTTTTCATTAAATACATTTTAATGAGGACATCACATTTCTTGCTCAAAAATCTCTTTTGATTGAAGTGACATTTTAATATTTTCTCGGGTGTTGAGATTAAAATATTTAATCTAAACCCAAGAAAAGGCCAATAGTACCAAGACTATCAAAGAAGGATAACGAACACATTCTAGAAAGTGATCTTCAAGTGGGACTAAGAGCCCATCTTTTAAGATCTTTTTAAATGGCTTACTTTTTACACTGTATTTACTTGACATTTTAGCAACAATACCAGCAGGATCTCTTCTCATTAGAACTATCCTGGGAAATTCTCTAAATTATCTTCTCAGATGTGGCTAATCCCACCATTTGTCTGGACTGCAGAAAATTTAATGGTTAATTCAAACATTCTCCTGTGCATAATTCTTAGAGATCAATTGGGATGCTTATATAGAAAAAGAAAAGTTAGCACTAATAAATATTAATTGAACATCCATATAATTGCCCATTGTCCTAGGTTCTATGGAACCTGCTCTCTCATGCTGGAAGTCTAACGGGTAGACAAACATTACACATTTTTGTACCACTTGACAAGTTATATAATTAGACATGGATTGCCTGTTGTAACACCATAAGTTCCTATTTCACTTTTTGGTTTACATTGGAATAAAGTGACTATGAGGAAGAAAAAAGTAAGAGTGAGTAAAAACATACATGTCATCGACACATGTTAAGCATTGGAGGTATCCTGGAGAATGTTGTCTCCTGGGTAGAAAGAAGGAAAGGAGATGTAAGAGACAGAGACACAAAAAACACAATTGTAATAAAGAGAGGAATTGTGGGGATTTGGGAGTGTTTCTCAAAGAATAACAGCATGTAAAGTCCAAGGGAAAAAGGAAAGTATTTAAGATGTAAGATAAATGCTTTTAAGCTTTAGTGAGTACACGAATCATCAGAGTTGAATGTCAAAATGCAGTTTCTGAGTCAGAGGTTCTTGATGGAGGGGGAGAAAGGGGACCTGACTCTGAATCTCTAATAAAATTTCAGATGCCATCAATGCTACTAGCCCATTGACCGAATTTTGCATATCAACAAAGAGATAATGTGATTTCCAGTACCTGGGCCATGCTCCCAGTTGTGAATGTTCTCCTCCCTTGGAGGGAATAGTGGAAGATTCCTTAAACTGTTTCGCTGCTGATGGCAACCTCCTTATTCACACAGCATGACGGCACCCTAGTGCTAACTCAGCACCTTCTTCATTTTGGTCACTTAATGTAAAGGAGTCTGCTTCTTTTCCATTCGAACTTTAGAAGCCATTACTTCAAATACTGTTTTTTGTACCTTCATCTGCCTTCTTACTGAAACACATTTAGCAATATCAACAGTCCGAAAAGATCTCATTAAAAAAAACAAAGGTCCTAGAGAAGAACTAGTGGTCAGTCATATTCCTCAAGAACAAGCAATAGGGCTCTATCTTGAAAGCACTTTTTCTTAATGTCAATTTATCCAACTTCATGTATGCCTGAGCTTTATGTTGCTGCCATCATTACCTCATCTTGTAGCAGCATAAGTACAATGTTTATGGGTACCATGTACAGTATCTTTGAAAACAATCAAGGAATTTTATTCAAAAATCATGGGACAAAATTGAAATCTTGTAAAGTCAGCCTGGAAATACACATTTATGCTGTGTGGTATAAATGTGGCGCCAGGAGGGATGGCGGGTTCTAGCCCTGTCCCGCCACCCCAGCAGAGCCTCGCAATAAGCCAGAAGACCCCCCACTCCATGAGGGCCTTCATTTTCCACATCCAGACTTCCCTCGTCAGAACTCCACCCAGCAGAAAAGCCTATCACAGCCCAGCTCATTGAGATCCACCCTACTGCAGTCTTTTTTTAAATACAGCCCAGGTATGCTGATCCAGAGACTCACAGACATGGGGCAGAGCTGCTATTGGCCCTCCCTGTGCCCAGCCACTCATGAGGCACCTGGGAGTGATGGTGGGTTCTGGCCCTGGCCTGCTACTCCAGCAGAGCCTCGCAACAAGCCAGATGACCCCTCACTCCATGAGGACCTCCATTTTCCACATCTGGACTTCCCCTAGTTAGAACTCCACCAAGCAGACCAGCCTATCACAGCCCAGCTCAAGTGGCCACTTGCGGCCGCATTTCATCAATAAATGCTGGATTTAGAGATGACTACAAGAGTGTGCTACCCGCACGGCAGAGCCTGGCAAGCTACCTGTGTCGTATTTGATATGCCAGATACCAGTAACAATTATAGACCTCATTCCCATGACCTAATGGAATGGCTTCAGGCTCTTTATGTACCTGAAGCAAGCAGGTGTCCTTGGGCTCTACTTGAATGAGACAGGACATATGGAGATGTTACTGGTGCCTGCTCGAGCAAATCGATGATGAACGGAATACAGTGAAAACAGTGAACAGTGATGCTGTGTGGTTTAAGGGGTCTCTTGCTATAATATATAATTTTATAAGTTAGGCATCATAAAATTGATTTATACTGTGTTTCTGGAGATGTATTAGAATATGCATTTGTTTTGTTACAATAGAATTCTTTTACATGTGTGGTTGAGTAATGCACTAACTTTAGTTCCACTGAATCACTCGATATCTCATTTAATTCCCACAATAAAATATATGTACATTTATTTTTATAACCAGTGCTATAAGGGCTTAGTATGAGAGCCAATTGGGTTGTTTTGCTGGAAAGCAACATTTGCAAATTCCCTCCTCGTTTTCATTCAACTGGAATTTCACAAAAATCATAAGACAAAAGGGGTTCCCATCAGTACATATGTCAGTAGTCATGCTATTTCTTTCTTCAATGAGAATTCAGGAAATCTAAAACTCTGTGTATAAACAATGATGGAAGTAGCTTATCTACAGCAGTTCTGTGTTCCTAAATACCGCGTTTAAGAGAAAGCAAGAAATTGCGACAGGAGAGATTTTACTTTTCTCTGCGTCCCCATTATCCTTTATTTTGGACCTCAAAACCTCTGCCCACATTAAAGGTTGTTTTCCTCTGGACTAATCAGAGTATGCTGAACCTCTATTTTTATTGTGTTGTAAGCCTGGTTTTCTTGACTTTATTACTTAGCACCTCCTTTGCACTTCCAGATAATAGTTCCATTAAGAGATATGAGAGATGGTGAAAATCTGGAGTACTTGGACAGCTTTAATTCCCTATGTCATTAGAACTGCCTTGGAAAGACCAGAGACACAAAGGGTCAGAGTCATGTGTGTTCTTCAATATGCTCCCCTGAATTTCTATGAAAAGAGCTTTGACTGGATTCAAATCAGATCATTTGGATATAAGCTATTTCCTTGACTCAGGAGGCAAGTTATTGCAGTCTAAAGTTAGTTTCCTTTCTTGTTTCATCATCCACAAATAAATGATTCAAACCTTACAATAATTATGTTGGATGTTCCGATATAAATAATATGTGACACTTGTCATCAAAAAGCATTTGGAACAGCACCTGTAGTTGGCTTTGTGTTTTGAGTCATGTTTAAATGGAAGTTGAAAAGATAGACACCACACTGGGGGAAATAAAGGTAAAGCTGCAATTCAAGATTTCAAGAATGCATTGCCTGATGCTTCCATAGCTAGGAGATTTCACAGACTAATCTCCAAACATTTTACTTGCCAATGCAAACATAAAATCAGAATATAGATGTAGATAATAGCTTGGGAATTAGAACTATAATCTAGAGCCATTTCCCTTCTTTCAGCCTTTCTTTTATTTCTTCTTTCCTTCTTCCTTCTACTTTCTTGAAGATAAGCAAAAAATAACTTGAAGACTACCCTTTTATTTAAATTCGCTCATTTTTTCAATGTGGCCACGACTAAGAATATGATACAATTTAAAAAAAGATTTTACTTGAACTGAACTTTGTGTTTTTTACCTGGTTTTTACCAGTTTTAAACACTAACTGAAATGCAATGAAAATGACTAATCTAGAATTTAAAATTTGAAGGTTACATACTTGTTTAAATATAATGATCATTTAAGCATCTTCCATTTGGTTCTTCTTTTCAGAGAAAAAATTTTATGCATTGATCTTATAATTACATAAAGACTAATTATACCATATTCCAAAACTATATTTTAAAGGCTCATGTGCTATGGAGGCAACAGGGATCAAAAGTAAGATGTGTAGACTTGAGATATCATTGTGTTTTCAATCCTGTGGCTAATGTTTTCAGAAAAAAAATCAGTCAAGTTTCAGAGGACTCTTTTCTATATTAACTCAATTCAAAATTCTCCAGTTTTGTCATGAAAATCTGATGAGTCATCATTTCTAATTGCATTATGCATCGAAGATACAGAAATTATTTTAAAAATATTTTAAAATATCTGTGTATCACTTTGTGTTGTCGTGCACACCAAGGTTTGACAGAAATGATGAAAATAGTAACTTTTTCAGGTAGTAAAAACAGAGGTGTTATAATATTCTGGCCTGAGAGATAATAAGTGACCTGATCATGTTATGGCAATTTCTTCTTAGTCACTGGAATAACTAATTTAATGCGTATGCTATAGTTTTACACAATGCTATACATCACATACATTTCAACTGAAAAATAAAATAGAGACAAAGACAAAGTCTGTGTTTTCCCAATTCTGCCCTCCTTCCTTCCAATTAAAATTAGAGGGCAGGGACCAGGGTGATTGTACAGCATGTAGAACTTGCTGGTCTTGCATGAGGCCAATCTAGGTTCTATCCCCAGCTCCCATATGGACCCCTGTACACTGTGAGGAGGAATTCCTGACTGCAGCGCCAGGAATAACCCTTGAGCATTGCTGAGTATGATTCATAAAGCAGGAAAAAGAAAACAAAATAAAATGAAATTACAAAGGGGCCATCACGTAGTTTAGTGCATAAGGCTCTTGCTTTACACACAACTGACCCAGATTCAATCCCCAGTACCTCAAGTGGTTTCCTGAGCACTGTTAGGACTCAGCTCTGAGCAAAGACCCACAAATAAGCCATGAGCACCACCACCATATGTGCCCCCCAAATAAAAATGAAATATAAATGAGTATTTTGGCGTGTATTGGTTCTAAGTGGAATTAACACAGTCAAGTGAATACGTTATTTGGAATTGAAATCTCCTTGCAAAGGAAAACATGTTAACACAGTCACTCACGGTGGAGTAATTCATGCTTGTGGGTGGTTACACCAGTCCCAAATGTGAATTCCATCAATCACAAAAAGTAAGCCACAAAGAAGGGTCATTGTCAGCAGAAGAACTTACCATATGCAGTGCTGAAAGATACTCGATCAATGGCAACTTTGTCCTTTTCTTCTGTCTCACTATCTTCTCGCTTGTGGTTTGGGCTCCAACAGCAACTTGGAGTCTCCACTGATGCAGGAGCTTTGGCAGCACAGCCGGGAGCGCCAGCAGTAGCTCTGCGAGCAGCCTGGGAAGCTCCATCACAGCCTGTAAGAAGGTAACCTTGCCTAGTCCCCTTCTCTTCTTACTCATTGTCCAAGGCATGAACAGTGACATGCTTTGGTTTTTTTTGTACTTCTTTAACACAAAAACACCCAGTAGAATAGCCCATAAACTGCTTCTCTACCCAATGCGATTAAAAACTTAACTCATGGAAATTATCAGAAAGCTCAAACCATGAAGAAAGGCATGCCTTAAACACGTATGTCTCTCGTTTATCTCTATTTCTTCTTCTCAAATCTCAACTAAGGAAACTGTCTCCAGTGTCCTTTCCAAAACCTAGCACAAATTCTAAAGGGACCAAATTGATATGCTAAGGTTCTTCACTTCACTTGATCACTTGACATTCCGTTATTCATCGGAAATGTTACTGGCACACTAGAGCAGGTGCCAGTAACATTTCCATTGACCTAAGGTTCTTATTCTAAGAAAATCCTAAGAAAATTGAATGGAATTGGAGTGGGCTGCATGTAAGAAAAGGCCCATACCTCGTGTGCTATCTATCCAGTCCCACTTTGTTATTTTAAAAGTACAAAATAATTCTTACATGCAGTGAGCAAATGATGATGCAATTGTGTATAATAATTAATAGACTTAATATAAATATATATACAAAATGTATAGTCTATGTGCATATTACATAAGAATGTATAATATAAGTTATACAATATAAATCGCATAGACATATGCTACACATTTACTGAAAGGATTTGTCCTATTCCTCATTTATACCTCATACTTTTATTGTTATTTGAAACTGAATTCTAGAGGATAAAATGCAGTTTTTAACCAAATATAAAAGATATATTAATTATTAGTTGCAAAAATATTGGTTTATACATGTGGGACACCTTGTTTTATTCCTAGCACCACATGGCCCCACAAAAATATTTTATATACAGAGTTGAATAAATCCTGTTAGTACACATATTATATATGTATTCAAAACTTAAGTACACTTAGTGCAACATACATATACATATGTAATGTTTATATAATTCTAATGTATACATACATATTTTATTAATCTCTGTTCACTTGAACAAAGTCATTAGCTCACTGCTTATTTGATTGTTGTGTAGTTTTCAAGTGGCAAATAAACAGATTTCTGCATTAGAGCCCATACCTTGATCATAGAAATTAGAAAACATAATCTCACAAGATATTTTATTTCATATCCGCATAAGCAACTACTTCATAAAGCTTTCCAACTAAGGGCTCTCCAATTGGGGTACTCCCAAGAGGTGCTCAGCAGAGCTGGGGACACTACCCTTGACAATCTTCCAACTGGGCCCACAATTCAATAATCAGGACCTAGGATGAGATGTAGCTCAGACCCTGGGATGTAGGACTATCCAGGCCACCTCCCACACCCACTTCTGGTCCTTGGGATCACACCTGCTAATGCTTAGGACCCTCCAGGGCTACCCCCAGAAATTGTCCAGAGCTCCAACCAGGGTGAGCAGCATGCATGGCATGAACCTAAACTCCTGAAGAATATCCTACCTTATATTTTATATAATTCATTCTCCCATCTTCTCTGATAAAATTCTTATAAAGAAGGCTATAAAAATTCCGAATTTTGAACTCAAGAACCAGAAAAATTATGATTCTAAATAATTTAGAGCTACTTAGAGAAAAGCTAAAATTCTTCAAGTTCTAGAGATAGATTGTTTCACTTTAGGACCAAATTAGAAAGTCCTCACTGAATGCTATTTTCAATTTATTTTATTTTAATACTGTTCTTACTGATGGGAGGCTGGCATTTAAAAAGGATTGAAGCCAGACTGCCTGAATTGAGCCTGAATTGAATCAATTTAATATTTGTGCTGGAGCAAATAATGTCACCTGCTCATACCTCTAATTTCTCTTTTGACAAAAGATGAAATTACTTGCTTCATAAGGTGAGGCAACAATTTAATGAGTAAATTCCTGTGAAATGTTTAAACTAGTGACTATCATTGTATGTCCCTCTGAGTAAAAATGACCAATTTCTAATATTATTCTACCAAGTATGTTACATCAGAAAATTATTCAGTAAGGCTGGGGAATGAGGAATTTCCATGTCACACTAGATCTAACTTTTAAATATTCAGATAGAGACATCATACATTGTTAGCATCCATGGTGCAAACCACAAAGTGTAACAGAAGAGAGAGAAATACAGGGACAGAGACAAAGAGATAGAGAGATAAAATGTGCCTGCAATAGGGCCAGGTAGGGTTTGGGTGGTGGGGGCGTGTTTGGGATATGGGTGGTTTGAATTTGGTTCTGGTGCAGGGATGGGTTCTGAAACACTGTATGGCATGGCCCAGTTATGAACAACCTTTTCATTGTATATTTCACATGGTATAATAAAAATTTAAAAATAATAATAATGTAATGTTACACCCTAAATAGACTTAAAATTCTGTTAGAGTTGATAGAAATGGAGACTATAAAAAGTTATATCCATCCAATATTGAAGAATTTGCATTCTAGTTTGGGAAGAACAGATTTCTCATGCTAAACTACAAATAATAATCCACAAATTAAATAATTATGCAACACACAGTAATATCTAGATAGTACCTTAAGTGAAAAATAAAAATTAGAAGCATTTTTATTTATAAAAGCTAAGAACAGGAGAACTTAGGTCTTCAGAAAGAGAAGCAATCTTAATGTGACCTTCAAAATAGGAGATTAGAATGAGTGGAGAAAATGAACAAACTTAAGAAGGTCCTTACAAATTAGTGCAGGAATAGAATTAAGTTCCCTTGTGCTTTTGCATATTGGAGATCATTAATACTATTTATAATTCGTCCTTTTCATTTCAAATATCCCCTTAAACTTACATAATGATTGCATCAATAGTATCTGTTTGTTTAATATTTATTCATACTATGTGTCATACATTATGTAGGCACTAATTGTTTTCTTTCCTTTCAAAAAACTAGCCAATACTTTCTTCATATTTGTGAAGAAAAACATAGACCATCTATAAAAAGACTAAGTTCTGAATAATTTTGTGCCTTAGTTATGCTATTTTATTTTACTGCAGGCTGTTCATCATAGATAATTGGAAAGGGAAAGTAATTATAAACTATTTTTATAACTGTACTTTATATATATATACATATATATATTATGTGTACACAAATATACAGCCACAGCAGCAGGGATATTTCTATTCTAGAAATAGCACACCTGCTGGCTGAATCACCACTTTTCACAATCAGCCTTAGGAAGAGTTAGATGGATAATTGAAATCTATTGATAATGCCCAAACTGATTTCATATAATAGTTTCATCTTCTTTTCCATCAACCCTTCTGACCTGATCTGATATATTGCTAAATCAAATAGCAGAAGAAATACAACAATAAAAAATTGTAGATTAACTGAACCTTCATTTACCTAACCGTGAATCTTTGAGGGTTTCTGAAATCTTACCAAGTTTAGTGTTTTCAGTTTCTAAATCAGTTTTGGAGAAATATGGTTGCTCTTGAAAGGTGTTTAGTTTACAGTTTAGCCAATGCCAAGACAGGAAGGAAGGAAACGGGTCAAGTAAACCTGAAAAACTCTATAATTGGGGTCTCCAGCTCACAAATAACTGAGGGTCAGCTGCCACCTCACTGACAGTCACTCATCTACAATGTGTTAAGGAGATGCACCTTGAAAGATTCACAGGAAGACTCATTATGGAACGTAAACTTCGGAAAAATATTATCTATCAAATTCAAGTAAGTGGTGGTTTTTTAGTAGCTACTTGCAATAAACAAGTAGGCCTGAGAATAAGATTGACCATTTTCATATAAATTGCAGAGGGCTTGAACAAAAAGTCCAATGAGAAGTCCAAAAGACCAACTTTGTACACCTACATGGCTTTACAGAATAATCCAAACTCAACAACCAGTCTTCATGAGAATTCTGTTTTCTTAACATGTGAGGCTTTTTTATCTTATATTTTTTCTTCTTATAACTTTAAAGGACACATTACCTTCATTGACCAGGGTAGTGTGATATTATTTTCAAAGAGCAATGAATGGGTTGTCGTCTAGTTTGAGTCTGAAATATAGATGTAAACTTCAAATAGCCCAACTTGTCATTCAATTACCTGTTCACACAGAAGGTGTAGCTTGCACTGCTGTGGATAAAATGATAAAAACTGTCATCTCTAGGTAATAATGAACATTGTGTGGGAAAAGACTTAAAAAGTAATAATACCACCAAGCTAGAACAAATGTTATAGAAATATGTGTCAGAATTATATTTGGATAACTCAATATTCAGACAGAAATTAAGTATTTAATTTTTATAGAACAAAAGAAGACATTCTTTCATTGTAAAAGTGAAATGTAATTGAAGTGTCATTCTATTTTTGTGTCATTAACAGAACTGATTAAATCTGGTATATTGCTTAAGTAAAGGGAGTTGTCAAATATTAGCAGACATGCTAATAAAGTAAAAGTACCAGGAGAGCTTAGAAGTCTTATATGGGATGAAAAAATCTTATACAGTATTTGGATAATACAGAGACATACTATAAGCCGGATCATTTGTTTGTTTGTAAGATTATATCTTCAAAAGTTTTGGCTCAGGGAAGGGGAAAATAAAAAGAAAGTTTTGGCTTAGCAAGAGGATTTCCTTGCTTCCTTTGAAATTGAAGCCTAGAAACAAGGCTCTTGAAAGTCATATTTTGTTTTGTTAATACATATATTCAGATTTGTTTGGCTTTGCCAGATATTGCCACATGTAAAATATTTTTTGTGATGTTATTCCTAAGAGTTTTAAATTTTAGCATAGTACCCTGGGTGTTCTAGAAATCTTGAGCACTCTTTTAAGGATACATGAGCAAAAAATGAAGAAATGCGAGTAATAATTTCTGAAGTAATATTTCATCAAAAGAAAAACATGATGCATTTTTCAAAAATCAAAAAATATTTCATGTAAAAGAGCATTACTTCTAACCTGAAGTATCAACTCCTTTGTCAATTCAACATAGCTTCAAACAATCATTTGTCAAATTGTAGATAATATAAAACTTGCACATGGGTCCAGAATGATAGTACAGCAGGTAAGACACTTGTCTTGAATGGGGTGGACCAGAGTTTGATCACCAGCACTCTGTAGCCCACTAGGAGAGATCCCTGAGTACAGAGTCAGGAACAAACCCTGAACACCCCCAAATCAAAAAATAAACATATGAAAATTGCACATAATTTGAATATTATTGTTGTTGATTTTGGTGAGAGAAGAAAGGTGTATTAGCTTCAATTTACTGCTCTAGATTCTATTTTTCCTTGAGTGTTTTTACTCATTCTGGAGGTGTTATTCTCCTGCAAATTTTCCCCTACTTCCCAGATGCTCTCAGTGAAAGAAACACCTACAGCTTCTTCAGAATAAGGGCTGCTTGGTTAAAGAGCAAACCTTGCGGAACAGCACTGAGGTTTTCATTCTGTTTCCTTAGGTTCTGCGGAGTAGTAGCCTGCTGGAGTCTACAGATTACTGGCTGCAAAATCAGAGGACCCCCTGCCAGATTGGCTTTGTAGAAGACAAGTCTGAGAACTGCGCTTCTGTGAGTAAAAACAACTCTTGGATAAAGGCTGATGAAGCTGGGAATTGGGGACATGTACTCATGCCTAGGACTGAGGTGTCATGACTCATTGCCAAAGAGGTTGGGGAATATCCCATTAAATATATGGCTATCTTATAGAGATCATTGCATAATTTGGCATGCAGATTATTACACCATCACAGCTGAAGATTCCATAATAATTTGCTGCATTTAACAGGTAAATTATTTGACAGCTTTTTAAAAGGATGATAATATTGTTCAAGTCAATTGAAAAAATCAACTCAGACATTGATTGTATAATGAGAAATTAAAGACCAGTAAGGACCTCCTCAGGATTATTTTCAGGATATTTTCAATTCCACTTAGACTGTTCCTAGTAAAATTCTGTAAAAATTGTTTGCAATTCTTAAGAATTATAGTCACTATTTGAATGCCATGTTAATCTAAGATGTATACAAAACATCTCGTATGCTGAACCTGAGACTTATATTCAAAAAACTTCTTTCCCCTAATGGAAGAGATGTTCTTAAAGACTGAAATAATTCTTATAGCATAGACTGTGAATTTTTGTTGTTGGTTGGAAATATGTTGTAGAATATGTAGGATTTATATACTACATTTTCTACAGCGTTCTATATTTTATTTTAGTTTCAGTCACTGGATCTAATGGCGTATGATTACAGAGATGACAGGGGATAATTCCAAAGATGAAATTCTCATGACTAAATTGAGAGCTTCAGTTCTGAGTTTTTCCTGGAGGTAAATTGTATGCCAGCATTTGGAAGGAAGGAAAAGGAAGGAAGGAAGGAAGGAAGGAAGGAAGGAAGGAAGGAAGGAAGGAAGGAAGGAAGGAAGGAAGGAAGGAAGGAAGGAAGGAAGGAAGGAAGGAAGGAAGGAAGGAAGGAAGGAAGGAAGGAAGGAAGGAAGGAAGGAAGGAAGGGAGGGAGGGAGGGAGGGAGGGACGGAGGAAGGGAGGGAGAGAGGGAGGGGAGGGAGGGAGGAGTGAGGGAGGAAGGAAGGAAGGAAGAAAGGAAGGAAGGAAGGAAGGAAGGAAGGAAGGAAGGAAGGAAGGAAGGAAGGAAGGAAGGAAGGAAGGAAGGAAGGAAGGAGAGCTTCTTTTATATTAGAAGAGCCAAACCATAACTATCAGTCAGAGGATGTCAAACCTAGCAATACAGATCCCATAAGCCATGGAAAGCAAAGTTCATTTAGCAGACTTAATTCAATCTCCTTTTTAAGGAAAATTACTTTGATTCTGATACCTTAGGGGCTTTTGATACTTATCAGGAAAATTAGTTACTAGCTAAAACAACTGGAAAACATCAAGTGAAAAATAATCTAATACTGATTTCAAATTCTGAGATGAGTTGAAATTCAGGCATTTACGGATTAAGATCTCTAATTATACAGCTATAAATTGTAACAGGGAGGAAATTGGAGAGGAAAAGTTGTCAGTGGCTATGCTTTTGTCAAATGTGTAATCTAGGAAATTCCTGGATAAAGAAATTTACTTGTAGAAGACAGGAAAATTGAGGCACCGAAATTATATAAATATATATTTATAAATATATAGTCAAGGAATTATTTTATAAATTTTATATTTTTTGGAGTTTGTATTATAGATTTATTTTTGAAATGTTAAATTTTTAGCCAAATTTTAGATTATCATTGGATCTTTTAAGGGTAATCAGATTCTTATCCTTGTCCCCAACAAAGCAAATGGACTCAAATTTAGATACAAAATCAAATGATTTCTTTTCTTGAGTCTTTTTCCCTTTAAATAGTGTCAGCTGACAGCAGTGTAGTTGAGCTGATTCACTCTGATTTCATGTGTCCTTCTGTTCTTTCCAAAAGGGGAAAAAGTCTAAACAGAAATAAAAGACATATTAAAAGAGCCATTACCCTGGAACCTTTAAGGGTAATTAATGTTGACATAGCATTAGAAATTTTCCTTATCTTTAAACTTGAAATTTTAGGAACCCAATGCAAAACAGCCCTAATGCCTCAAAAGAATTCTCTATTCTCACATTCATAATCTCCAAATTCTCTTTCTCTGAGTTGTAACAGTTGTTAGAGGGGGAGAAGAAATTGTCCAGATTTAGATGTTGCTAAGAGAAAATAGAGGATAAAAAGAAAGAGTAGAGAGATAACTCCATACCCAAATAGCTTACACTCCATCCCCCTCACGCCCAAAATGTAGTTAAAATGGCCAGGGAAATGAAATTTAGTGATTGTATTTCAAATCAGATTCTCCATATCAGCAGGAAAATGGCATGATATTTGAAAGAGGAAAAAGCGGCTATCTATTTTAAACCTAATTCAAAACCAAGTGTTGTTATCCGGTAACTACACATATTGGGGAACTGTCGGGGAGCTCCGCCGGGTCCCGACAGTGCCGGGAAGCGAGTTCCCTTCTACCTCCGAAGCTGGCGAGAAATGGATGAAAACTCAGGAATCCGATGCAGTTTTAAAAGGCTTTACTTATCACAAGTTCAGGAATACAAATCAGCAAAAGAAAAAGCCTGGTGCTTAGGATTCCAGGTTAGAACCCCAGCCACGTGTAGGCCAAGATGGCGACCACCACGTGTAAAGGCCTTGTAAAAGGAGAAGACCAGACTTCCAAGAAGGGTGAGCGTTCACAAAAGGAGAGCCCAAAAAGAAGCCCTGTGAGAGAGGAAACAGGCTAGTTTTATACCCCTGCAACTCAGGCCTTCCTCCCACTGTTATGGAAAGCAGGGAGGGTCAAATGCCCTTAGGTAATCCCTCCCTGCACCTCACCTAGGCCCTTTAGTATGCTAATGTTTTGAGCCAAGCTCTGCCTGGAAATGCCTTTATAGGGTAGAGAAGGGGGTTTCTGAGATGGCATGTCTCTGTACCAAAGACTAATACTAATGCCAGTTAAATATTTCTCCAAGCCTTCACAAGTCTCTTCTACTTCATTGTAGTTTTGTATTTTAGTTGCCTTTGAGTATATCAGGGAGCCATGCTTGTTTGCTTGGAGGCAAACAGCATTTCTCTCGGGTCTAATTACTTAGGGGTCCTACGTGGCCAGGCAAATATGCTGGTAAGATCTAACTAGTCCCACGATGATTGTGGTAGCATGGGAGAATATTTATACCAGCCAGTACAGCATACATGGTCAGATAAACTGCCACATTTAGACTACCCCTTATCTACAGAGTGATTTGCAGGCGGCAATTCAGAGCAGATGCAGCGGCCCTTAGGAGTCCTGCAACAATGAACCACTGGGATCCCCAACAATATCAGGGAACAAGTTGCCTTGTACCTTAAGCACCACTGGCAGACGGACAAACTACAATTTCAGTGCAGTTCCAAAAGGCTTTTACTAATCATCAATAATTAAACAAGCTCTACTACTATATCCAAGATAATGGGATTTCCCAGACATCTAGGTCTTGGCTAAACCTCTGACCATGCACTCAGGCCCATGTCTTTCACCAAAATTGATGCTTCTTCCCCAAGTCAGTTCCTTTATATACTCAAAAGCCAAAATTCTTTCTTCTAGGTGGGTTGTGCTAACAAAGATCAACATCCAGCTTTTATGTATAGATGTTAGGTGGTGCCACTCCTCTGGTTCAGGTCTAAACAAATGATAAGGCTAGGGCCTAGTCCCTTCCTCAGAGATTATCTTGACTATTCCTATATTATGTCAAACACTGGAGAGAGAGGGCTTATATCTAAGAAATATATCTAATGGATGTATATTCATGGGGAGATCATATCATAATTTCAGGCATGGATTTCATGCCATCTAAATGGTATCTCCAACACCCACAAGGTCCATCTTTATTTTACTCTGCACCAGGGTAATTTTGAGTGTTCCATTCTCTTGTTTACTGAAAAGAGCATGTTCACCTGCCTGAGGCAAGCCAGCATGATCCTTCCTATGATCTAAGCAGAGGTTATTCTTAAATGGTGGTCCTCGATGTAGCCAGGCTTCTCCTGGTAAATCCTAATTATCCCATGCAGGGGCCCATGGGGTTGAGAGGAGTTATGCCCAAACTGGATAGCACTGAAATCATTGTATAAATTATAATAAATTCTGAGAGTTATTAATTCAAAGTAAAAATGACTCCTGTTACTGCCACACCTCTATCAGTGTTTCCACACAAAAGAGAGCTCTTTAGAACTCTCTTTAGCCAGAACCCTGGCTTAAAGACATAGAAATAGCTTAAACTGTAATGAGCTTAAACAGCAAAGACCAAAGCTAGCTAAGGTGTGTCATCCAACATATGTGGATCCTGTAAAATTGAGGACTATTGCTCCAGGCAGGCATAATGGATGCTCAAGAATTGTCATAGCACCCACACGGGCCATAGATGGTCCATAGACTTGTAGTCATATGACGAAGTTTATTGGGAAAGGCAGTGGTTAATAGAGGCAGAGGGAGCATGCCTACATGTACTAAGGAGGTTTGGAGGGAGACAGGGATTGTTATCACTAGGAAGAAGCTGCTAGAGAACTGCCCTTGATGCTCTAAGGCAGGAGCAAGGTTGAAGTATTGTTTACACCCAAAGATGTGTGTACCCACGTTTCAAGTCATAGCCACAAGCAAACCAAGGCCAACTAATTTATGATATTCTTTAAGAAAGTCAGATTTCCCTGGCAATGGCCACATTTCTAGAGAAGTCAGGACCCAAGGAACTACCTACAGGCCCCACAACCTCTTAGTGGTTAAGAGGTCATGCCAGGGAGAAATCCAACAATGGAGTTTATTAATTCATTAATTTGCTTTTTGGTTTACACCTGGTAATGCTCAGGGATTGCTCCTGGCTCTGCATTCAGGAGTTACTCCTGACAGTGCTCAGGGGACTAAATGGAATGCTAAGGGGTGTGGGGGAGACTCTGTGCAAGGCAAACATCCCAATCCAACCCCCAACAAGAGAGATTAACGAGAATCATCTGAAACATAAAACTACATAGAGGCACAACAGAATGTGGAGAACCTACAGCAATGTTGTCCTCATAATGTATTACATTAAACTCTAGAACTTTGGAAAACCTCGTTTTATGTAAATCATTGCCTCTTTCACTCATTATTCTTTGACTCATCTCTTCTTTTACTCTTGATCAATTATTGATTGCAGTTTCTTTTGACATGTACCAAGGGTTTTATTGCTCAATCCATATATATATATGTATATATATAAACCATATATATAATCCATACATATATGTATATATTCCTTTTTGATCACACCTGCTGATGCTCAGGAGTTACTCCTGGATCTGCACTCAGAAATTACTCCTGGCAGTGTTTGGGAACCATATGGGATGCTGGGGATCGAACGTGGGTTGATCGGGTGCAAGGGAAATGCCCTACTCTCTGTACTATCACTCTAGCTCTTGGTCAATCCAAATATTGAAAGTGTGTTTTATTTGCCCAATGTTTAAATAAATAAATAAAATTCTTAAGAAATTATTTGTATTCCACACAAGACTTGTCAGACCCTAAATAGTTGATGAGTATTCTCTAAGTCTCAAATATACATGCAGCACAGTAATACCAGTGACAAAATGATACAGACGACTGATACACGGATAACTGATTCTTATTTTACAAAATTTCTTTAACTATGTCTATACCAATTTTATTTTGAAATGTAGGGATAAAAAGCAAAGGAAAAGACAAATACTCCCACCTTAATAGTTTGTCTCTGAAAGAATCTTTGTTAATATGAACTATGGATGTTTTATGTTACTGAGATCAGATATGTACAGTTTTATTTTTAAGCAGTTTTAAAATAAAACATTCGGGGCTGGAGCGATAGCCCAGCGGGTAGGGCGTTTGCCTTGCGCGCGGCCAGCCTGTGCGGGCCTGGGTTCGATCACCGGCATCCCATATGGTCCCCCTAGCACCGCCAGGAGTAATTCCTGAGTGCAGAGCCAGGAGTAGCCCCTGAGCATTGCCGGGTGTGACCCCCAAAAAGCAAAAAAAAAAAATAAATAAATAAAATAAAATAAAATAAAACATTCTTTAAAAATAGCATGGTAGTTTTTAAAAATAATCTCACTTTACATTTATAGAAATATTCCAAAATAATTCCCAGTTGCTTAAATGTTAAACTTTATGTCATTTGCTTTATTGTTTCTCTATATGTCAATGTACATCTATATATATATAAGGATTCATATTAATTTACCCTAAAACTTTGAAGGATGAAATATAAACACCATGTCCTTTTATCTCACCAGCTCTCAGTGTGGAATATAAATATATAAAATCAAGACTGAACCTATGAATTATAGAAAGTCTTATTCCAGCTACTAACTCAGTGCACTTTCTCCAATACAATAATATTCTTTCACTGTTTATTAAACAAATTTTAACAAATTTAGCAGATAGTAAATGCTATTGTATAAAAATAATAAATTAGATACAGATTTTAAAATACTGCTGTTCACAACAAAGCCCTCCACTGAATTTTGGCTCTCAATTAGTAGGTATTCCTCGTTCTATCCTGGGTCACTTCCACACTAGCTTTAGGGAGAAGTCACTGGGTAGAGAGTCCGTCCTGCAATTCCTGGTAAATTATTCCTACTGATTTTGAGTGCTAGTTTTGAAAGATGTTCTGGGAAATTCTATTTCTTCCATCTTGATCCACCTCAAGAAGTTCTAGTATCCAAAAATCCACCATATATTGGTCTAGCTACCTGTGGTGTATTCGATATGCCAAAAACTGTAACAATGGACCTCATTCCCAATGAATAGAGACGTTACTGGTGCCCTCTTAAGTAAATCAATGATAGATGGGAAGACAAGTGACAAGTGACAAATTGGTCTAGATAAAAGCAGTTTGGGAAGAGTTTTTCCCCTAAACTCAGCACTAAAAGAAAGCAAGGTCGATGCAGGGTGGAAAGCAGCAGAATGCCATCAGCTGGGTGTAGGTAGCCTTGTTAGTAATAGTTATTGAGGAACCTTAATCTTTAGATGAAAATACTATATTAAATGTAACGTGACACTGAGGGAGAGTGGTAAAGTTAAAATAGCTTCCCAAAGCAACCACATGCTTCTATATCTATTAAAACCATCAACAAAAAGAGAATGGCTTTGACAGTAAGTTGAGGGACAAATGTGAAGTGTGTGACAAATGATATAGTAGTAATTTACATACTCAGTTTTATATAGGCATCCAATAAAATTAACAGTTGTTGATGGCAAAGTTAGAATGATCATGTAATTCTACAGTACAGGAGTACAGTACTGGAATAGATAAACAGTATTGGACTTTTATGTCATGAAGTTTTATGCATCATTCACAAACATATTTTGCAAGCAAATTTAAGCATATGGAAATAAAGACAATTCAGTTATAAATATGTATATAAAATAATTGTATAATTCTATACATATATGTATATTATATATACATATAATGTATATGAATATTACATATATTATGAATAACTATATACATATATATGAGTATGTGTATATTATATATGAGTATGTGTATATATATATACACATACTCATATATATGTATATAGTTATATATATAACTAGCAAATATATATGCTATATATATGCTATATATAATATATATAGTATGAGTATGTGCATATTATATACACATACTCATACTATATATATATATGCTGACCTCAATATTGATTGTACATGATAGACATAGAATGTCATGTATTATGTATTCCTGGATTGATTGAAGGAAAGTAAAGAACCAAGAATAATTCCTTTCTGCTTGAGTTTTTTGGTGAATGGAAGTTTCATTTAATGAGGAGTGGGTTAGATCTAAAAGGAAGAGTAGGTTGGCAGATGTCTCTAAGACATTTAGTTGGAAATGTCAAATTGGTAGTTAAATATCAACTTCGAGTGATGAGCAAGATCAAACTGAAATATAAAGAGATTTGAGAGTTTTCATAGTGACTTAAAGGGAGCCTTGAATATCAGGTCAACTGGGGAGGGTGTGTGGATAAGGGACAGAGATGAGTCTTAAATAAATGAGTGCTGGTTTTCTGCCAAGCCATAGAATATTGCTCTCTTTGTCCCAATGTTCTCCCAAAGCAAAACTTAATTAAGCATGCAAGCCTCAGTTTCAAATATATAATATGTTTTATGTATCCTATTTTTTTCAGCTAAAAGTACAGTCAGACGAATAGATCTAAGTGTACTTTTAAAACCTGTGTGTTTGTGCCATTTTCAACTGTTTTTTAATTCATTTTGACAGAAGTGTACATTATTAAAATAGCTCAGAAGAGCTTTCAAATTTCACACAATCCCTGTTATTACAGCAATTTTCTCCTTAGCTTAAAGCTTATCAAGAAAAAAAAATAAATAAATGAAAGATTTTGATTACTTAATTTCTTTTTCTTTTGAGCAGAATAATTTGTTTGAATTAACTAGTCCTTTTTTGGGTTTTGGTTTTGGGGGCCACATCTAGTGGTACTCAGGGCTTACTATAGCTCTGTGCTAAGGATCACTCCTGGTTAGCTTAGGGGATCATACAGGATGCCAGAGATAAAGCCTGGGTTGGCCACATGCAAAGCAACTTGCCACATGCTACCCTACTGGCCCCTAAACTATCACTCTGGCCCCTAATAAAGATTTCTTAATGTTCTTCCAATATTAAAGGATAAGTATTTAGAATAAAAGTAAATTGTTTTTAAGTCAAATTTGAAGTTAAATCAAAGAAATACAAAGAAGACTGTTAAAAAAGAGAATCTGACTAGTTACTTATCACCTTAAGATGCTTTATTTTTAGTCTGGAGTCTCTGAAATTTAGTTCTCTCTTTTGTAATCATGAAGCAAACTCATTTTAGAGGGACTTTTAGGGAATGAGAAGTGTACAAAATAGGATTTATACTCATACATAGTTGACTACTGGTTTTTAAGGATCAGAAACAGTTCTCATTTTCTATTTTAGGTTGTGCTACCACTGACACAGTGTCTGTGGTGTTGGTGGTACTTGACTTTAGCAGTATCTAGAGGCATTCAGTATACTTGCTAAATGCATCTGAAACAGTTACTGAATTAACAGAATGCTAATCCCTTGTAAATTAAGTCTTCAGATTAATCCTTTAAGTATAGAGACTAGACCACACTGGCTCTAGCAGTTGTACCAGTTGATGATGATGTGTTAAAATGATATCTCATGCCCAGAACATTGTTATAATATTAGACTGAATAATTATTTTTTGCGGGGGGAATTTCCTGATGTTATAGGTAGGATATTTAGCAGCACCTGTGGACTCACCAAATGTCAATGGCATCTTCTTTTCAGGGGTAACAACAAAACCTGTTTCCAAGTTTTGAAATATACACTCTCTATGGGTGGGCTATGGGAGAGTAAACCATTCCCAGTTACTAAAGTTTCTTTGACTACAACCTTTGGTCCTTCTAGGGTATCTTTTGTTCATTTAGTTGTACCCAACCCTTTGCAGAGACAAGGAAGGAAATAAAGCATCCACTTTTCCCAAATGACCCCAGGTCACTTGGTGCTCTGATAAATTACCACATGCACTTGGAGAAAGGACCTGAATGACAGGTTCATGAGGCACTCAGGATGCCTGCCTATTGGCCAAGATTAATTAATTTATGGCCTCAGAACCACCAAATTGAAGCTAGTACCAATGAACATTCCAGAAGACATATTTCTAGATGAAAATATATTGAACTTCTGATGACTTACTTACTTTTTAAAAATATAATGGAAATGTACAAGAGGTTTTGAAAATAATAAGAATTAAACACACTTTAATCCTGTCACTTATAGTGTTTATTCTTGGTAACCCATATATTTCTTTCTACAGTTTCCTACATAAGCCAGAACAAACTATAGTGTCTACTCATCTTGTTTCCAATGAGATTGTGATCTATGAGTTGAAATTATCTTTTCAAAAGAAGTTAAAATTATAGTTTCTATACAAAAGCTAATTTATAAATTTTGACTAATACTGCAATTTTCTTTAGATACTGTGTAAGTAAAAATTGATCACGTTTATGAAATGAGTATTTTGGTACTACCCATCTGTCAATGAATATTTTGGATATTTTGGATGGAACCCATTTTGTCTAGTTGTCTACCTGGCCTCATTTTTGTCTCCTACCAAACTTCTATTTGCCTTTGGATTTAGGATCTCTGGCACCAAATTATCCTTAAGTGTTTTCCATATCAAGAATTCTGTGAATGAAAAATAAAATTCTGTGAATGTAGGATCAAACACATAGCAGAACTTACTTTCTTCTTATCTGACTTGAAATGTCCAAAATTTTACCACAATCAAAAATAGATAATACTACTATTTTATACCTTATAACCCAAAATAATGACTTGAAACACACAGTCAGAACTAATCTGTAAAATAAAGGAAATATGAACTATTTAATTAATTTTCTAATTGTACAATTGTCCCAATTGCACAAATAACCGTGCTTGTTTCGCCACCACCACCATCCCATAGCATCTCACAATTTTCATGATCTACTGTGTGTGTTCAGTATCTGACTCAAGATCTTGGTGCTAGTTTTAACCTAATTGTATATCAATTATAAGTGAGTTGAAATAGCAAAATAATCCTAGCTTATAAAGTGCTATCCTAAATGATGGTCAACAAAGAAACATCTTGACATTGGAAACACAGATAATTCATTTGTCAGAACTTGTTAATATCAATACAAAATGTCAACTGATGTAATGTCATTTACATGACATGCTGAACAAATGGAAAACATTAAATTCTTCATATACTGCCAATCTAAACGATGGACATGAGAAGCTGGAGCATCTATTCTACTCTGTTGAGGTGAGAATGCAAAACAGCAATGTAATGAAGGATTATTCAATCCCTACGGGCAAATTTGAAGAAAACTGATCTGACTCCTAAATCTACCAGTTAATAGTATAGATGCCATTGGGCTACACTGGCACGTGATAGGGTCAAATGGAAATGTTACTGGTGCCCTCTCAAGCAAATCGATGAATAACAGGATGTCAAGTGATCAAGTGAATAGTACAGTGAATAGAAATATTCTGGTAGATTTCACTTAGAAAAATGTAATTATTCTATTAAAATTTAATAAAAAGTACATTATTTCATTTTAAGATCATCATGTTTATTTGAGCTATACAATATTTGTATTACTCATCCATACTGAAGACACAAAATTAAGAGGAGTGGAAAGTTCTAATATATTTAACTTCACTGTTTATGCTTACTTCTCCAGATAGCTTTGTTGGGTCTTATGACAACAAACTACTGTATCACAATCCTTGAGGGTTTTAGAAGTATTAGCAAAGCAGATCTCTGTTTTCCAGTTGAAAACATCATACCTGTACTTATATGACCTTTACAGGGTAGAAAGGGTAGAAATATATATGTATATATATATATATATTTCTATATATATCTTTCTATATGTTTATATATATGTATATATATATATCATAAATGACTAAATAAATAGGGTTTTAAGTAGAGGAAGAGCTGAGATTAAGTGACTTAAGGTTTGTAAAACTTAAACAATGAATTAAATAGGTCTTGAGATGGTTTATAAAATGTGTAGGATATAGATACATAAGTAAGTATGTCAAGATTATAAAACCAAGGGGCCAAGCAATAGTAAGGTGGGTAGGGTGTTTGCCTTGCATTCATCCAAGCCTAGTTTGCATTCATCCAAACTAGGACACAGATGAGCTAGCTTTATGTAGGAAATCTTTATCTAGAATAAAGAGCTTGTACTGTTATGACTTTGAACTCCTGAAGTCCATTACTTACCAGTCTATTGCTCCCCTGCTTCTCACACATTGGTTATAAATTACTTGACAGTCCTATCTAATTAGATTTGAACTGGTGCACTTTTGGAGACCAATTTGAATTCTGCTCTACCACTGAGGGATTTTCTTAGCTATCTCTCTCTTTCTCATGGTCCCCTGAGCACTGCTAGGAGTAATTACTGAGTACAAAGCCAGGAGTAACCCCTTTAGCATCACCAGGTATGACCCAAAAAGTAAAAAAAAAGATAAGAATATAAAACTGTCACAGGAATATATAAAGCAATGTTTCCAGTATCAAAGTACAAACTCAATGCAGGGAACTGTATTTGTTACAGGGTGCAGTGAATAAATGACAATGGTCAGGAATATACCACTAGAGGAAAGTTTCATGATATTAGCATTCAATTACAAATAGCAATAGGCTCAAATAAATTTTCTTTCCTATCATATATAGTCAGTCCATCCCTGGAAATAAACAAGGCAGCAATATATTTTTATTATCTAAGTTCTCGGTAATAGATTTTAACTTGTGTGTTATAAATATGCTGTTACAAATATGTCCACCATTCTTATTTAGCCTTTAGAACTGCCATGTATTATTACAATGAGAAGTGTCTTCAAGATGAAATATAAAATAATAACTAATGAAACAAAGAGCACATATAACAATGAATAACTTAGGTAAATAAAAATAAAACAAGGTGGATATATGGGAAACAAAATTATTTCTGACAATACTCAGTTTTCTCTATGATACACTGAGAGAATAAATTTTCCATCCATGTCAAAGTTTGCCAATTGCGTTCAAGCAGTCTCTTCTTACTGATTTTCAAATCTTTTACTTTTCTTTTTGGAATCCTCAGAGGACACAATATTGCTCATTGTATTCATTAAAAAATGCAACGTTCACAAACCGAAAACCTTATTGTTACTTTAGAAATATTTCTTACATTAACATGTCCAGAATGCTAAAGTGCCATCAGGGAAATAGTTCTAGATAGGACTCACATTCTGTGTCCTATGAACTAGGACACAGATGAGCTAGCTCTACATAGGAAATCTTTATCTAGAATAAAGAGTTTGTTTTGTGATGACTTTGAACTCCTGAAGTCCATTACTTACCAGTCTATTGCTCCCCCTGCTTCTCACACATTGGTTATAAATTACCTGACAGTCCAATCTAATTAGATTTGAACTGGTACACTTTTGGAGACCAATTTTGAATTCTACCCTACCACTGAGGGATTTTCTTAGCTATCTCTCTCTCTTTCTCATTCTCTCAAGTATACTTACTGACCAGTGACTTAGCTCATCCATCAGTTTTTCACTGGTGGAGGGTGTGCACTCAGCAGAGCTCAGAAGTCATATCCTGGACATGATTGGGTGACCAAGCGGAGCTGAAGATCCAGCCTAGGGCTCCTGCTCCTGACTCTTACACTATCACCTTAGTTATTAGGCAGAGCATGAATGTGGGCTTGAGTTTTTCAAGATGCTGTTTGAAATCATCTCAAGTCCAGTGTAGAGAGCTTAGACATGAGCTTTTCTTATAAGACACTCACTCATCAGAGGCCCTGCTCTGGGCACCGACTGATGCCAGTCTCTCAGTTCTCTTGACTGACATCTTTTAGGATGAAAACTCTGCTTTACAAGAAAGCTGTATGCTCCACTGGTAAGCACTTGTGGACTGTCAAGGTAGAAGATAGAAACACCTAGTTTCTTGGTTTCCAAGGGGAGGGAGAGAGGACGTTGGGTTATGACTTAAATGCCACAGATTCTCTGTGCATCTTAATAGTTTTTCTTGAATAATTTTATTTCCTTCATGTTCTTACAAAAGTTCCTAGAAAATTGAAATATTTATTATCTGCTTCTTGACAGTTTTTCTGGCTTTTTTGGGGGCTGATGGTTCATGGAGTACTTCATGCTCTCATCCTTGATCTGGTACTTATTATTGGTACTTATTATTGTAGCTTATTTCCAGACTGTTTAACCCGTGTTACCTGCCTGACCCTTGGAGTTGTTTGATTTTATGATATCGCATGACTTTTTAACCCTAGAATCAGGACCCATGTCTTAGGGAAGTAAGTTAATATCTATTAGTAATTATCCTTCTAGAATACGAGTATTTTCTTATTAGAGTGAAGGTTCTTTCTGGGGAAGAGATCTCAATGTTTGGTGAAGTTGATAAGTATAATATTTGAGGAGTGAGCCAAGATGTTCTTCAGAAAGCATACGATAGAACTTATGTAGTAATGTGGAGTTCAATACATGAAGATCGATTTGCTAATCTAATTTTGTAAACATTAAGCAGAAGTCTAGGGCAGCATGGAAAGCTTGCTAAAGTTTTTAAGTTATTATTGTCTCTCAAATTATTTAGACATCATTGATAATTGATATTTTTCAACTTAAAGTATATAGCTAAAAGAAGTCCACAAAGGAATTAAAAAGATAAAACATTCCCTTTGTTACTATGCAGGGTGATTTTTGATATACTTTTTGGCTGGAAGCTACTTAGACATTAAAGAAGATTTGACAAGAATGATAAATGTCAACTACCAGCTATGGAATCATTCCTTGTAATAATAATTTTCTGGCAGTTCTAATTGTCTATTTATCTGCTAACTTGTTTCAATATGGTGCTGTTATCAACCTACAGGATGATTTAGTCATGTGCCCTTGAAACTATCAGAATCTTTATGTATTTTATTCCAGAAATTTATAGATCCATTTCTTTGTGCTGGAGAAAATTATCTAGTCACTGCAATTTTTTCTAAGATCATTGATAAATAGTGTGAGGGAGGTGCATGCTAAAAAAATAACTGATATTAAATCAAGAGTCATATTTCACTTATCACCACAAATTCCTAAGTAACAGTGTGAGCTGTAAAATTCCTTCCCATTTTAAGGCTCTTTTCAAATGCTTATTCATTGTCCTTGACAGTACAGTAATAGAACAAAGTGATATTTTGCTAATTAGTGAAAATAGCATCATTTTTTGGCTTTTTCTCTTAATGATCTTCAGTATGGTGTTCTGTTAACTCAGCAGATTGTTGTTCTGATGCTTAGTCTGTGAAAACATGCTCTGTCTTAACTAACCTAAAAAAGAAAAGGTATTTTAGTCTACCTTATAACTGCAGAGGGACTTCGTAAATGAATGCTACAGCCTTAAAGCTATTCTTATGGCAACTCAATTTTATTGACTTTTTCTTCCTTGAGGAAGTCTATCTGTAAAAACGTCCCCTTTATTCTGATGCTATCACCTTTTCTCACTCCTCATAAAGCAGAGATCCCTTGGCTCAAAACAGAGTTATTTGAAAGAAAAAGCAAATGAAAATAAAGCTTGAAGCTTATTCAAGTGCCTGGAAATTCAAGTGGGAATTAATTTGCTTAGGAGAAGTCCATTTGGGTGTTTAGTTTATGAAAGTACTTTTCAAACTTAATCAATGGTAAATGTTTTAGAGCTTGCTTTAGGCTCCATGGAGCATTTAAGATGATCCAGAAATAATAGATTCCTGCAGTGCGTGAAAACTGCATCATGACATTTGCTTGTGAAGAAACTCCCAACAGTTTGACTAACACAAGCAAACCATATTTACATATTATTAATATATAAGACTGTTAATTGAATGTGAACCTGCCATTTTAACATGTTAATAATTAATGGGAAAACATATGTAAACTTTAATCTTCCTTAAAGTGTGCCCAGTGACATGTGCTTACTTTCCTATTTGAAGGCGAAACTCTTGTTAATGTCATCTTTTTCTTAAAGTTTCGTAAAATACTAATTATGAATGCAGGCTATAATAAACACCATGTGCTGCCGACGTAAGATAAAGAGCACATAGAGTTGTAGTCCATCCTCAGAGACAGATGACTGCAGGGCTGAGTGCCAGAGTCCCACTTTAGGCTGTATCAGTGAACACCAGTTATCAAGGGGCCATGACACAAACATTGCTTCTGTGGGCTAGCAATGTGTGAGGGAAATAAAAAGACAGGATATAATTCAAATACTGCTTTGTGTTTTTCTATGAAACAGTCATTTGCCTATATTCATGACAGAAATACTGACTTCATTCTGTAGCCTGGAAGTTAAAGATCTTTCTAAAAAAAGTGATCAGCTGCAAAGGCGGAGATATAGTATCATAGATATGATCCAGAAATCTTTGTATGACCGCTGGACTCCAATATAAACATCCAGGATGTTGCAAAACATTTTGATAAGAAGAGCTGATATTTACTGAGTACCTCTGCATTAGGTGGGACACATTAGCTCAGGCATCTCCACTAAGTTGGGAGTAGTATTTTCTCCAGATAATTGCTGACTAGGTGAAAGGCTTCAGCACAGAACTGGTGAGTGCTGGAGTCAGATACACAACATGGGAACTCCAGCCATGACTCTAGTGCCTGGCCCTTTCAGCTCTACCTGATACTCTTTGCAGCCATTTTCTGCCATCTGCCTTCATGACAGTTTACCTAAGGGTTTGTTCATTTTATTTATTCTGTTGAAAAATCAGCTGATTTCATTGACCCTTTGCATTCTTTTCTGATTTCTTTATCATTGAATTTTATTATTTTCTTCCTTCTGCTTACTTTGGGATGTTTAAACTTTTTATTTAGTCTCTCAAGATGTGAAATGTTTTATCACACTGAGCTTTGTGTAGCCATTTCCCCCTACCAGAGCCATATCTTGTTCATTCTAGCTTTCTTTTCTTTCTTTTCTTTTCTTTTCTCTTCTTTTCCTTTTCTTTTCTTTCATTCTTTCTTTTTCTTTACTTTTTTCTTTTTTTCTCATTTTCTTTCTTCTTTCCTTCATTTCTTCCTTTCTTCCATCTTAATTTCTTCTCATTTAACTATTCATAGTGTTCTAAGAAATTAGTTGTTTCACAACATTTTCACTGCTTACATCTGAGAATTGGATATATACATTGCCTTTCTTTTTCTTCTGAAGAGTATTATGGTTTCTTTTGTAAGAATACTGATTTCTGCAAAATTCTAACTTTTTTTTCTAAAAGCTATAATTACAAACAGTATTCTTAGGACTGTAAACCATAATTTGCCACGTCATTTACTATAGCCTGTTATTCACAATCTCCAAAAAAATTACAATAGACCTAGTCTTTGAGAAATATCTGATGTGTGGTTAGTTATTGAGAGAGAAAATCAATACTTGTAAACTCATCAGGAAAAAAGGCTAGACCTTGGTGATCCAAAGAGGGGTGTACACACACAATTGAGCCATATGGCTTTAGTATACATATCTATGCATGCCAAAAAATAAAAGCTGTCACTATCACTATCTTCACATTCATCATCTATTTGCTTGAGCAGGCACCAGTAATATCTCCATATGTCCTGTCTCATGCTAGTAGAGCCCAAGGGCATCTGCTTGCTCCGGGAACATAAAGAGCCTCAAACCATATTAGGTCATGGGAATGACCTAATATAATTGTTACTGGCATTCGGCATATCAAATATGACACGGGCAGCTTGGCAGGCTTACCTGCGGGTGGCATACTCTTGAAGTCACCTCTAAATACAGTATTTATTGATGAACTGCGTACAGCCGGGCTGTGATAAGCTCTTCTGCTGGGTAGAGTTCTGACAAGAGGGGAAGTCTGGATGTGGAAAATGGCGGCCTCATGAAGTAGGGGGTCATCTGGCTTGTTGTGAGGCTCTGCTGGGTTGGCGAGCCAGGGCTAGAACCCGCTATCCCTCCCGGGTGCCTCGTGAGTGGCTGGGCACAGGGAGAGCAAGTAGCAGCTCTGCCACATGTCTGTGAGTCTCTGGATCAGCATACCTGGGCCGTTTTGAAAAAAAAAATACTGCTACAAAGTGGGTGTCTATAATCCAGGCTGTGGTAGGTTGTCTGCTGGGTGGAGTTCTGAGGAGAGGGGTGTCCGGATGTGGAAAATAGCGGCCCTCATGGAGTGGGGGAGTTGTCTGGCTTGTTGTGAGACTCTACTGGGGTGGTGGGCGAGGGCTGGAACCCGCTAACCCTCCTGGGTGCCTCTTGAGAGACTGGGCATAGGGAGAGCAAGTAGCAGCTCTGCCCCATGTCTGTGAGTCTCTGGATTACAGTAAAGCTGTATTTACTATAAAAGCCCTTTTTATCTTTGATATCTACATTTCTGTAGTTTGAATTTACTACACCAATCATACTGTTTCTACCTTAACAGGCATTGTATTTTCCCCAAGAACTACAATAATGACTGAGATAGAGTATGTGTGCTCTTGGGAAAACTTTTATTTGACTTTGGAATAAATGACCTTATTTTGCTTTGATGGCATTCATATATCATGCAGAGCAGAGTTTTAGTAGGCAAAAATACATGTTGAGAGAAAGCAAAAAGAAAGAAAAAGAGGACAGAAAGAAGAAAAGGATGAAATTGAAAGAAGGCAGAAACAACCCCCTTTCCCAAACAGGGCAGGCCTACTCATGGAAAGTTACCAATTTAGGGCCTGAGTGTCCTTTTCATCTTGAAGTAACCTTTTTGTTATCTACAAAAGGCCCAGAACAAATTCCTGTTAAAGGTTAGAAGACCCCCACCCAAAACCTGCTATCTGGCCTGAATTGCTTGAATTGCATTCCTGCATGTACGCATAGCCATTACTGCCCCATAATCCCACACGCATGTCTAGCCGCACCAAATATAGAAAGAAGTATTAAGTGTGATCTGATTGGTAGGGGATGGTTACTTGGTACAAAGTGATTGGCTGCCTGCGCAGATTTTGATGTAATATTTTAAATCTATTGGATGGTTATGCGCGGGCTTTTCTGTAGCGGTGGGAATTATCTCTTAAAAGATCCTCCCTGGAAGGGCTTGGGGCTCTTAGCCGCTGACTGTTTGTGGTCATGCTATGAGCCTTGCTTTTGCATAGGACCCGGTCTCTCAGAGTTTTCCTTGGAAGGTGCGGTGTTCCGAGGCTCCCAGTCAATCACCCCATCGGGTGGCCAACTCTTTCAAAATAAGCAAAAAAAGAGACAGGTGTATTCAAATGAAGTAAAGTGAAGGTCAGATACATTTGTGGGTGGACTTCTAAAGGCTTCAGATCATTATAACTCAGTATTTTGTGAGGAGACGGAGAAATATTACAGGAATTAAGACACTTCTTTTACTCAGTGTGGCTGACCCCAGGTCAATTCCCAAAAACCACCAGGAGTGAACCCTGAGCACAGAGTCAACAGTAAGCTGTAAGCACCATCAGATAGGCACCAAAATCCCCTCAGAAATTTATTGTTCTAGGAGTACTCAGAAAGCCCCCAAGGTATGCCCCTTTAGTGCTTGGGGGGACCATGCAGTGTTGAGGATTAACTCTGCACATGCAAAGCAGGCATTCTATCACTTGAGTCACATACTAGGCACAGCATTAATTTATTCCGAAGCTTTCATATAGCATAGGAATCTTGGATCTGGCTATATCAATTAAATCCTATATATATTTTACTTTTACACACCTTGTTAAGTTGAAATATATGTTTATAGTAATTTTTATACTGCCAACACTTCAAGATATGAAAATGCAACAGTAGTGAAGAGAGTTGCCTGACTTAAAGTCAAAGGGGCACATTATAGAATCTTTGACTTTGAATTTAGTCTCCTCAGAAGTGTTTCCTGATGATTTTTGTTAACTGAACACTGAACTGATTTGGATTTTAACGAAATATTTGAGAACCAGAGATTGTACAGTAGATAGGACACTTGTCTTGCATGCGGATGACTCAAGTTTGATCCCTGGTATCCCAAATGGTCCCTGGGCACTGCTAAGAGTAAACCCTGAGTGCAGAGCCAGAAGAAAGCCCTGAGCATTGCTGTTCATGCCTCCTCCCAAAAAACACATGTATATTCTCCACAATATCTATTATTTCATGGTAAAGGTCACTCCCAAATTAACCATAAGTCATTGGAAATCATTCTTTGGTCTTTCTCATGGTGCCATAGCACTGTACTACTACCTTCAGATCCAAATGCACTCATGTTATGGTTTTCAATGGTCATAGGATGAAATGGGGGGGGCAGAGCTGCTACTGGCTCTCCCTATGCCCAGCCTCTCACGAGGCACCCAGGAGGGATGGCGGGTTCTAGCCCTGGCCCACCACCCCAGCAGAGCCTTGCAACAAGCGAGACAACCCCCACCCCACGAGGGCCTCCATTTTCCAAATCCAGACTTCCCTCTCGTCAGAACTCCACCCAGCAGACCAGCCTATCACAGCCCGGCTCGCCGAAGCGGTTCATCAATAAATGCTGGATTTAGAGGTGATTACAAGAGTATGCTTTACCCCGGCAGAGCCCGGCAACCGTGTGCGTATTTGATATGCCAAATACCAGTAACAATTTTAGACCTCATTCCCATGACCTGATGGAATAGTTTGAAGCTCTTTATGTTCCTGGAGTAAGCAGGTGCCCTTGGGCTCTACTAGCATGAGACAGGACATATGGAGATGTTACCGGTGCCTGGTTGAGCCAATCGATGATTAACAGAAAGACAGTGATACAGTGATACAGTTATAGGATGAAATGCTTAAGGAGCATTCACTGTATCACTGTCTTCCCGCTCATCATCAATTTACCTCGAGTGGGCACCAGTAACATCTCCATATGTCCTGTCTCATGCAAGTAGAGCCCAAAGGCACCTGCTTGCTCCAGGAACATAAAGAGCCTCAAACCATTCCATCAGGTCATGGAAATGAGGTCTATAATTGTTACCTGTATTTGGCATATCAAATACGACACAGGTAGCTTGCCAGGCTCTGCCTGCGGGTGGCATACTCTTGTAGTCACCTCTAATCTCGAGCATTTATTGATTAACCGCATGGCTGCAAGTGGCCGCGCAAGCCAGACTGTGATAGGCTGGCCTGCTGGGTGGAGTTCTGATGAGGGGGAAGTCCAGATGTGGAAAATGGAGGCCCTCATGGAGTGGGGGGTCATCTGGCTTGTTGCGAGGCTCTGCTGGGGTGGCAGGCCAGGGCTAGAACCCGCCATCCCTCCAGGGCGACTCGTGAGTGGCTGGGCACATGAAGATGACATGATACTATATTTAGAAAGTCCTAAAGACTCTATGACAAAATTCCTAGAACAATAGACTTGTATAGTAAAATGGCAGTTTACAACACTAATATGAAAAAGTTCATGGCTTTTCAATACGCAAATAATGAAACAGAAGTAGAGATATTAAAAAACAACAAATAATCTCATTCACAATTGTGTCTCCAAAAATCAAATACTAAAGATGTGAAAGACCCATACAAACACTACTTAAAGGGGGACACTGGGGTTACACCACCCAAAAAGCAAGAGAGAGAGAGAGAGAAAGAAAGAGAGAGAGAGAGAGAGAGAGAGAGAGAGAGAGAGAGAGAGAAAGTCAATGCCCATGGTGGGGTCAGAGAGCAGCAGAAACATGTTTGCCTTGCATGCAGCTCACCTAGGAATAACCTGCAGCTAATCCACACTAGATCTTTGGGAACTTGACTATTTAAAGTTATTCACTCACTAAAACTGTAGTATACTCCACAGTAGACCTCGTTAAATATTACTGAGTTATGAAATTTATTTACTGAGATGAAAGCTGGTATTACTGAATAGAATAGTGTACAACAAAACAGAAACTAAATGTGCACTGAACACATTTCATAAGGAGCATTAGTCACCACATTTACAGAGAGACTGAGGTAAAAGAAATAAACTTACCTACACAGGATCTTAAATGGCAGCAGCTTTGTTGCTTCACAGATTAAGCAGCCTGACCACATAACAATGACAGAGAAGTTGACAGGATTATGTTATTTTCATATGTTGTTAAACTTTTTAGAAAGGGTCATAGCCCACTTTAAAATATGGGCAATGAATTCCCATGTGAATACCTCAGAGCTACTGTGTTTTTGTTATTGTTCCATTTGCTTGTTAAGCAGTGGGTTCAGAATGCATTTTCTTTTCATGCCTACCCACCTTGGGGTCATGGCCATCACTCAATTATAGGGCACAAATCTTGTATCTCTAAGAACCTAAATTCAATCTATGGTACTGATGTAGGTGGGCCCCAAGGATGGCTTATGTGAGGCCGAAAGGGGGGAGAGATGGTCACTTTCTCCCTAGCCACCTCTGCCACCCGGGACTCGCTGGGCAGGCTTAGGACTAATAAAGTCTGTTATGAGCTCCTGCATGGCGTGGGCCTGAGCCCCACCAGCCCCACGAGGTGGCCGTCAAGCCACACCTGAAGCCCGCTTTATCTATAGGCACGGAAGTTGATCCCTACCACCTGAGATTTCTCGGGGAGCCATGGACTCAGGCTGGATCAACAAATTGCTCTTTTCAGGAAAGGAAAGTCAGTCCTAGGCCTTACCCAGGGTTTACACAGGGTTCTTGTCTTCCCTCGCAAGAACAGAATTTTTAGGAGTCGATGAGCAGTGTAGTAAAACAGATTTTATTAAAACAGATCTATTAATAAATCACCATTTATTAATTTAAATAAATAAATATAAAATTATTTATTAATAAATCACTATCACTATCACTACCCTCCCGTTGATCATCTATTTACTAGAGCGGGCCCCAGTAATATCTCCATATATCCTGTCTCATGCTAGTAGAGCCCAAGGGCATCTATTCACTCCAGGAACATAAAGAGCCTTAAACCATTATATTAGGTCATGGGAATGACCTAATATAATTGTTACTGGTATTTGGCATATCAAATAAAACAGGGCAGCTTGCCAGGCTTGCCATGCAGGTGGCATACCCTTGTAGTCACCTCTAAATATTGCATTTATAGATGAACTGCACGGCTGCTTGAGACGGGCTGTGATAGGCTGTCACTGGGTGGAGTTCTGACGGAGGGGAAGTTTGGATGTGGAAAATGGTGGCCCGATGGAGTGGGGGGCATCTGGCTTGTTGTGTGGCTCTGCTGGGGTGGCGGGCCAGGGCTAGAACCTGCCATTCCTCCCAGGCACCTTCGAGAGTGGCTGGGCACAGGGAGAGCAAGTAGCAGCTCTGCCCCATGTCTATAAGTCTCTAGTTCAGCATACCTGGGCCGGATTGAAAAAAAATACTGCTGCAGGGTGGAACTTGATGAGAAGGGCTGTGATAGGCTGTCGCTGGGTGGAGTTCTGACTAAAGGGAAGTCCGGATGTGGAAAATGGCGGCTTGATGGAGTGGGGTGGGGGTCATCTGGCTTGTTGTGCAGCTCTGCTGGGGTGGCGGGCCAGGGCTAGAACCCGCCATCTCTCCCGGGCACCTCGAGAGTGGCTGGACACAGGGAGAGCACTTTTTTATTAATTACTAATAAATAATAAAAATTATTTATTATTTTGATAATAAATAAAATTTAGTAAATAAGATTTTATTTATTAAGTAAAACAGGTTTTAGAATGGGGAAGGAGAGAGAGAGAGAGAGAGAGAGAGAGAGAGAGAGAGAGAGAGTACACTCTAGAGGCAGAGAGTGAGCCCGGACTGATTTCTAAAGGTGGCTTTTGTCTTCTTTGGCTGGAATGCTCTGGAATCTGCTGCTGGTGACAGTTTATTGCCATGCAGAGCTCTCTCCTGTCTGCCTGCCTAAATCAGTAGTGTTAAGAGGAAACCTCAAATTCTTTATTTTATGGATGTGCTCCCTCAGAGTTTGAAAGTTTCCCACATTACTTACATCTGCAATCCTACCTACCCACGTGCATGCATTTATTCCATGTACCACTATGTATGTGTTCATGATTTTTCTACACTGGCTCTGTCAATTTCAGGGAACCTCACAGCCTTTTCCATCCCAAAAACCAACATCCATTTAGGAGTACAGGCCTTATCCTGATTCAGTGACTCACGTGAGATGTTCCCCTGTTAGACTGCACAGGAGCATGGAAAGCCCATTACTCTCATGAGCTGTTGGTGTTTAGTCAATTATTCTGCCCCTTTGAGCTAATTTGAACAAGCTCTGACTTGAAGTGCTTAAATTATTTTTCATCACTGAAGGTCTCTGATTCTCCAATTATCTGTTCCAATTAGTACAGAAAAACAGCAAATCACCCCAAGCTTGAGCAGCATGAAACACTGGCTCAATATGCTCACAGATTCTGGGGGTCAGGAATTCAGACAGGACACAGGGGAGTATCTTGTTTCATCCTTTTTAGTGTCTTGGACTCAGCTGGGGACTGGAGACAGACTCTGCAGGGATTCAAATAACTTGTCTAGAAGACCTGGGGCCAAAATCATCTGCAAGCTTCTTCATTCATTTGTTGACACTGGTGCTGAAAAGTCTAAAGCAGCTGCAATCCTCACATCCCACAGTCCGGCTGCATTCTGTTTGCAATAGGAAACTGAAACTCTTCCCCACCCCCTCAGCCTCTGCAATTCTCGGGTTTTCTTTCTTCTACCTATAATTTTGTTTGCCTTGGGGACTTGATTGCTTTGGAAAGCCCATTGTACTTGCTGTCTTTGTTTCTCTGCATTGGAACCAGAACATTCAGGGTTTATCTTTCTCCTTCTGACTTACTTTGCTTAACTTTGCTACAGTTCTACCCAAATAGTGAGGTTGAGTAGAATTCCTTGGTATTTCTATAACACAGCTTCTTTATCCAGTTATCAGTTTTGGGGTGTTTATATATTTTCCATTCTTAGTTAGTGAAAATAGTACCACAATCAACAGAGGTGTGCATACTTATTTTTAAATTATGGCTTTATTCTATTTCAAAAACAATTAAAGATTGGAAATAATTATGCACTTAGTAAGGAGGCAAACACTTATGTTAATTTAGTATAAAGTAATAATTGCTGGACTGAAAAACAAATGTTTTTATATATTGCTGCTGCATATTTAAATCCTTCCAATCTGTTCAGATAAAAATCTAAAATATGTGTTGGATAAGTGACATTTGTACCTTTTAATTTTTACATCCCACTTTTGATATAGAACCCATAAGGTAAATTAAAACTCTACATGTCAGTTTCACAGTAGAAAAACTGAAACATATCCACCAAAAAACCTAGAAACCGTGATTTCCATTAATAAATATATGGTTGGATAAGTTAAGATTCTGCAGGCCCTAAGAAGGCGAGATAGTCATTTTAAAGAATGTGCTGATATTACATCTGATATATGTGGACCCCACAGGTGGCTTATGTGAGGCTGGAAGGGGAGAGATATGGTCACTATCTTCCTAGCCGCCTCTGCCACCCAGGACCCGCTGGGCAGACTTAGGACTGATAAAGTCTGCTATGAGTCCCTGCACTGCGTGGGCCTGAGCTCCATCAGCCCTACAAGGAGGCCGTCCAAGACACACCTGAAGCCCTCTTGATCTGTAGGCATGAGAATTGATCCCCATCACCCAATATTTCTCAGGGAGCCATGGACTCAGGCTGGAGCAAGGAATTGCTCTTTGCAGGAAAGGAAAGTTAGACTTAGGCCTTACCCAGGGTTTACTCAGGGTTCTTGTCTTCCTCGAAGAAAAATAATTTTCAGGAGTTGACGAGCAGTGAAGTAAAACAGATTTTATTATGGAGGTTTTAGAACTGGGAAGGAAGAGGGAAAGTGGTAGAGAGAGTACACATCTCAAGAGGGGAGATGTGGGCTGCTCCAGAGGCTAAGAGGAGCCCTGACTGATTTCCAAAGGGGGCTTTTATCCCTTTGGGCTGGAATGCTCTGGAATCTTTTCTGGGCCATCAAAGTTGATGGCAGGCTAAGGGCTGTGCAGAAGAAGGTGGATCCAGCTTCCTCAGGGTCTATTGTTGATTAATGGGTCCTATCAAGTCATATAATACTTGATATGTCAAGTATTATATGCTGGCTGACTTCGACCGAGAATGTGGAAAGATAGGTCTACAGCTGAATCTAAAGAAAACTATGTTTATGAAGAATGAACTAGTTCCAGAGGCCCCATTCACTCTCAATGGAACAAACATCTCTGAATGCAGCAGTTATGTGTACCTAGGTCAAGAAATCAAGATGATGAACGACCTAAAACCTGAGCTGCGCAGGAGGAAGAGAGCGGCATGGAATGCTTTCAAAGGCATCGAAGAAATAGCTAAAAAGACAAAGAAACTCCAGCTCCGGGCACATCTCTTTGACTCCACCGTTCTCCCTGCATTAACATAAGCCTCAGAGACCTGGGCCCTACCAAAGCAGGGTGAGAATGCTATTTGGGTCTCCCAGAGAGGAATCGAAAGAGCTATGCTTGGAATGTCATGCCTCACTCAAGTGAGAGAAGGAATCCGGAGTTCTGACCTCTGGCTATTCTAGAATCAGGGACACTGTCTCGTTTGCCAAGGCATCGAAAATCAGATGGGCTGGACATGTAATGCGATTTGGAGACAACCGCTGGACTAGAGCCATTACTGACTGGATCCCACAGGATGTCAAAGATCACGTGGCCGCCCACCTACAAGATAGTCAGACTTCCTTGTCAAGACCTGAAGGAACGGTTTGAGGCTCTTCATATTCCTGAATTAACCAGATGCCATTGGGCTACATTGGCACGTGATAGGGTCCAATGGAAATGTTACTGGCTCTCGCTCGAGCAAATTGATGAATAATGGGTTCAAGTGATCTTTCCTGGTTCCAAAAGGTGATAGCCTAATGGCTACAGTTCATTGCCATGCAGGGCAACCCCCTGTCTGCCTACCTAGATCATATCAATACAGTTGGTAGAGGTTTTTCAAAAAAAGTATTATTAGATGATAAAAGACAATACAAAGAATGATACATAATATGATTTCATTTCTATAAAGCAGTGTACAAATCCCTCAAATGTATGCCCCCACATATATGTATATATTTGTGTGCACCACCATCTAATTTTATATTGCTATCATCATTTATGTCAAGTAATTATCACAGGATGAAATATTTAAGGAATAGGGATTTTACCTGGAAAGGACAGAAAAAAATAGGGTGGATTTAGTGAAAGGGAAAAGAATAAAAAGAGAAATAGAAAATTGTATTTACTTTCAGCTTGGTCCTCAACCCCAAATATACTCTCATATGTTGTGGCTTCACAAGTATGTTTGTAAAATCAACATGTATTATCCTATTTATTAAAAATAATTGAGTGTATATAAAATTACAAAAAATAGCATCAATTTTGATATTTTCCTAGTTTAAAAGTATAAGAACACAGTGTTTAAGTTAATTAATTAACTTAAATTCAGAGGTCGGAAGTCCAGATTCCTTCTCTCGCTTGAGTGAGGCATGATATTCCAAGCATAGCTCTTTCAACTTTCTTTGGCAGACCTGAATAGTGTTCTTATCCTGCTTTCATAGGACCCAGGTCTCTGAGGCATATGTTAATGCAGGGAGAACAGTGGAGTCAAAGAGATGTGCCTGGAGCTGGAGGTTCTTTGTCTTTTTAGCTATTTTTGATGCTCTTGAAGGTGTTCCATGCCTCTCTCTTCTCCACACAACTCAGGTTTTAGGTCGTTCATCATGTTGAGTTCTCTTCCATCAGTACTCATCAATACACTGACTCAGCTCTTCACACTCTACCTGTCTGAATGAAAGGTGCCCTACCTATGGAAAACCAGCAGGGCAGTTCTACTGTTCAAGAAGGAATACATCCACAGCATTGTCAACTATCATCCCTATCTGCCTGTTATCCATCATCTACAAGCTGCTCTCTCAGGACATATCCTGAACAGAATTGGCAGAACATTAAATGAAGGCCAAACATGCAAGCAAACTGGTTTCTGAAAAGGATTCAACACAATCTATCATATCTACACGGTAATCAACCTCATTGAGGTTTATAGGGAGTTCAAGATGCCACTTTATCTCATGTGCATTGATTTCAAGAAAGCTTTTGATTCTGTGGAGAATGAAGCAGTCATTGAAGCCCTAGCCAAACTGGGCGTTCAAACCCAATACATCAAAATCCTTCCTGAGCTATATTACGGATTCACTACCAAGATATCACCATTCTACAAGGAAGTGACCATTGATGTCAAAAGAGGGGTTCAGCAGGGTGATACCATTTCACCAAAACTCTTCAGTGCCACCCTCAAGAACATCATGCAACAATTAGAATGGGGAGGAATGGGAGTGAAAACAGACTGTTGACAACTACACCACCTTCACTTCAAGAAAGTGATAGAATAACTAAACATCTAGAGTAAATTCCCCTAAGAAGATGCATTTTTAGTCAGTTCTTTCATAAAGACAGAGAAATAATTGGAGGAAGATGAAAAAAGAATTCTAGGCAAAGGCAGAAGCATGACGAAAGTCTTAACACACATGATCATTAACTAATTGAGAAAACTCTAACACATCTGTGAAAGAAATGACAATAAGAATTACATGCTTTTAAGGCCATAACACAGACAAAACAAGAGAATGGAAGGTAGAAAATATGACCAGCTCATGTCCTTCAGGTCAGATGACCAAGCAATGGGTTACCCACTAATGGATATATAAGCCACGGTTGAGAGTTTTAAACACTAAAATGGTAGTGAGGTTCCAACCATGTCATTATTATCTGCCAACTGATTTTTACCAAAAGATGAAACTAAGAAACATTTAAATCTTGAATAATGAAAGTTCTGGAAATAGCAACAAAAAGCAGAGCTTATATGTTTGTGTGTGCAAAATAGTCCTTTCAATCTACTCTAACTTGTTTTAGTTAGTAGTGTAGAAATTGAGTCACACATGGCCAGAGAGATGGTACAGCATGTAGCGTGATGACTGCCTTATATGTAGCCCATCCTAGTTCAATCCCTGGGCACCTTTCAGATTCCCCAGAATCCCACCAAGAATGATCCCTGGTACAGAGTCAGGAGTATGCCCTGAGCACAGCCACGTATAGAACCCCAACAAAAAAGCAATAACTAAACAAAATTAAAATTGACTCTAAAGAGAAAAATGAGATTTTCTTGTTGTTTACAAAGTCAAGTCATGCTGAAATGCTATTGAGAATGCTTGTATGTTTGTAAGCATTTCAGATAGACTCTTAATACAGCATGTATTGGTGTCTTTTGTTTTAGCAGCTTAATATTGTCTTCAAAGGAACTCTTGTCTGTCTCTATTATATGACAAGCAAAAACACAGATATGCATTAGTGTCTATTTGAAGTATTGGAACCTTGGTTCAAGTGATATTTGCTCACTGTTCTATACAGTGGGTTTTAGATGTACGTGTTGGAATGCAACACTGTCTCTGGCCATTCGTCTCCTGCCTGACTTGATCAACCTCCAGGAGAGACTATCAGTTATTAAACCATGGTGGTTTTCATGGAGTACATGAAATTAAATACCTCTCTTTTACCAGAGAAAAAGGGAAGCTCTTGTTAGCTTGCTCTGTGAAAAGTAATATTTATGTTTTGTAAATTGTTTTAAAAAGGGGGTGGTTATTTCTCAAATTATTTTTGTTATGTGATTTTAATAATAGATCCAATTTTTTACTGGAATTGGGTAAAGCAGGAATATCTCGTTGAGTCAGAGGTGCAGAGATGAGACTCCAGGCACATGATGTATTTCACTTGATCACTTGAATCCCGTTATTCATCGATTTGCTCGAGCGGGCGCCAGTAACATTTCCATTGGACCCTATCACGTGCCAATGTAGCCCAATGGCATCTGGTTGATTCAGGAATATGAAGAGCCTCAAACCGTTCCTTCAGGGTCTTAACAAGGAAGTCTGACCATCTTGTAGGCCACGTGATCTTTTGACATCCCGTGGGATCCAGTCGGTAACGGCTCTAGTCCAGCGGTTGTCTCCAAATCACATTACATGTCCAGCCCATCTGATTTTCGATGCCTTGGCAAACGAGACAGTGTCCCTGATTCTGGAATAGCGACGGAGGTCAGAACTCCAGATTCCTTCTCTCACTTGAGTGAGGCGTGATATTCCAAGCATAGCTCTTTTGATGCCTCTCTGGGGAGACCCGAATAGCATTCTCATCCTGCTTTCGTAGGGCCCAGGTCTCTGAGGCGTATGTTAATGCAGGGAGAACGGTGGAGTCAAAGAGATGTGCCCGGAGCCGGAGGTTCTTTGTCCTTTTAGCTATTTCTTCGATGCCTTTGAAGGCATTCCATGCCGCTCTCTTCCTCCTGCGCAGCTCAGGTTTTAGGTCGTTCATCATGTTGACTTCTCGACCTAGGTACACACATAACTGCTGCATTCAGAGATGTTTGTTCCATTGAGAGTGAATGGGGCCTCTGGAACTAGTTCATTTCTCATGAACATAGTTTTCTTCAGATTCAGCTGTAGACCTACCTTTCCACATTCTCGGTCAAAGTCAGCCAGCATTTGTGCCGCTTGGCTAATGTTTGGTGTTATTAGAACGATGTCATCAGCGAGCGGAGGTGGTGTAGTTGCCGACCATCTATCTTCACTCCCATTCCTTCCCATTCTAATTGTCTCATGATGTTCTCGAGGGTGGCACTGAAGAGTTTTGGTGAGATGGTATCACCCTGTCGAACCCCTCTTTTGACATCAATGATCACTTCTTTGTAGAATGGTGAGATCCTGGTGGTGAATCCGTAATACAGCTCACGAAGGATCTTAATGTATTGGGTTTGAACACCCTGTTTGACTAGGGCTTCGATGACTGCTTCAGTCTCCACAGAATCAAAGGCTTTCTGTAAATCAATGAACGTGAGACAGAGTGGCATCTTGTACTCCCTACAAACCTCGATGAGCTTGGTTACTGTGTGGATATGGTCGATTGTGCTGAATCCTTTCCGGAAACCTGCTTGCTCGCATGGTTGTCCTTCATCTAGTGTTCTGCTAATCCTGTTCAGGATGACTCGTGTAAACAGCTTGTAGATGACAGACAAGAGGCAGATGGGGCGGTGGTTGCCGATGTCGTGAATGTCTCCCTTCTTGAACAGTAGAACTGTCCTGCTGGTTTTCCATTGGGAGGGCACCTTGCATTCGGACAGGTAGCGTGTGAAGAGCCGAGCTAGTGTATTGATGAGTACCGACGGCAGATTCTTCAGATGTTCGGGTCTGACTTTGTCTGGGCCTGGTGCTGTTCCCTTCTTTACCGATGAGATGGCATGTCGGATTTCAGAAGGGAGAACGTTGGGAATGACATATCCATCCTGTGGAATTTGGTATGTGGTGATTATTAAAAATATTAATGGAAATATTAATGGAAATACATTGAAGATGTATTTCCATTAATATTTTTAATAATCACCAGCTGGAGGAGCAGCAGCTCTCATCTTGGCGGCTGACTGGCCACAGCTAACTGACTGCAGCTAACTGACTGCAGCTAACTGACCAGAGCTGACTGATTGGAGTTGACTGACCCTCAAACAAAGACCCTCAACTCCCTTATATGCCAACGCAACAAAGGGCAGTAAAACTTATAGTTTACATAATTGACACTACCAGGACATTTTACATTTTTCCATAGGATTTATGGTAATAGGGAGGAGAGAATCAGGAGCCAAAAACCTGCAGAAGGTGCCATCTAAGTGATGTGAGATAAGCAAAGAATGTAACAGTTTTTTAACTTAACCTTCCTAAATTACCCCAGAAAACAAGGTCTCGTCCGTTAGACTCCATCTAGTGCTAGTTAGAGCCAACAAGGGAATGTGCAGAGAAATGACCTAGAATAGCCTTGTCTATGTAACTGCAGCTTGATTAACAGTCTCACTAGGGAATTCTACATACTAACTCTATTGGGGAGACAGTCTGCCAGAAAACCCTGTGTATCTGTTAACAGACAGTATGCATCAGACCTTCCTTTGCATATCCTTAGATCTACTTACTGCTATAATTGGGAATACCCATAAAGTTTTCCAACGGATGTCAATGAGCCAATATGGAACCACTCACTGAGTCATGATAGTGTAAATGTAATGATGTAAATGTTTCCTCCAATTCTTAGCCCTTTACTATAGTATGCTGAAATAGAGGAGCAGACTAATGTTTACACACAGAGAAGAGCCATTGGTGTTAGTTCTTTCGACATACAGATTGACTTACACATTTAAACTAACATCTAGTTGCTGCATTTTCGAATTGACCTGATGGACCATCTTGGATATACTTTTCACAAAGGAGTGAATAAAATGAAGCAGGTCAGATGAATAAAGAAGGAGTGGAGACATGTACAGGAAGGTAAAGCACTTGCCTTGCACACAGCTGACCCTGTTTCATCCTTGTTATTAAGCATGATCCCCTGAGTCACACCAGACATGATTGCTGAACATAGAGCCAGAAATAAGCCTGAACAGAGCCGGCTTGGCTCCCAAAATAAAAAACAAATGAGAAATTAAAGGACACTTAACAGGTAGACCAGATTTTCAGTCTCTAAAGTATTTTTCTTTTCTTAACTGACGCTATTTATATGTAAGTTTTAACAATGGGTGAATCTTAAGCATGATATGTTCCTGTGAGTGTTATATTTTATTACAGAAGAATGGCACTCCTTTAAAACTGTAGCTCTAGCCATTCTGCTAGCTGAAAACAGGTTCCCTTTGGCCAGGACACTAAAAGGATTCCTCACTCTCAGAGCACTGTACTCCCAGAAGCCACATGGTCAGCACAGCACTAATTTCTGGTCCTCCTATCATCCCACTAATGGGCTCCTGAACTTGGCTAGCTATTGTGCTGTTGGGCGTCTCTGGAAGGTGAAGGGGGAAAAAAGTACAACTGCATATTCAAACAGCTTAAAAGGGGAGAAGGGGTATTTGAATAACCTTTTTTTAAAAAGATATACTTCAGAGGCACAAATTACCATCTAAGGGAAAATGCATTACCTTGTGTCAAGGTAAGACTTGAGAGAGAAAGAGGGAGAGATCATACTGAGAAAGGCAGAAAGGGTGTGACCTGCCACTGATCACCAGGCAGATGTGGTCACCATATCACAGGTGGGATGCTTCTCCATGCAGACATTTGTCAGCTGTAGAGTAAGCCCCATTTTGGTGAGAAATACATTAGTTGGCAACAAATAAAAAGGGAAAGCAGAAACAAATGAAAAAGAACCACTGGTGTTTACTCCATTACTAATTAGGAAAAGTTAAGCATTCCCCTTTTAATTGCCCTTAAGTCTATAATGGTTTATTCAAATCATCCCTACCCCCTGCCTGTGTGTTAACATTTTAATGGATTCTGCAATGGGCTCTTAGTGTCTTCTTGTTTAATGTACTTTTTTCTCCTTACCATTTTGTATTTTAACTAACATCTGTATCTGGGAACACAAACTCAAAATCCTGTAAGAAATGCAGGTAATGTAAATGAGTTCCGCATACCCAGGGGTAAAACTAGCAGCTGTCAGAAATATAATCACTTGTCCTACGTTTTTGCTGAACAGAGGCAAAAACAATTAACACAAATAGAATTATACTGAACACATCACACTCAGTCACAAATTTTAAGCTGTGTACTATAAACATAGAGATATCCCAGTATTAATTTCGTGTCATTAAAATAATGGTCTGAAAATAAGAATCTGAAATATTTTCTTCAGTATAAGGTGGTGATGGGAGGTTTTCTATGTCCATTACACTATGTAATTCTAAGTTCAGCTGTTATTCCTCCAGCTTTGTGGGATAGTTTTTATTTTTTTATGATGGAAAGTTCCCAAACACAGCCACTGCCGAGCCTTAATAGACTCATGCTTTTTATATTTAAGTCAGTTACATCATGGAGAACTCCAGAATTTTGGTCCCAGTGTTATCATTTTTCAGGTTCCAGAGCTTATTATTCTGTATTTTAGCAATCTCCTTTGGTGCTCTTTCACAATTTAAATATTGTAATGAATACTGAGCTGTGATAATTTTATGTGCAGTTTATCACTTATCAGGTCTTTTGTTTTTGGGACCAGAGTGATAGTACAGAAGGGATGGCATTTGCCTTGCACGTGGCTGACCTGTGTTTGATCCCATCATTCCATGTGGTCCCCTGAGCACCACCAGGAGTAATTCCTGAGTGCAGAACCAGGAATAACCCCTGAACATTGCTGGGTCTGATCCAAAAAAGAAAAAAATAAAACCAGATCTTCCGTTTGTTTGTTTGTTTGTTTACCTAAATCTTCAAGACCTTATTATAAGGAATGGAGTTTAGTTTCATTTGGGGAATTATTTAACATATAAACTAAAAAAATTCTAGCTGCTTCAAAAGCATAGTTTTTACTGACTGAACCAAAGGTGGCATGTGTTCTGATTTTTATAATGGCTCAGTGGTTAGCTGAGTTATTCTGGCAAAAAATCCTGCCCAACTCTTTCACACACTAATATGGAAGCATGAATATGTTGGTTTCTTCCAAAGGTTAAAATTTTATAGCATTTGCTCTGCAGAAACTGATGGAATTGTATTGAAGTTCACACCCACTCTCTCAAGCAATTTTGTTTTAACTCATGCTAGAACAGCACACTGGATTCATGGAGTCAATTGCTATGTTTATGACATTTCTAATTTTAACTTTGTAATGTAAAGGAAAACTAGTTAATACTGTACTTGTAATGAAAAGTGAACTTCTTTAAAAAATGCTGCACACTGTTAGCTCATAAGTCTTATTTTAACCACCAATCAAGGTAGAGAAAACACCTTTGTCTAAATTTGATCAGTCCAAAATAAGCTATTCAACCTTTTGCAGTGAAGAAACTGCCACTGTGTCATCAGGAGTACTACATCTGAATCTTCTAGGTTAAATCATAATGATCACCAAATCAAGAAACAAAATCGAGTGGTAAGTATAAATGTCAGGAAGGTAAATAGATGATAGATAATTATTGACAGATGGATAGGTAGAAGTCAATGTTTGTTTTTAGCAGATGTGCTAAATAATAGTACACATAATTCTATGGTGAAGTTTTAGCAATACCTTCCAGTGCAGGCAACGATATTTCTAGTTAATTGTGGTCACACATGCTTGTTTCTGTTCAGAAACAAGGTTTCTGCCTCACTCAGTAGATTTCACTTAATAAACCCTGTCAACTTTAAAGGAAGAATTATCCAGCAGTTTGTTCCCTTTAATGCCTAACTAATTCCAGGAACATATCTGTCGTTTGGTCACACTCCAAACAAGTGTTTTCAAAATGTTAGTTTGTTTATCAACAACTAACCAATTGTTTCATCATATGTCTTTTTCTGTACTTGGAGAGGTCTTTGTGGTAAATTATTCCAATATTATTTTAGAATTTTTTAGTTTCAGATAAACACAGATATGCTGCATATATTAAACACATAGCTTCGCTATTCACATTCTCAAAGAAATATGGTCATTACCATATTTGTAGAATTTAGTCTTAGCATTTTTTGCCTTCCCGTTTTTAATATAGATATAGAGGCATATTAGTCTACTCTCGAAAATTTACCCCCAAACTCCATGGCAAAGGGCCATTAGTTATTATTTTTTCACTTTTTGGGTCACTCCAAGCAATGCTCAAGGGTTCTTCTTGGATCCATCTCAGGATTTAGTCCTGGTGGTGCTCAGAGGATCATATAGGATGTAGGGAATGAACCTTGGTTGACTGCATGCAAGGCAAATACCCTACCTGTTGGACTGTCACTCTGACCCCATTTAGTATTTTTGCCTCTTTGGGTCACACCCAGCAATGCTCAGGGGTTACTCCTGGCTCTGCACTCAGGAATTACTCCTGGTGCTGTTTGGGGAACCACCTTGTGTATGTCAAATGCCCTCCCCACAGTACTATCTTCTGGCAAAGGGTTGGGGGGGAGGGGTCATTACATTTCTAAAGGCCACTAGTTGGGTGACTCCCCACCCATGGGACCCTGGATTTTTTGCATTGCTGAGGAGGAATTGTTCTCATTCCAACAAGCCTCTTGCATATCCTTACTTAGGTCAAAGAGATTTCTTTCTTGTGTAAACACAAAAGGAATGTGGAGTTAGGTATTTTTGAGTTAGTTTCACTCTGTGTTGATGACTCCTGGACATCCTATCATATTTTCTAACTATAAGCCCCAATACCATTTAGACCCTGCTCTGAACCAGCAAAACCAGAATCAGTTTTGTACTGACAAGCTGTGAAAGGTTTTGCAGTGGAAAAGGCACTTATGTAATGCCATGGAGCAAATCAAGACTATTTATAACAGGAGACAGGACCCTGAGGGGTTTTGGAAGAGATTGTGAATCTGATATTGGGAACATAGTTCAGATTATATGATCTGATCGCCCCATGAAAGCTCACCCCATGTAGGTGGTACTCTGTGTGTGTGTGTTTACATAAGAAAACTAGATATAATTTATTGGATTGTTTATCAACCTGGGAGGAGAGATGCTCTGCCTTAGCATCTCTGAAGCTTGAGTCAGGGCATGGCTCCCTGGGGATTTGCAGGTTTTGACTTTTGTGAGGCCCTGCCCCCCAGGGGAATCAGAGGTTTTTGTCTCTGGAGGGCTGGGAGGGAAAGCATATGGTCTAAAGGCATGTGTGTGTGTGTGTGAGCTTTTGGCCAGTCCATATGATCAGAGCATTTGGTTGGCAGCACTGGGTTTGTGTGAGTCTGTTAGTCTGTGTGGTGGTGGCAGAGTGTGCTTAACTGTTGGTGTGGAGGGAAATCGGTAGAAGTAAAAAGCTTTTGTTGGTGGGAATGCTGGCTGGTACAGCCTTTCTGGAAAACAATATGGACATTCCTCCAAAGACTGGAAATTGAACTCCCATTTGACCCAGCCATCCCACTCCTGGGAATCTACTCTGGGAAACCAAAAATACGCAGCGGAAACACCATCCCTACTTTTATGTTCATAGCAGCATTATTCACAATAGCCAGAATCTGGAAGCAACCAGAGTGCCCGAAAATCGATGACTGGATAAAGAAGCTTTGGTACATCTACACAATGGAATACTATGCAGCTGTTAGGAAAAATGAAGTCATAAAATTTGCCTATAAATGGATGGACATGGAGAAGATTATGTTGAGTGAAATTAGCCAGAAGGAGAGAGACAGATACAGAATGACTGCATTTATTTGCATGGCATAAATATATATATATACATATTATGATACCAATATCCAAGGTCAAGTGAAACATATATCAGGAGGTCTTGTCAAAAGTGGAAATTATCACAAACGTGTGGGAGCCAGAGATTAGGTAAGACAGAAAATGGAACAGTGTGCTAATAATTGTCGAGGGTACTAATGCCAACCTAGAACTGAGCATTAAATAGAGGCAAAAGGATACACATGCCAACCTCTTAATGTATGTTCTGTAATCCATAGTCTGGAAGGGAAGGAAAAGAGAAAGAGAGAGAAAGGGAAAGAAATAAAGAACCTGCCATGGAGGGGGCTGGGGAAGGGGGGGAGGGAACCGGGGACGTTGGTGGTGGGAGATGGGCACTGGTGGAGGGACGGGTGCTAGAACACTGTACGGCCAAAACCCAAATATGAACTTTTTTAATTGTATATCTTTTTTATTTGTATATCTCACGGTGGTATAATAAAATACTTAAAAAAAAAAGAAAAAATATATTATAAATTGTGGAAATATGAGTCATCTTTCAAGCAATGGCAAAAAAACTATTTCTGGAATCCAGGTGCCTGTAACTAACAAACAAAAAATAATCAGACAGACTGAAATCAATTTTCAAGGAACCTTAAGCGAAGCATAGTATTATTTGAACTAATGTACTCAGCAGCTGGACACTGATCATGTAAAGGCCATTTCCACCACAGTAAATAAATTAAATTTCTATTTAAAAAAAAAGCTTTTAGATTATCTATGCTGGACTTGTGGACTTTTCTTCATCAGTCGATGGACCCCAACCATGACCAGGGAATCCAAAGGACCCCAATATTGTTGGGGATCCACATGACCCCAACACCACTCATCACAAGATTTCAGTATTTTGGTTACAGTGAGAACCAGTGGAGATAATAAGAACAGGGGAATATGACATGCTTCAATAGGTATAGGGGTTTGTTGCCATGGGGGAAATGCAAGCTTAATATCTCAGAGTAGGTACTACAGAAAGAGGCAAGACTACATATGTTTTTTTGTTGGGGGCCCCCTGGTCAGGGCCCCCTGGCACGAATGAGACCTGGATCTTGTCGGACTTCAACCTTGCAAAAGAAGAAGAGTGAAGAAGCTCCTACCTTGCTTCTGTAACAGAAAGGAAAAGAAAGACACCAACACGGGGTGTGGGGGGGGCAGGCAGGGGGATTCTGGAAAACAGTCCCATTTTACTGAGCAAGTTTAAGCCTTTTATACATTTTTTGGGTGGAGTGGGGTACAAGCACAAATCACAGCAGCATCCTGGGTCATCGAAGCAGATAGCAATCACTGATTTAGCACTTGCAAGGTAATATTAGCTAGGGAACAATCATTGATTTACATATTACATATAACTGTGGTCAGAAGACCAGACACATCCTGCCTCACCTTAGATGTAAATCATTTACCTGCCAGTCTCCCATTGGATAAGCACAGATGTCTTCAACATGGTGTAAATTTTGAGCATCCAGAAGCTGCACTGTCCTGAGAACAGGCCCACCTTTGGGTCCTGCCCCCCAGGGCCTTATGGCAGGAAAGTGCCAGTCCCCAATACTAGCTGCTTAAAGCCCAACATTTTCTAATTACAAAATCATCCATCTGTTTAATATTTGCTTGATTTCACTAAAAAGACTACTTACTCCACACTAAATACATTTCCAGTCTGATTATTGGCCAATTTTTGACTGAGAGCAGCAGTTTGAAATCTTTATAAGGAACTGCATGATATTTATATTATCAGAGCTAATAAACCAGAGTCTAGACTGCGTTGCTGTAAGAACTTGTAGTGTTTCAAGTGAACAAAGTTGTATTTTGTTTTTCTTTTTTCCTTAGTGATTCAGCTAATGCCTTTATTCCAAGAAAAAGTATCCTCTAGCTATTCCTAGCTAAATACCCCAAATCAAATGAAGATTATTATTGATAAAGGGAAAAAATCCCAGTTTGAGTTGCATAGTGTAAACTTGTGTTATTCAGATCATGGATGAAATTCGGAGTCCAGCTAGTATGATAATAAAAATAGTAATAAGTGACCAGTTGGTTGTGCTCTCCTTTTATGCACCCACACATGGGGGCCAGTAAAGAACTGGTAGAAAACCCTACCTGCTGATATTAATCTCTATTATCATGTTATTATGATGGATCTATCACATCTTCCAGAAAGGCAATGGAGAAGATTATCCAGGACTTCTACTCAAATCTTTTTGATAGCCACATCCACCTGCCCACATACCAAATTCCACAGGATGGATACGTCATTCCCAACGTTCTCTCCTTCTGAAATAAGACATGCCATCTCATCGGTAAAGAAGGGAACAGCACCAGGCCCAGACAAAGTCAGACCCGAACATCTGAAGAATCTGCCATCGGTGCTCATCAATACACTAGCTCGGCTCTTCACACGCTACCTGTCCGAATGCAAGGTGCCCTCCCAATGGAAAACCAGCAGGACAGTTCTACTGTTCAAGAAGGGAGACATTCATGACATCGGCAACTATCGCCCCATCTGCCTGTTGTCTGTCATCTACAAGCTGTTTACACGAGTCATCCTGAACAGGATTAGCAGAACACTAGATGAAGGTCAACCATGCGAGCAAGCAGGTTTCCGGAAAGGATTCAGCACAATCGACCATATCCACACAGTAACCAAGCTCATTGAGGTTTGTAGGGAGTACAAGATGCCGCTCTGTCTCACGTTCATTGATTTACAGAAAGCCTTTGATTCTGTGGAAACTGAAGCAGTCATCAAAGCCCTAGTCAAGCAGGGGTGTTCAAACCCAATACATCAAGATCCTTCGTGAGCTGTATTACGGATTCACCACCAGGATCTCACCATTCTACAAAGAAGTGATCATTGATGTCAAAAGAGGGGTTCGACAGGGTGATACCATCTCACCAAAACTCTTCAGTGCCACCCTCGAGAACATCATGAGACAATTAGAATGGGAAGGAATGGGAGTGAAGATAGATGGTCGGCAACTACACCACCTCCGCTTCGCTGATGACATCGTTCTAATAACACCAAACATTAGCCAAGCGGCACAAATGCTGGCTGACTTTGACCGAGAATGTGGAAAGGTAGGTCTACAGCTGAATCTGAAGAAAACTATGTTCATGAGAAATGAACTAGTCCCAGAGGCCCCATTCTCTCTCAATGGAACAAACATCTCTGAATGCAGCAGTTATGTGTACCTAGGTCGAGAAGTCAACATGATGAATGACCTAAAACCTGAGCTGCGCAGGGAGGAAGAGAGCGGCATGGAATGCCTTCAAAGGCATCGAAGAAATAGCTAAAAGGACAAAGAACCTCTGGCTCCGGGCACATCTCTTCGACTCCACCGTTCTCCCTGCATTAACATACGCCTCAGAGACCTGGGCCCCTACGAAAGCAGGATGAGAATGCTATTCGGGTCTCCCAGAGAGGCATCGAAAGAGCTATGCTTGGAATATCACGTCTCACTCAAGTGAGAGAAGGAATCCGGAGTTCTGACCTCCGTCGCTATTCCAGAATCAGGGACGCTGTCTCATTTGCCAAGGCATCGAAAATCAGATGGGCTGGACATGTAATGCGATTTGGAGACAACCGCTGGACTAGAACCGTTACCGACTGGATCCCACGGGATGTCAAAAGATCACATGGCCGCCCACCTACAAGATGGTCAGACTTCCTTGTTAAGACCCTGAAGGAACGGTTTGAGGCTCTTCATATTCCTGAATCAACCAGATGCCATTGGGCTACATTGGCACGTGATAGGGTCCAATGGAAATGTTACTGGCGCCCGCTCGAGCAAATCGATGAGTAACGGGATTCAAGTGATCAAGTGATTATCATGTTATTCCTGGGGAATGTTTAATACAAATAAAATAATATCTTTATATGTTATGTTGTAAGTTTATGTGGAAATGGAGAATTACAATGCAGAAATATCCAAATACAGTGTGGTTCATGGAGCCTCTGTCACTGGCTTTAATGTGGTCTGTTCTTGCACCAAATCCAGTGCTCTTACCCATCTGTGGGCTGTCACCCATCAGGCTCATTTAACGCTCTGACAGCTTTGTTACTCCCTAAGAAAAATGCCTCTGAGCCTACCTTTGGGGGAGCATCATTCCCAGGCCCTTGTAATCATCTACTTCCCCTCAGCTCTTTGAGCCTGTATCTAAACCACCACTCTGGCCCACATTAGATGTCTCTTGAATGAATAATCCTCCACCATTGCCTTGGGATAAACTACATATATATTAAAATCCCAGAAAAAAAGTCTTTTCAATAAGCTGTATTTGAAGAAAAGAAACTGAATGGCCGGAGTGAAATGAAAAATGTATATTTGATTAATAAAATGAGTGTTCTTGACAATTGCCTAATTCGCCGTGTTTGAAAAAATGTGCAACAGAAACTATGCAATAAATATAGCATTTTATGCAATTCCTAATGACATAGCATGCAATATATAAGTAATTTATGTATACATATATACACATATGTATACATGCTAATGCTATATCATGTAATATGTATTATATGTGCTATATATATAAAAGGCAGCATGGCTATTCAGAGGTCTCTGATGTAAGCTACATGGAAATGGACAAAGACTTCTCAGCAAGCTGCTCTGTGACTCTGCAGAAGTTATTTAAATTTCTTGCATGTCAAGTTCCTCAAATACTTCGGGGATCACAACAGCACCTTCTTTACAGGATTTTTGTGCCCACTAAATGCCTGAGTCAGAGGCTATATTTTGACCGCCTTGCTACCATTTTTTCTGAAGGTTTAACTCAGTGCTTGTAAAAACTGCCTTCCAATTCTTGCTACTTGGCTTACCTCTAAGTTCAAATTGCTGGAGTTCTGTAGATATTTTATGAGCCTAAGGGGGAAAAAAAAGGCTTTTTTCTTCATATATATATATATATATATATATATATATATATATATATATATATATATATATATATATACCACTGTGAGGTATGCAATTACAAAGAAGTTCATGTTTGGGTTTCAGTCATACAGTGTTCCAACCCCATCCCTCCATCAGTGCACATTTCCCACCACCAATTTCCCCAATTCCCTCACCCTTCTCTAGCCTGCCTCTATGACAGGTTCTTTATCTCTTTTCTCTCTCTATCTCTCTTCCTTCTTTACATAATGTGTAAGAGAAGGAAGAGAGATCATCTAGAGGTAATCATGTGTATCTTTTTGCCTGTACAAAGACTGTTTTTCAACCTCAGAAGGGAAAACAGAAGCCTTGAGCCGGAGCAGCTAATTTCAGTGCTGCAAGGTGAGCACAAGGTTAGACCCCATAATGCAGGTATTTCATGTGTGAGCACTGGTAGCATAATATAAAACAATCTCTTGGAATATAACAGGATAAAGACTTCATTTTGTTACATTTCAAAAGAATGCATTTTAAAACCAGAAATCAGTGGAAAAGGTACAGAGGAAAATGTGAGGTATACTGCCTGAATGTCATTTTGGAATTAAAATGGTTTGTTTGTCCTTCTCTGAAGCCCTTGAAATAGTTTATATGGTTCCTGTTATGCAGAGATGACTTAAATTCTGATCTACAACATTGTGCCTATGGTTGCATCACTTATATCAATAAGATAAAATTTACCATCTACCCAGTAGTAGTAATCAAACAAATGATTTTGTTAAAACTAAATGTCACCTAAAAATAATTGGAGGTTAAGGTACCAAATAGTCAATCCATGTGTTTAGATTCTCCTTTCAGATTCTGTTTTATTTTATCACTTCTCGACCTTTTGGCTAAGATCAAATGTAATATCAGATTCTGTTTTATAATAAGGAAAGGGTGAGAATTCTTTCTTTCTTTCTTTCTTTCTCTCTCTTTCTTTCTTTCTTTCTTTCTTTCTTTCTTTCTTTCTTTCTTTCTTTCTTTCTTTCTTTCTTTCTTTTCTTTTTCTCTCTCTCTCTTTCTTTCTTTCTTTCTTTCTTTCTTTCTTTCTTTCTTTCTTTCTTTCTTTCTTTCTTTCTTTCTTTCTTTCTTTCTTTCTTTCTTTCTTTCTTTCTTTCTTCCTTTCTCTCTCCCTTCCTTCCTTCCTTCCTTCCTTCCTTTCTTTTCTTTCTTTCTCTCTCTTTCTTTCTTTCTTTCTCTCTTCTTTCTTTCTTTCTTTCTTTCTTTCTTTCTTTCTTTCTTTCTTTCTTTCTTTCTTTCTTTCTTTCTTTCTTTCTTTCTTTCTTTCTTTCTTTCTTCCTTCCTTCCTTCCTTTCTTTCTCTTCTTTCTTTTCTTCTTTCTTTCTCTCTTCTTTCTTTCTCTTTCTTTCTTTCTTTCTTTCTTTCTTTCTTTCTTTCTTTCTTTCTTTCTTTCTTTTCTTTCTTTCTTTCTTTCTTTCTTTCTTTCTTTCTTTCTTTCTTCCTTCCTTCCTTCCTTCCTTCCTTCCTTCCTTCCTTCCTTCCTTCCTTCCTTCCTTCCTTTCTTTCTTTCTTTCTTTCTTTCTTTCTTTCTTTCTTTCTTTCTTTCTTTCTTTCTTTCTTTCTTTCTTTCTTTCTTTCTTTCTTTCTTTCTTCCTTCCTCTCTCTCTCTTGCTCTCACTCTCCATCCTTCCACTTCCACATCCCATGCTAAATTTTTACAGATTTATCTGGAATACTTTTGACAGCACACATATCATATTTTCCACTGTGAGACCATAACAATACTTCATCCTTATCACTTATAGTAATAAACTTAGAAAATATGTATAGAGAAAAAGCATATGAAAATATTTGGGAGCTGGACAGACAGGACTGTTGAGGAATAGCTTCTGGGTTCCCAGATAATATCAGGGAGCAAAATTCCCTTCTATCCCAAAGGACCATTGGCCAGCAGACCCGAAGTTCATGAATCCAGCAAAGTTCCAAAAGCTTTACTCAAGAAAGTTCTGGCAGCACAATCCAGGTCATGAAAACCCCACACTTCCAATTTCATTCAGACCCAGACCATGTGCTTGGGTCAGGAGCTTAAGCCAAGATGGCTACTAGACATCAAACAATGTGGTCAGGCCAGAGAGCAGACCCAAATAGCAGGCAGGCAGAGAGAAAGAGCCAACAGGGCAGGGAGAGAGAGAGAAAGAGGAAGAGAACTTCTTTTAAATTTGTTTATTTATTTTTATTTAAACACCATGATTTATAGATTTCTTTGCAGTACAGTTGTCACACACATTCATTGTTCAACACCAGTCCCACCACCAGTGCGCCCTACCGCCACCAAATTTTACTGTCTCCCACCTATTCCCTATTCCCACACCAGCCCTCATAGCAGGCTGTAACATTGATCATTGCAACATATATATGGGAAAGGTTCTGGCACAGATCTGACGCTCAACTGGGTGGTTTTGTTAACATGTCCTGGCCATTTCTCAGCTTGCCACAGGAAGAAGCTGTAGTAGTTGTGTCTCTGGTCATTCTTCCCTGAGTTACTATCAGTCCTGGTTCATAGTTGTGAATGGCATCTGCAAAGCTTGTAGTCACGCACATTGGGTCATTAGAGGTGAGGAATGAGAGGCGGGGCCTCAATCCCCTACTCCAAGCCTGGTTGTCATGCCCACAGCAACCTATGTGTTTGCTGGTCCTAGAAGTGATGATGAAACCGACCAGGGAAGGAACCAGTTCCCCACTCTCTTTGCCTCCTGGGCAGCTCTCTGCAGGCAGGAGCTGTATCATTGGGGCGTTATGTAATTCTCTCAGTGCCATTGATCAGTCCTGGTACCTGTCAGTTGTTGATGTCTGCAAAGCTGTAGAAAACACCCACTGGGTCATTGGAGGTGGGGGGGATGAGGAGAGGGACCTCGATCCCCACTCCAAGCCTGGTTGGCATGCCCACAACAACCCACATGTTTGCTAGCACTAGATGTGATAGTGAAACTGTCCACAGACAAAGCCAGTTTCCCCCTCTCTTTGCTTCCTGGGCAATGCTCCGCAGGTATGAGCTGTAGCAGCTGTGCATCTGGTCATTCTCCCGGGTTACTGATCAGTCCTGGTACCTCTTTGCTTATAGATGATGTCTGTGAGACTCATGGTCCCACCCACTGGATCACTGGAGATGGCGGGAGAAGAGGGGAGGGACCTCAATCCCCACTCCAAGCTCAGACAGGTCCACAGCAACCCATTTGTTTGCTGGTCCTAGAAGCGATGATGAAACTGGCCAGGGAAGGAACCAGTTTCTCCCTTCCTTTGCTTCCCTGGGCAGCTGTCTGGAGGCAGGATCTGTAGCAGAGGCGTCTGGTCATTCTCCCGGGTTACTGATCAGTCCTGGTACCAGGTCGGTTGTAAATGACATCTGCAATGCTCCTAGTCATGCCCACTGGGTTATTGGAGTTGTGGGGGATGAAGGGACGGGCCTCAATCTCCCCTCCAAGCCCAATCTGGGCACCCCACAGCAACCTCTGTGTCTGTTGACCCAAGAAGCTATAGTGAAGCAGGCCAGAGCTGGAGCCAGCTTCCCCTCTCTTTGCTTCCTGGGTGAGAGCTTCATCATTTATATCCCTTTTGTCCCTGGCCTGGCCCAGAAGGATGGGTCTCAGTCAGGGCCAAAAGTCTATCACATTCAGGTGTGCTCACCTGATCCAGATCATACACATGCTAATTTGCCAGAGCCTTACAAGCTCCAGCAGAGACACTTGTAGAGATGGGAGGAGGGCACCTGAGATGAAATGTAACTCAGGATATAATTTATAGAGGGTAGCATAATATTTCATATCATGAATATATATCTTGCCATTGACAGCATATCTCTAAACCTCCACTAAGGTCCAGATCTGTCAGAATAATGTTGCTTACTTTGCTTAAGGAATTGCTGAGCCATGTACACTTGTCCAGGGGCAGGCTAGCATGTCTCTTTGATCTAGCAGGAATATTTACAATGGTGAATCCAAACATTGCCAAGTGATCTCTTGGAAAAAATACTCATGTCTGCCTTAGGGACCCATGGGATTAAGAGAAACACACTGAAACTAGCATAGACCCATAATAAGAATATTCTGCTATATAAAGTTATAAAATCAAATGTCTCTTCCAATCCTGCCTCCCAATTTGCGAGTGTGAATTGTATGAGCTTCAGGCAAAAATGCAGAGGGCTGTTAGCCTAAGCAGATCCAGGGGTCATCTGGGTTGCTGTGACCATGAGCCCATTATGCATGTCCTCTAACACAGGCCAGTTTGTAGGATGTTTACCTTGCATGTATCCAACCTGAGTTCAATCTCTGGCACCCCAAATGCTAACTCTAGCATCTTCAAGAATGACACTTGAGCACAGAGCCAGAAGTAACTCCTGAGCACTGTTGGGTGTTACTCTACTCTCCAAAATTTAGATATATGAGTAGGTAAGGAATGAAAAGAATTTTAGCCACACACTGGAGAACATCTTGAGTAAATAAATGAATGCTTGTCACACAGCTGAGTGATGTTATTTTTTAGTTATCAACCCAAATGGAATAAAGCTTATGTTCATAGAAAAAAGTTGGAAGCAATGCTTAAAAACAAAAAATAGGCAAATGAACACACAAGTGGTAGTCTTTAAAAATGGCTCACTGTATAGCAATGAAGAGGAACAAACAACTGATGCACAATCTGAATGAAAATCAGATACATTTTCTCAGTGAAAGATCATAGGAATAGTAATTAACTCAGAGAGTATAAGGCTGGGGATAGGGCCTTTCTATAAAATGACAGAGTGAGAGTGTTACTGGAACTATTTTGGGGGTATTGGAACTATTTTGAAACTTGCAGTAGTTATACGAAAGTTTCTGTAACTATATTGTATAACATCAGAAGAGTTACATTATTTATGAGATGCCTTAAAGAAAAAATGGTGGAATGTTAAGTCAATTTCTGCCATAGCCCAATTTCTCTTTTTTATTGTGCAGAGTGTTTTGAGAGCATAAGCTTAAATTGTCAAATGCAACATTTTTAGTGCAGTGAACACGTCAAATTTACCTTGTTGAGCATGAGTGATTTATAATTTTGTCACTTTCATAACCTCAAACATCTAAATTACCTTCAAAAATAACTACAGACATTTTGCCAGCACATATACATTCTTGGTAGTTGGTCTAATAGTTTTCCCAAAGTACCTGAAGACATGCATTTCAATCTTATGTTAATTGTTGGAGCCCCACCCAAGAGAGAAGCCAATTTCAAGTCCAGGTATGCATGCCTCAGCAGCTAAACAGGCTTCATGGAGCTGGAGCTGGGGACCCTCCACCTCAGTCCCCTCGGAAGGCTTGTGGGCCCACCCAGAACTGCTGTGGCTCAGTCGGCCGATCCACGGACACAGACGCATGGAAGAGCTGCTGTCGGCTCTCCCCATGGCACACTGCTATTTTGCCACACCTCAAAGTCTGGTATACTGATGTACCAGGTATCCCATCACATTTCATAGAATTAAGTATGGGTATACAATCACAAGTGTGTGGGCACAATGTGCGGTCTATGGGAACACATCGATAATTTCCTATACAGTAGGCTCAAATGGCACAATGGAGATTTAATAATCTGCACTAACTTTAGTCTCAGATTATATTCCTTGACCATATTTAGAGAATTAGCTCCAACAAGCAATATAGAATAGATTTTTCAGTGTATGCTTAGGACAGTTTCAAACAGAGGTTAAGAAAAAATTTGAAGTGTTATCTGTAGGTGCAGTGGTGGTAGGTCTGGGGTTGATTATTAGAAACCCACTACATTCTAGAAACTCAGAAAGCGAATGCAAGAACAGAAATCATCCAGATGTGTGCATAACAACCCAGAAAAAAATGTCATGAGTTTATCAATACCATTCCTTAATACGGGCTGTAATGGTCATTATAATCAGTGCCAGCTAAGGGAGCAGACATGTATCTTGTCTCCCTTTTGAATTGTGGAAGAGCTTGAGAACAATTAACTAGTTACTAGAACTAAATTCAGGCCTTAGGACAAGTCTTCAGGGCAAGTGTACGTCAAATCTTTATCACATTGGCAAATATTTCATTGGCAAATTAAGTGAAAGAGAAGCCTGAGTCTCCATCAAAGGGACATTGATGGAGATTAATGCAGTAGGTTCCTTTTTTAGAGAAGAGAAAGCATGAGTGCTGGGTCTTCAGAAATTCAATCTACTCTTTAGGGCGAGAATTTAATCCAGGGAGAACTGATGTATAGAGAAAAAAGACATGAAAAATATGTAGTGTGGTTTCTGGTGATCAATTTAACTCAATAAAAGCAAACAAAGACAATACTGATTTGCTAAAAACTGTGATATAAAACTGGAGAAGAGAAAGAAGATCAAAATAGCAATGAAGAAACAATACAGAGAAGATCATCATGGTCCCTGAGCAAGGATGACACATAAATTCTGATATTTTTAAAAAATAAATAAAATAACACTAGAAATGTTGTGGTTACTTGTAGGGATAAAACCTAACATTTGTAGCTAACAAATAGCATTATACTGGAAGATAATGGGTAGATTGAGATGGGACATTCAATGTACTAAGGAGGAAATACACCAGAACAACTCAGCATGTGTTATCTTTGTAGGATCTAGTTTCTTTACAGATTAAGTGAACATGTTATTAAATAATTTAAAATTCACTCTTTACTCTTAAATTCTGTTAGTTTAATAAATACATTTTCCTAGTTATGTTTGGCTTTCTATTTAGAAAGTTAGTTGATTTTCTTCTTATTTCTTTCCCTGTTGAAATAAAAGTGTGCTTGTTAAGAACTGTTTGGGGCCCACCTATGTGTCTTAAATATAAAGTACGTTTTATATTTATGTCACTTGTCACTTGTCTTCCCATTGTTTATCAATTTGCCCAAGCGGGTGCCACAGAAAGCTATAGCAAGATTTTTTAAAAGTCTCCCTTTCAATGTAAATGGTGTCACCAAATTAATGAGTGCTTTGATTAGTGAAGCAAAAAAGAAAAGCAGTAAAATATGAAACATTTAAAAGATGCCTCTCGATTGCTGTCAGTGATATTTGGAAGAGAATCTAAAGCACTATTGGAGTGAGTCTATTTTTTCTGAACCCTTGTTTGCACAATCAGAGCTTAAATGCAGAGATTTGTCATAGCTTGTTAACAACTAATGCTGTTTTGGAATCTTCATTACAGAGGCTATTTTTTTCAGAGGTCATGGAATTACTTGAAAATATTTAAGGAAACATATTGAATAAAGACAGAAACTAGGATTTATGTCAGTCTTATCACAAGAGTTTAAAAATAACAAAAGAAATAGTCATAATGTATAAAGTTTTTTCTGAAAGATGGGTATTTCAGTAATTAACAAGAACCACTGATAAAGGAAACAATTGTGAAAGATTTCTTATTCTCATGTGACTATAATAGTGAGTCTTTTCATATTTTGTCCTCTAGCTCTTCATTGTGTGTAAGCAATAGAACTCAGAAGTCTCATTACTAGAGGCTTGCATTTAATGGTCATTTATTTAAAAACATGAGGTATTTCCCACACTTTGCCAGTCTGTTCGAATATTTCATTTTGCTTTATTTTTGTTTTGGGCATCCACAACCCAGTAATGCTGATGTCTTAATCCTTGTTTTGTGCCCAGGAATCACTCCTGGTGGAGCTTTGGAGATGGTATGTGTTCCTGGGCTCAAGGCTTAGTCTACTGCATGCATGACAAACACCTACCTGCTTTACAATCTCTCCAACCACTATTCAGTTATTTTAATTTATGAATTCCTAAAGAGTTCATGGAATCCAGTAAATAGCTACTTCGACATATATATGACATGGACTAATTATTTCATGTGTTAACACAAAACAGGCTAAAGAGTGTGGTTCTAGCGACCCAGGAACAAAAAGTGATGGAACTCGACTTAACTTCTCATGCCTTTAATCTTTCCATTCAATCTAGAAGTTCTGCTCAGGGAAGGGAAATCAACTTTTCTCATTAGCAGCTGAACTGGAGGAGTAAATTCTTAAATCCCGTTCCATGTAATGTCATTGTCACACGAATTTAGAAGTTGCTATTGGATATTTTTTCATACACTTACCAATATCAATTCATAGTGGCATCACTAATTATTTAAAGGGCCCAAAGTGTCTGTCTATCTCAATTGTATACCTCAGGCATCCATGAGCTATACAATTTGCAATTATTTAGTAGTTATCACTGTCACTGTCTTCCCGTTTATCATCGATTTGCTCGAGCGGGCCCCAGTAACATCTCCATATGTCCTGCCTCATGCTAGTAGAGCCCAAGGCATCTGCTTGCTCCAGGAACATAAAGAGTCTAAATCCATTCGGAATGAGGTCTATAATTGTTACTGGTATTTGGCATGTATATCAAATACAACACGGGTAGCTTGCCAAGCTCTGCGCGTGCAGGTAGCATACTCTTGTAGGCATCTCTAAGTCCAGCATTTATTGATGAACCGGGCGGCCGCTATGGCCGCGCGAGCCGGGCACTGATAGGCTGGTCTGCTGGGTGGAGGTCTGACGAGAAGAAGTCCTGATGTGGAAAATGGAGGCCCTCATGGAGTGGGGGTTGTCTGGCTTGTTGCGAGGCTCTGCTGGGGTGGTGGGCCAGGGCTAGAACCCACCATCCTTCCCCGGCGCCTTGTGAGTGGCTGGTCACAGGGAGAGCCAGTAGCAGCTCTGCCCCATGTCTGCGAGTCTCTGGACCGGCATACCTGAGCCGGATTTAAGAAAGACTGCTGCAGGGTGGAACTGGATGAGCCGGGCGCTGATAGGCTGGTCTGCTGGGTGGAGGTCTGACGAGAGAGAAGTCCGGATGTGGAAAATGGAGGCCCTCATGGAGTGGGAGGGTCGTCTGGCTTGTTGCGAGGCTCTGCTGGGGTGGTGGGCCAGGGCTAGAACCCACCATCCCTCCCGGGTGCCTTGTGAGCGGCTGGTCACAGGGAGAGCCAGTAGCAGCTCTATTTAGACCCCTCACTCTATTTAGTAGTTACCTATAATTTATTATAGGTAATAATAATAAATTAACTATAATAAATTACCTATAATTTATTATAGTTACCTATAATTTATTTTCAGTGATTTTGTTTCATTTTAATTGCCATCATTTGTTTAAAAATAATTGGACTACTCAGACTAAAAATATCAGTTTCTTCACTTTCAATCTTTTGGGGGAATACAATTTATATCTATTAATTTAAGAAGAGAAAGAAGGCAACTATTGGATGGTGACATATTTTATTACTTTAAAGGCAACAAAATAAAAATAATATTCACTGGAAACCTAGTTAAAGAGTTAATATCTGAAAACTATAAGGAATCAAACCCAATTAAAAACAGCTTTGTAATTGTCTATAATACAGTGATATAATAAAATTTTTTTTAAAATAACTATAAAAATAGTTAATATATAAAATTTTACAAAACTTAAAATCATGCATTTTTAAGTTCAATTTGCTTGTCTGTAACATTTTGCTCCAATGTTGTCTTCAATATTGGGTCCATCCTAGATCCAAATTTGGGAAATAATTATTTTTATTTAACTGAATTGCTTTTAATATTTATGAAAAACATTCTTAACTGACTTTTAATGTTTAAAGTAAAGGTAACCTTTCATGACTACACAGGGAAATTAAAATGATATATTGGATTAAAGTAGTTGAAATGTACATAAAAGTTGGTATTTATTTTCTGATTCATGCTATTTTTTCCTAACAAGAGAGGCTCTAATTTCTCCACATGGTATGTTCTCTCAAACAATTCTGCTCTTTCTTTAGTAAGTTAATAAATTATGATTAAGCATTACATAATATTTTTTACATATCTACTTTCAGGTAAAATACTTATAATAATGATTTATTGAGTCTTGTAAAGCTATTAAAATTTGACTTTTTTATCATAACTATATCCTTAACTGTGTAAATTTTATTTTCTCCTATAAATATTTTATCCAATTTAACTATAAATGTTAAGTACTGAGAACAAATATTTGGGACTTTTTTGGGGGTTTACTTTCTGTTATTTTGTTTTGTTTTGAAAACATTTGGTTTTATTCAGTGCTTGCTCCTGGTTCTGCACACAGGGAACACACCTGCTGGGGCTCTGAAAACCAGATGCGATGCAGGGTTGGCTGTGTGCAGGCAAAGTGCTTTAGCTGTCATGGCAGCTAAAAGACATTCTTTTGCTAAACTTTTATAATGTTTGGTGGCATATATATATATATATATATATATATATATATATATATATAAAAGTTCAAGTGTTAATTTGATACTTGGCTATAAGGTTTAAATAATAAATTTCTTTCATATTCCTAGATTAGTTCAAGAATTAGTTTATCTAAATTACACCAATTTTTTAAACATGTTATAAAACCTATTAAAATTTAATGAAACCTGTGAATTATTGCCACAGACAATAAATAGGGAATCAACTACATATATTGAAGTAAAATATATCACATTTATTTCATGATGTGCAATAAACTATAAAAAATAATTTTTCACTTTAAGAGAAATTTTTATCCAGTCACACTAAAACAATCAATATATTATTTTATCTATATGACATGTAATGCGATTTGGAGACTACTGCTGGACTAGAATTGTTACCGACTGGATTCCACGGGATGTCTAAAGATCACGTGGCGGCCCACCTACGAGATGGTCAGACTTCTTCGCCAAGACCCTGAACGAACGGTTTGAGGCTCTTTCGTAATACAGAAGCAACCAGATGCCATTGAGCTACACTGACACGTGGTAGGGTCAAATGGAAATATTACTGGCACCTGCTTGAGCAAATTGATGAATAACGGGATGTCAAATGATCAAGTGATCTAAAGGACATACTCCAAATCAGAAAATACATAGAAATACAATGTCTAGCAGTCATATGGAAAAGTTCATCACTACTTATTATTAGTAAAAAATCAAAATAACATTAAGAGATCATCACACATTTAAAATCTCAATCTGTGAGAATAATTTAAAAGAAAGACTGAAAAGACACAACATTGGAATGTGGGAATGTGGCAAAAAAAGGAATGTCAGTAGCAATGTTGTCTGGTCTATCCTTTACAGAAAAAGTACAATTTCTCACAAAAAGTCATAGTAGAACTCCATACGACCCAGGAATTCCACTTCACGGAATCTCTCCCCAAATATAAAACACTTACTCAACAAAGATATGAGCATGCCTATATTCGCTTCAACACGCAATGTTTCCAGAATATAGAAAAATTCTACAATATGAAAAAGTACCCTGTGCCAGATAAATGGATAAAGAAATCAGGGTATAGCCACATGATAGAACACTATGCCACCATGAAAGAATGGACTACTGTGGTTTTCTTGGATGGCACTTGAGGAAGCCATGTTAAAAGGACCAAGTCTCGGAGAAGGATAAACACAAAATATTGTAGCAAGAGAAAGAAAACAATGGAACAGATAGAGTTGAGTAATAACAACTCCTTGGCACTTGATTCAAACCACTGAAAATGCCAATAAGGGAAGTAATGAGTGGGGTACAATGAGCAGCCAGGAAGCAGCTCCAGGACTTTGGAGGAGGGGACTTAAGCACTTTGGAAGAGGTGAATGACATCCGGTAACTGTGCGCACCAAACCCATAAACATTAACACTATTGTAAACAATGTGACCTAAATTGTCATTGCTTTTTTTAAAAAGTTCAATATATAAAGAGATAAAGAATATTGATAGTTTCTAAGGGCTAAGGACAAGCTAGTCATGGGGGGAAATGAATCAGATGTCTGTAAACATAGTTTTTTGTAGGTGATGAATGTATTTTAATATATATTGTACTGGGCACTCTGGTTGCTTCCAGATTCTGGCTATTGTGAATAATGCTGCTATGAACATAAAAGTAGGGATGGTGTTTCCGCTGCGTATTTTTGGCTTCCCAGAGTAGATTCCCAGGAGTGGTATGGCTGGGTCAAATGGGAGTTCAATTTCTAGTCTTTGGAGGAAAGTCCATATTGTTTTCCAGAAAGGCTGTACCAGCCGGCATTCCCACCAACAATGGATGAGTGTCCCCTTTTCCCCACACCCACGCCAGCACTTGTTGTTCTTGTTCTTTTGAATATGTGCCAGTCTCTGTGGTGTAAAGTGGTATCTCATTGTTGTTTTGATTTGCATCTCTCTGATGATTAGTGATGATGAGCATTTTTTCATATGTTTTTTTGCCATTCGAATTTCTTCCTTGCTGAAGTTTCTGTTCATTTCTTCTCCCCATTTTTTTGATGGGGTTGTTTGTTTTCTTCTTGTAAAGTTCTACCAGTGCCTGATATATCCTGGATATTAACCCTTATCAGATGGGTATTGGGTGAATATTCTTTCCCATTCTGTGGACTGCTTTTGTATCTTAGTCACTGTTTCTTTTGAGGTGCAGAAGTTTTTTAGTTTCATGTAGTCCCATATGTTTATCTTTTCTTCTAGTTGCTTTGTTAGTGATGTTTCATCTTTGAAGATGCCTTTAGCTTCAATGTCATGGAGGGTTTTTCCTATATTTTCTTCAATGTACTTTATGGATTCAAGTCTGATATTGAGATCTTTAATCCATTTTGATCTGATTTTTGTGCATGGTGTTAGACACAGGTCCAAATTCATTCTTTTACATGTCGCTGCCCAGTTTTCCCAACACCACTTATTGAAGAGGCTTTCCTTACTCCATTTTAGACTCGTTGCACCTTTATCAAAGATTAAATGATCATGTGTTTGAGGTTGGGTGTCAGGATACTCAATTCTATTCCATAGGTCCACGGGTCTGTTTTTATTCCAATACCATGCTGTTTTAATTACTACTGCCTTGTAGTACAGTTTGAAGTTGGGTAAGGTGATGCCTCCCATCTTCTTTTTCCCGAGGATTGCTTTAGCTATCCTTGGGGGTTTATCGTTCCATACAAATTTCAGGATTGTTTGGTCAATTTCTTTGAAGAATGTCATGGGTATCCTTATAGGGATTGCATTGAATCTGTACAGAGCTCTAGGGAGTATTACCATTTTGACAATGTTGATTCTCCCCATCCATGAGCAGGGAATATGTTTCCATTTCCTTGTGTCCTCTTTTATCTCTTGGAGCAGTGTCTTGTAGTTTTCTTTATACAGGTCCTTTACACACTTGGGTAAGTTATTTCCTAGGTATTTGATTTTCTGTGGCACAATTGTGAATGGAATTGTTTCCTAATATCCCTTTCTTCTCTTTCGTTATTTGTATATAGGAAAGCCACCGACTTTTGCGTGTTGATTTTGTATCCTGCCACTCTACTATATGTGTCTATTGTTTCTAGGAGTTTTTTGGTAGAGAGTTTAGGGTTCTCTAGGTATAATATCATGTCATCTGCAAATTTGCCTACAAATGGATGGACATGGAGAAGATTATGTTGAGCGAAATTAGCCAGAAGGAGAGAGACAGATACAGAATGACTGCATTTATCTGCATAACATAAATATATAGGTACATATTATGATACCAATATCCAAGGTCAAGTGAAACATATATCAGGAGGTCCTGTCAAAGGTGGAAATTATCACAGACGTGTGGGATTCAGAGGCTAGGTAAGACAGAAATGGAACAGTGTGCTAACAATTGTTGAGGGTACTAATGCCAACCTAGAACTGAGCATTAAATAGAGGCAAAAAGATACACATGACAACCCTTTAATGTATGTTCTGTAATCCATGGTCTGGAGGGGAAGGAAAAGAGAAAGAGAGAGAAATGGAAAGAAATCAAGAACCTGCCATGGAGCAGGGCTGGGGAGGGGGAGGGAACCGGGGACGTTGGTGGTGGGAGATGGGCACTGGTGGCGGGATGGGTGCTGCAACACTGTTTGACCAAAACCCAAATATGAACTTTTTTTAATTGTATATCTTTGTAATTTTAAAAATAAAAAATTAAAAAAAAAATATATATATATATATATTGTACTGATTGTTGTATAAATAGATTTCAAATTATTTAAGTACAGGTTGGAGAGATACTATATCATGTAAAGTGCTTGTCTTGCACATGGCAGACCCAGCTTCAATCTCTGCACCCATGAAGTATTTCCTGAGTGCAGAGCCTGAAGTTAACCTGAACATGGTTGGTGTGGTCTGAAAACAAAAGCCAACAGAAATTATTTAAGTACATATGTTAGAAGGATTAGTCATATGGCGTAACATTTTTAAAATAGACACTTAAAAATATATAACAGTATATGTTTATCATACACTGGATCTATGTCCTATTCCAAAAATGTCTTTGTAAACAATAAAAATTCATGAGAATATAAGTATCAAGTGAGAATATAAGTATCAAGTAAAATACTTAATCTTTTTATGTTAACACTAAAGTTGCTCTGAGGTATAGTTGGTCAAACTCATCATTTGCAACTTTCTATATTTTTACTTCATCTCTTTTCACAAATCGCTTGAATAGTTTCTCTCAAAACAGCTTTTCAGAGATTTTTTAAATTATGAATTGTAAGGATAGTGGTATCACAGTCTCAAGTGTAAACAAAACTTTGCATTTTGCTTTGAGTAATTGCTGCAATCATTCCCAAACAATAATACTAGGTTACAAATTCAGTATTATTCTAAACTACCACATGTTATAAAATGTCCATCAGCAGTATAATATACAAAATTTGATGTATAAATCGCCATTTTAGTTATCATCCATCTAAAGTACTAATCAAGAAAAATGCCATGTTTTTTAACAGATAATTTTTGGTCAGGGTTCTGTATAGAGTAGAAGTCTTTGGTTAGGAAACAAGGAGGCAATCTTTTTCTTTGGAAGCTATGCGGGTCAGCATTTTGATACCATCAAATTAAGAAATACGTAATTGGCCAGATGGCAGCATCATTAGAGGTGGCTAAAAGGGTTTCTTCCAAGCAATAGCATAACTATGTATTTGCTCATGGGCACCATTCAAATGCTAGATATTTGTAGGCAATTTGGCATAGTGCTTTTGTACACATATCCTAAGCAAGTTCTCTATGGGATGATTTCCATAATAGGTTTTAGCTAAATTCAAGTGAAAAATACCCAATATATGAAGTCAGAGTTTTAGACCCTTCACTAAATCCTCATCAATTCATCACTTTTACTTCAATTTGTCCTAAGTTGGTGCATATTGCAATAGTGGTTTTACAACCGTTTCATTTATTTATTTGAAATGAATGCATGCAAAAAATTTAAATGTCCATATACAGTAGAACTGAATTTGTTAGATTTAATTGGAATCTTATATAAAACAATGTATTACTTGATCTGAGTAGAAGTCATGGATAATCTTCTCCATTCTCTTTCTGGAAAATGTGATAGATCCATCAGAACGTTGGAGGGCAGTCATCTTGGTCAACCTCTTTCTCACCAAAGTAGCCTTTCAAAAAAAGGCATTTTAAGATAAAATCTCATAGTAAAAGTCTCACATTATTTAACAATTTTTTAAAAAAAAAGCATAACATTATCAAAAAAAAGTATGTGAAGCTGACTCAACAATACTTAAATAAGCTGAATTATTTATTATCTTGAAAGAAAATAATGCTATACAACTTCCATTATATGAGAGGGTTAAAGTCAAATTCAAAAACGTGGGGAAATTACTGTGAAGGTATGTGGGAGGTTTTTTAAAATATTTTTCTGTAACTAGCAGTGTTTGTGGCATATTCATATTTTCAAAACTTAATATTTTTTATTTCTTCTTTTGATTTGTTGGCAACAACCAGAACCTAAGCTCAGGGTTTGCTCTTGGCTCTGTGCTCAGGTATCACTCCTGGCAATGGTGTGATCCTATGGCTTGAAACCGACTCTACTGCTTGCAAAACAAGTGCCTTATCTGCTGTACTATATCTCCAGACCTCTGTTATTATTTATTTTCTCCTCCTAAAAAATATTCCAAGTTTACAATGACTTAGAATTTCTGACTTCTTAAATAAAATCTCCTAAAATTATATGTACATCAAGCCCTAAGATTCTTATTCAACCCATAACCAACAAGATTGAGGGAGATGTATAAACCATGTTGAAGAAGAAAAGGGTGGTTTATGTCCTGTTGTGTTCCAGATAACAAGAGAAAGTTTCAAACTGCATCTTAAAGTGAATGAAAAGAAAATTTGTCTTCACAGAACATTAACAATATCAGAGAGTGAATAAATCATTATTGGTTTCTTTTTTTGGTCTTTTTGTCTAGCCCTCTCCCAAAAATAAGTTAGATAATAAGAGCTTCATGATGTCTAGAAGTAAGCCAATGTATCATTCTTTAAGGAGAGTAGAGAATCCTCTAATCAGTTCAGCAAATGCAGACCCAACTACATGTTATAAAAGTCATTGAATCACTTCACTTGATCACTTGAATCCCGTTATTCATGGATTTGCTCGAGCGGGTGCCAGTAACATTTCCATTGGACCCTATCAAGTGCCAATGTAGCCCAATGGCATCTAATTGATTCAGGAATATGAAGAGCCTCAAACCGATCCTTCAGGGTCTTTACAAGGAAGTCTGACCATCTTGTAGGTGGGCGGCCACGTGATTTTTTGATATCCCATGGGATCCAGTCGGTAATGGCTCTAGTCCAGTGGTTGTCTCCAAATCACATTACATGTCCAGCCCATCTGATTTTCAATGCCTTGGCAAACGAGACAGCGTCCCTGATTCTGGAATAGCGACGGAGGTCAGAACTCCGGATTCCTTCTCTCACTTGAGTGAGGCGTGATATTCCAAGCATAGCTCCTCCGATTCCCCTCTGGGAGACCCGAATAGCATTCTCATCCTGCTTTCGTAGGGCCCAGGTCTCTGAGGCGTATGTTAATGCAGGGAGAACGGTGGAGTCAAAGAGATGTGCCGGAGCCGGAGGTTCTTTTGTCCTTTTAGCTATTTCTTCGATGCCTTTGAAGGCATTCCATGCCACTCTCTTCCTCCTGCGCAGCTCAGGTTTTAGGTCGTTCATCATGTTGATTTCTCGACCTAGGTACACATAACTGCTGCATTCAGAGATGTTTGTTCCATTGAGAGTGAATGGGGCCTCAGGAACTAGTTCATTCTTCATGAACATAGTTTTCTTTAGATTCAGCTGTAGACCTATTTTTCCACATTCTCAGTCAAAGTCAGCCAGCATTTGTGCCGCTTGGCTAATGTTTGGTGTTATTAGAATGATGTCATCAGCAAAGCGGAGGTGGTGTAGTTGCCGACCATCTATCTGCACTCCCATTCCTTCCCATTCTAATTGTCGCATGATGTTCTCGAGGGTGGTGCTGAAGAGTTTTGGTGAAATGGTATCACCCTGTCGAACCACTCTTTTCACATTGACCAGCCGCTCACGAGGTGCCCGGGAGGGATGGTGGGTTCCTAGCCCTGGCCCACCACCCCAGCAGAGCCTTGCAACAAGCCAGACGACCCCCCCACTCCATGAGGGCCTCCATTTTCCACATCCGGACTTCTCTCTCATCAGACCTCCATCCGCAGCGGCACGGGTTCATCAATAAATGCTGGACTTAGAGATGCCTACCAGAATATGCTACCTGCACGGCAGAGCCTGGCAAGCTACCCGTGTTGTATTTGATATATATGCCAAATACCAGTAACAATTATAGACCTCATTCCGGAATGGATTGAGGCTCTTTATGTTCCTGGAGCAAGCAGATGCCTTGGGCTCTACTAGCATGAGACAGGACATATGGAGATGTTACTGGGGCCCGCTCGAGCAAATCGATGATGAATGGGAAGACAGTTCCTTGTGTCCTCTTTATCTCTTGGAGCAGTGTCTTGTAGTTTTCTTTGTGCAGGTCCTTACACAGGACCTACCAAGTTCATCATCGATTTGGGTAGGTTGATTCCTAGGTATTTGATTTTCTGTGGTCAAGGGGAGAGCCAGTAGCAGCTCTGCCCCATGTCTGCAGTCATTGAATATTATTGGATATTATTGGATATTGAACCACTTCCCAAGGGCAATATTCAATGACTATATATGGATATTTTCAGATCATGGGTCTCTTATAACCCACTTATTTAACCTTGGATTTTCACTCTGCAAAGACTCAAGTCCTGATTACCAAATTAACCCAGTATGAGAACCTCTGGATGAGAGAGCATGGTATTTTCTGACCTACCTTCACCAATCTATCCAACAGGCCAGTAATGTAACTGTGGAATGCTCTTGTGAGCCCAGAAAGTTGTTGAAATATACCTTCACTAGGGAATAAAACAGTAGTGAACTTTATGCTTCAGTAATTTTTAATATTTCAAATACCTTTCTAAAAATCTGTTTTATTATTTTTGAATCTCTAAAGAAAAAGAATGGTTAAAGAAATAACTATCCTAAAACACATAACATAAATCAGAAGTTCCTGTAAACTTAAGGGCATCTATGTCAATCTAAATCATTGACTAAGGTTTTCTTGTTTAATATTTTCAAATCAACTTGAAATAAAAAAACCCTCAAACGATTTTAGTAAAATGTGATATAACCTTAATATTATCTCATTTAACAAGTGCTTTGTAAAACCTAATGATTAAAAAATTACTTAAGTAACATTGAACTATAAAACAATGTCTTTGTGTATAATTTTAAGTTCACCACTGAAAACTCAGTTTTATCCTCCATAGAATTAGCACTTCTTATGCAATATCAAACAATTTTGTATCTATAAACCTAGACTGACATCAGACACCTTTCGCCCCTGTTTCTTCACGGTTGCTCTCCTCCTCCAACCCCAACTCTCTCTCCTACTCAGTTCATGCACTCCGGTCCACCAAGGACATAGACCCAATCCCTACCCTACGCATTCAACTTGTTCTTCAACTATATGACTTACCTTTCTTTCCTTCTCCCATCTTCCATCTGAATGTCTATATTAATTTGTAAAAATCTATGTATTTTGTGGTTAAGACCTTTTGCCATTGTTATTAAATTTTTATAGCGACCATAAAATTTGTGTGATTATTCAGACATTTAAGTTAGCTTTAAATTAAATTAAAACAAGGAAACATGAGAGATTAAGTTAACATGAACTAAAACAATAAAACAGAGAAATCCACCCATAACAATCAGATGAAAGGAGGAGAAGGGAAGTGGAAAATAGGAAGGAAAAGAAAGAGAAATGAATCCTCAGTTTCATGATAAACTTTGGCTCGGACTACAACAAATCTTTTTTCCCTATGCCATCATATTTGATACCCCTTTATAGTTTGGGAACTTTTGTTATTGACAATTGGTTCATACCCAAAGAGACTTGGTTTCATGGGTCAGTTCATATTTTCATAATGGTCTTATGACATCGGGGTTGAAAACTTACATCAATGTATGACCAAAACCCAAACATGAACTTTTTAATTGTATATCTTTTTATTTGTATGGAGATGGGCACTGGTGGAGGGACGGGTGCTGAAACACTGTATGACCAAAACCCAAACATGAACTTTTTAATTGTATATCTTTTTATTTGTATATCTCACGGTGGTATAATAAAATACTTAAAAAAAAACCCCACAACCATTAAAAGGCTGAAAGAGGGGCTGAAGCGATATGGGTTGGTTATGTGCCTGACATATGGCCCCAGCACCACATTTGCTCTCCTAAGTTCTCCAGAATAATACCTGAGCAGAGAGCTGGGAGTTATCCCTGAGCACTGCTGGATGTGGCACAACAACCAAAACAATGAAAAGGCTAGGAGTGAAAAATAGTATTTCTTAGTCTATAACTACTTCCTCAAAAGGAGAGATCATTTTAGAAATGTTTATTTTTCTAGAAATGTTCCACTGAGTCCTATAGCTAATCAAAGCTGTCTGTCAAGGATCTGGAAGCTGATTTTAAAAAATAACATTACCTTCCAAAAATAAACACAAGATATGACTGAGTATAAGTTAAAAAAAAAAAAAAGATCAAAGGGGGAAATACGGCTCTTTTTGTGTGAGATGAATTAGATCATTTAAATGGCACTCACAAAATAACAGCCCCAAACTGATTCCTGCTGTCCCAAGCTGAGTCCTTTCTAAAAGCACTGACAGACAATTTCCCTGAACTTTGCCTTCTTTCCCAGGTGTGCTTTGTGAACCTAGATGTGGACAAGAGTGCGTGCAGCACGGAGCACCTACAGCAGGTAATGCTTGGAATCAGAGCACCCGGGAGCTCCAGATACGAGCTGGTTGCACTGCAGAGGAACAAGAACTTTACAAAGATTCTTTTATGAAACCGTTTGCCCCCAGTCTAGTTCTCTAGAGCTTGTCTGTCCCCTTCACGCGTAATTTATTGTATCTGTGAAACTTGTTTCCCAAGGAGACAGAGCTTCTGTCCAAACTAGCTCTTTTGGCTACCCTTGGGCTTCTTACGGAGAGTCTTCTGCTCTCTCTTTTTTACCACTCTCCAGTGCTCAGCTGGAGAATTTTCAAGAAACCTCCTAAAATCTGCTTGATATGAGCACGTCCTTCCCTCTGGCTCTCACATTTGCTCCTCCCATAGGTCTTTCTCATCAAGTGTTTTATCTGTTACCTTTGTTTCTGAACTAAATTATTTTGTCCAAAAGTTGTAAGAATTCTGATTTAAGTTTTCATGCAAGCAGTAGAAGACCCACTCAGTACCTTGAAATAAAAAACTGTGGGTGCAATAGAATGAATTCATTGGTGTGACATGATTCTTATTTCGTGCAAAAAGGTAAAGTTTTGCTATCATAATTTGATTCTTCTTATTCATTTAAATAATGCTTTCTGTGTAACAGAATATCAGTTGCGACAGTTGCTATATATTATATATTACAATATATATAATATTGTATATTATATATACACATATATAACACTTATATAATATAATATTATATAACAATATATACTTATATATATACAAATATACATTATACAGGTGTATACATACATATATACATATGTAATTTACCTGAAAATTATCAAACCCAATTTCCCTAGGCAAAATTACATTTAGATTCCCACTGGAATTCAGATGTCATTTATCTAAACTGTAATTTTTAATTATCATTTGTTTCATTGGAAATAATTATGGTACAGAGTCCTTCACAGAGTACATAAGAAGGACCAAAGCAACTTGACATCTTAAGAACTGTGGGCCTGAAGAATGTACGTGATTGATTTAATGCAGTCTTTTGATGTTTATAAGAGCAGAAACTTTAGCACTAACTAAGCTACAAAACCTTGGGTAAGTCACTGGTTCTCAGGTGCATATGAGTAAAAGAAAAGAATAATAGTAGTAACAAAACCATATAGGAATTAGGTACTCCTATATTTAATAGGAATTAAGTATCTATCTCATCTATCTATCTATCATATATATTTTAATGTATTTAATGGGAAATAAGTATCTATCTATCTATCTATCATATATATTTTAATGTATTTAATGGGAAATAAGTATCTATCTATCTATCTATCATATATATTTTAATGTATTTAATGGGAAATAAGTATTCCTATATTTAATAGGAACTAATCAAGCATTATGTAAAGTAAGTATTGTAAGATGTAGTGACACAGAACAACCTTTTACACTATGCCTAATGCATATATATGTATATATAAGTTTTTTCATATATTATATATAGCATATATGTAACAAAAGTCAATGTTAGCATTTTATTATTGCTGCTACTGTTTGACAGTACTAGAATATATACTTAAAATGATTGACTGGCTTTCTATTAATTGGAATACTGTTATTGATTATTTCCCATGTACATTATTACACACCACACTCATCACAAGTCTATACACCATCTTTCCCCAATATCTCTCCCTGTAGGCCCTGACCCTGCAAACTCAGTTAAATGGATCATGTTCTTTCATTGTGTTCCTTTGGCATTTTGTTGCTCTAATTAAGACCTTTAAGTCCCTCATATAAGAGAGACCTTTTCTCTTATATCCCTTGCCCTTTCAGTCAGTGAATGACTTCACTCTACATGATACCTCCTAGTTCTGTCCATGTCACCATAAATTGTATAATTTTGTTCTTTGGTAGAGATAACTAGTTTTCCATTGTTAGAATATATGAATACTAATCAGATCTATTAATTAAGGTCTTGGGGAAAATGTCCTAAACTACCATTATACCTAAGGTAAAAATGTAACTGTTATTTACATTGTAATTCATTATAAATCATTGTAATGATTTATCATTGTAAATCCATTGCAAATTCATTTGATAGATAGACAGAAAGACAGACAGACAGACAGAAAGAGAGATAGAGAGACAGACAGACAGACAGACAGATAGACAGATAGACAGACAGAGATAGATGATAGACAGATGATAGACAGATGATAGAAAGATGATAGATAGATAGATAGATAGATAGATAGATAGATAGATAGATAGATAGATAGATAGATAGATAGATAGATAGATAGATAGATAGATAGATAGATAGATAGATAGATAGATAGATAGATAGATAGATAGATAGATAGATAGATAGATAGATAGATAGATAGATAGATAGATAGATAGATAGATAGATAGATAGATAGATAGATAGATAGATAGATAGATAGATAGATAGATAGATAGATAGATAGATAGATAGATAGATAGATAGATAGATAGATAGATAGATAGATAGATAGATAGATAGATAGATAGATAGATAGATAGATAGATAGATAGATAGATAGATAGATAGATAGATAGATAGATAGATAGATAGATAGATAGATAGATAGATAGATAAATAGACAGACAGATAGACAGACAGATAGATAGGTAGATAGAGAGATAGATAGATGTAATATATATATGATTTTCAAGTTTTCTGATAATAATCTTAAATTTAATATATAGTTATGAGTAGTTATATGGCTACATTGCTTTGCAAGTAAAACTATTTGGGGTTAGAATCTTTGACATGAATAGAGATCATTAAAGAAACAAATACTTTCTTTACAGAAATTGGTCAATGTTTCACCAGAACTTCCAAAACTTATAAACTCCATGAATGTTCAACAACCAAAAGAAAATGAAATTGTCCTATTAAGTGGGTTAACCTCTGGAAATCTCCAGGCTGATTTTGAAGTTTCACAGGTAAGGAATGTAAGCATTAGTGGACAAGTCGTCTGGGGTCGATTTTCAGTCATATTAGTGTTAATTCTAACTAGAGTCTATGCATAAGCGTGTATAATATGAGTCAAAATTGTCTTTGTATTAAAAAATTCTTCATGGGTATACTCCTATGTTTTGCCACACCGAATCTGATAAACTTCCTTTCATGGATGTCTGAAGTTTATTGACATCTTAAGTTCATGGTGCTAAATGATGCATAAACTAGAGGAGAAATGCTGAGCATTGATTCATTGATTTTATTTTACGTATTTTAAGACAGGAAAATAGGAATTACATTCTCATTCACTGAAACATACCAAAACTGCATTTTATGTATGTGACCCAAGAATCTCCTGATTTGTCTTCTGGGTTATAACTTATGTCTCAATATATACCAAACAAGCTCATCTAATAAGATATAGCAATCTCAGGGATAGAAAAGTAATTTTCTAGTCCCAAAGGACAGCATTTCCAGAAGAAAAAAAATGAGTTTGAGAAAAAGGAATCAGAAATAAAGATAACCTTACTGTATCATTCAACTCAGTAAAATCCATTGTCTAGATAAATTATTATTACAGTTTAAGTAAAAAATAAACAATTTTAGTAGCTAAATGTATAGAAATTATGTAAAAGGTCTGTGAGGTTCCCCTGTATAAAATATTGTTTATTTATTTATTTTCTCATATTAGAAGGTTGGGAGTGATATAAAATGAGCCACAGAATTAACGATGGGCATTTATTTTCCTCCAAACTGTTTTCCCTTGGGTTGTAGTTTCCCTGGAAATTTAAAAAAAAATTGTTTATTCTCTAGTGCTTCGAAATATCTAAACAGAAGCTTTCTGTTTCTTCTTTTATTTCCAATGTTTCATAAAACTTTACATAATATTGGTAACATTACATTTTACAAATCCAAACTAGAACAAAATTCCTTCTGATATCTGTGATATTTTTCTTGGTGGGAAAAAGCAATCACCTGAAATAAAAACTCAAAATTATCCCCAAGTTCCTTCTTTATATTGTGTACAATCCTGGTGGCCAAAATTAAATTTCAAATCTGAATTTAAAAGTCGGGGCCGGAGTGATATAGCCCAGCGGGCAGGGTGTTTGCCTTGCACGCGGCCGGCCTGTGCCAGCCGGGTTCGATCCCCGGTATCCCCATATGGTCCCCGAGCACCGCCAGGAGTAATTCCTGAGGGCAGAGCCAGGAGTAACCCCTGAGCATCGCCGGGTGTGACCCAAAAAGCAAAAAAAAAAAAAAAGTATATCTGCCCCAGGATATTTGTTATAGTTTCACATGAGAGGAAAGTTTTCTAAACTCAAAGCATATTTACTGTCTCAAGCAACTAAAATATAAATAAATAGACAGACAGACAGACAGGCAGGCAGACAGACAGACAGACAGACAGACAGACAGACAGACAGACAGACAGATAGATAGATAGATGATAGATAGACAGATAGATAGATAGATAGATAGATAGATAGATAGATAGATAGATAGATAGATAGATAGATAGATAGATAGATAGATAGATAGATAGATAGATAGATAGATAGATAGATAGATAGATAGATAGATGATAGACAGACAGACAGACAGACAGATAGATAGATAGATAGATAGATAGATAGATAGATAGATAGATAGATAGATAGATAGATAGATGATAGATAGATAGATGATAGATAGATAGATAGATAGATAGATAGATAGATAGATAGATAGATAATAGATAGATAGATGATAGATAGAAAGATAGATAGATAGATAGATATATAGATAGATAGATAGATAGATAGATAGATAGATGATAGATAGATAGATAGATAGATAGATAGATAGATAGATAGATAGATAGATAGATAGATAGATAGATAGATAGATAGATAGATAGATAGATAGATAGATAGATAGATAGATAGATAGATAAAAAATGAATGAATGAATAAGTCCAATGATAGATTCGATAGATGTGGAAGTTGAAGGAATTTCTCTTGTCACATCTTTTCTGCTTTTAAAAGAAAAAGCAAGGAAAGAAAAAGATTCTTCCACCATCAGATACACTTCCATAAACAGGCCTTATCCCATTAGGTTCGAGTAAAATGAAACTACGACTACCTTGCCCAAGAAGTGCTCAACAAAAGTCTCATTGTGTCCTATTAGTTCTCATGTGTCACGTGACTGTTTCCAAACCAATCAGAAGGTCCTGAGAAATCGTGTGTTCTGATTGGCCACACCTGTATTACTAGATCCCTTAGGGAATTGGAAATATATTAATAGCTTGAATTTCTCGAGAGTGACCAAGCCAGAAAATGGTGCCCTGTGGGGTATGAAAGAAAAAAATAGTGAATGATTTTGGGCAACACAATTTTTTTTTAGTGAACTTGCCCTGCGACTCATTTAAAATCCTCCATCATAACAGGCTTAAAATTCCCAAAAGTTGTTAAGAATTGCTCTTGAGCTGTGATGTTCTTCAGCATTTTAATGTTTCTTTATTAACATAAGTTCCTAATACTTCCTAGGTATTGTTTTGATGTTTTGATGCTCTTCCGTTTCGATGTTTTGGGGGTTTGGTTTATTTCTGAAACAACTGCTAAGAAAATATATTTTCTTTCCTATAAATACTGTGTAACATTGCATCATGATAGCAACCCTCTTGAGTCTGCCTTGATGTATTTATTATTTATTCATATTGATTTGTTACTCTTGTTTGATTTATACTGTGTATATATACATATATGTGTATATATATATTTATATATATATAAATTAACCCAAAGAAATTAAGTGAAATGAGTCATATACAATGTTTACTTGCACAGCAATTTCTCATGGCTCAACTTTATACTCATTTTCATCAGGTATTCTCTACTGATGTTATATCATCCTCATGTTCTTGAACAATTAACTGGTAAATTTTGCCCATTCATACCCAGCTTTCCATGTATTTAACAGGTGATCAGAAAAATATCTGATAAATTTCTGATTAGAGTGTTATATCTGAATTTAGTAACAAAAATTTAATTCAGTCACTGGTCTCTAGAGCAGTCATTTCTCATCATTTGGGAAATTGAAGACCCTCAAAAAATTAGAAAGGTATCTATGTGAGTATTTATCAAATATCAGTGCACGTAAAAATTACCAAACTATTTATTTTAAATTGAGATTCTTATCAAGTCCCTGCTGTAGTTGTGCTGAAAACTCAGCATTTCTAACAAGCTCTAATGTGAGGTTAAAATTACTAATCTGTTACCCACACTTTGAAAATCAGTTATTAAATATCACTTGCATGGAAAAAAAACACCTACACATGTAGGTAGGTCTTTTTAAGCCATACAATTTCCTGGATCTATTGGAGATTTAATTTTTCAATTATGATCATCTTTCCTAGAATTATTCTAATTAGGATGGCCATTCAATGATATTGGTAAATTATATTAATATAAAAAGTTCTTTATTATAGAATGCAATATATTAGCATTAATACATATAACTCACACACATTTATTCACTTTCAAAAAATCCAAGATGGCAAATTTCATAGAATTAGAGTATGCTACCTCCAACCAGGGATAAGCATATGTTTTTTTTTTAATTAAACATTTTATTATACCACCGTGAGATATACAATTATAACGTTGTTCATGTTTGGAGGTTTCGGTCACATAGTGTTCCAGCACCCGCCCTCCACCAGTGCCCATTTCCCACCACCAATGTCCCCAATTCCCTCCTTCCTCCCTCCCATAGCCTGCCTAAATGGAAGGTTCTTTATTTCTTTTCTTTCTCCCTCTCACTCCCTTTCTTCTCCTACACATTGTGGGTTGCACTACATACACTTGGAAGCATTTTTTTGCCTGTATTTAATGCTCAGTTCTATGATGGTATCAGCCCTCTCGACATTTATTCACACATGTTCCCTTCTCTGTCTTACCTAACCTCTGACTCCCTCATATTTGCGGTAATTTCCACTTTTGGTAAGACCACCTGATATATTTATGTCATGCAAATAAATGCAGTCATTCTATGTCTCGCTCTTTCCATCTGACTAATTTCACTCAACATAATCCTTTCCATGTCCATCCATTTATAGGCAAATTTCATAACTTCATTTTTCCTAACAGCTGCATAGTATTCCATTGTGTAGATGTACCACAGTTTCTTTATCCAGTCATCAGTTCTCGGACATACTGGTTGTTTCCAGGTTCTGGCTTTTGTGAATAGTGCTGCAATGAAAATAAAAGTGCAGATTGTGTTTCCACTGTGTGTTTTAGGCTTCTCAGGGTATATTCCCAGGAGTGGTATGGCTGGGTCAGAAGGGAGCTCAATTTCTAGTCTTTGGAGGAATGCCCATATTGTTTTCCAGAAAGGTTGTACAAGTCCACATTCCCACCAACAATGTATGAGAGTCCCCTTTTCCCCACATCCACTCCAGCACTTGTTGTTCTTACCCTTTTGAATATGGGCCAGTCTCTGTGGTGTAAAGTGGTATCTCATTGTTGTTTTGATTTGCATCTCTCTGATGATTAGTGATGATGAGCATTTTTTCATATGCCTTTTGGCCATTCGAATTTCTTCCTTGTCAAAGTTTCTGTTCATCTCTTCTCCCCATTTTTTTATGGGGTTGGCTGTTTTCTTCTTGTAAAGTTCTACCAGTGCCTTATATATCCTGGATATTAACCCCTTATCCGATGGGTATTGGGTGAATATTCTTTCCCATTCTGTGGACTGCCTTTGTATCTTAGTCACTGTTTCTTTTGAGGTGCGAAAGCTCTTTAGTTTCATGTAGTCCCATATGTTTATGTTTTCTTCTAGTTGCTTTGTTAATGGTGTTTCACCTTTGAAGATGTCTTTAACTTCAATGTCGTGGAGGGATTTTCCTATATTTTCTTCATTGTACTTTATGGATTCAGGTCTGATATTGAGATCTTTAATCCATTTTGATCCGATTTCTTGCAAGTGTTAGACACAGGTCCAATTTCATTTTTTTTTTATGAAGCTGTCCAGTTTTCCCAGCACCACTTGTTGAAGAGGCTTTCCCTTACTCCAGTTTGGACTCTTTGCACCTTTATCACAGATTAACTGATCATGTCTTTTAGGGTGGGTGTCAGGATACTCAACTCTATTCCATAGATCCACAGGTCTATTTTTATTCTAGTACCATGCTGTTTTTATTACTGCTGGATAAGCATATGGTTTAAATAACCCATTTTATTAGGTGAATATTTCACTTAGAGTACTTTCCCAAGTATTTCAAGCTCTACTTTGAGATTCATCTGTGCCATCCAAGGAATTTTACCTTAAAAATTACATCAATAAAAAAAATAGTCTCATAAAAATAAAATCCCTGATGTAAAAAACATGTTGGTAATTTGCAAGTAATCTGCACAGGTTCACATTTATTGCTGCCTTAAGCAATAACAATATGACAAAATGTATAGTGGAGTCCTGGGATTTGCTCCTTGACCCTTAAATGAACATAGTATAATCATCTTACCAGATTCTGTTCAATGATGTAAGCCTCGTGGTCATTTCCCCCTCCACCTCTTCCTGCCCCATGATAAACAAATCTTTTAGAGATGGTTTATTTCCGGTGCATTTGTTCATCTCATTTAGACCTCTTGTGCAAATGACCAATAAAATCTAGATATATAGTCGGCAAAACACTTGAAACGTATTTGTCAATATTGGCAAAGGTTTTACTAATATTATCAAAATAAGATAAGATATTGGTCTGAAAAATTGTTCAGTTTAGTCAAGAGGAGTGCCCCAAAATGATCTTAATATAGTTTTCAGATTAAGAGATACTTATTCAGACTTCTTTCTGATACTAAACCTTGACCTATTTTTGCTTTAACACATCTATTTTTGAAAATTTATCATTGCAAATTCTCTCTGTGTCCCTTTACGGTTTAAGTCTTTTAAAAAATACCCTTTTCCGTTTCATAACTCAGGAATGGACATCAGAAGTAACAGTCAATGAGTGAGAGAAAAGGAATTACTTGTGACCTATGTATAGACATCCATATATACATATTTAATAAATTTAGAGATTCCACTATTTGTAATAGAAACAAATACAGTAAGGCCTTGCCTTATTTATATATGGAATCAAAATGAAAATCCAAACTCATAAAAAGAGATCATCTCCATAGTTATAGAGGCAGGAAACTAGGGGGAAAAGGGAAGAGAGAAGAAATTGGAAGACAGTGGTAAAAGGTTTCAAGCTGTCCTTTTGAAAATAATTTAGAAGTGCTAGGAGTACCAAAATCTTCAGTAAGGCAATGATAACACATGCTACTTCATGATATATGTGAAAATTTGTTTAACAGATTCTGGGGGTTTTCACTACAAGGGGAGTTTATTCTTCTCTTTTTGGTCTCTGTCCTTTTTATTAAATCTACATGAGATGTTTGATACTAACTACATTTTTGAGGTCCTGCACATCTTAAATTCATATAATTATGCATATTGATTATTTCTTAATGAAAGTAGAGAAAAAGAAAACAAAGGAGTGATCCATCTCTTTTAAAATGTAATTGTGAAGGATGATATAGTCCCTATCTCTGGAAGAGTGGGGAACTTCTATGACTGTTTTGCTTCAGCTTGCAAAATTACTTCCTGTCCAGTACATACAAGAAAGTTTGCCTATTTTTTTAGGAAAAGCTGATGAACAAACACATAATCTACTGTCCAACTATTAAAATCTATATGGCCTTTTCTTTTCTGTCCTAGTTCCTTGTTTTAATAGTCTTGGTGAAGTTTCTTTTGCCTGTTTAACTTTTCTGTCTGCAAATTTTACATGAGCCAGAGATAACAAAAACAAGTGATATGGAGCCGGAGCAATAGCGCAGCAGGTAGGGCATTTGCCTTGCACATGGCTGACGCGAGTTCGATCCCCAGCATCCCATATGGTCTCCTGAGCACTGCCAGGAGTAATCCCTGACTGAAGAGCCAGGAGTAACCCCTGAGCATCACCAGGTGTGACCGAAAAGAAAAAAAGTAATATAAATCATCTATTTCCCCTTAAGATGATCTCTTTTGAAGCCACTCTGTGTTCCAAATCATCTCTTGAAACTTTTTGCAAGTAGTTCAGCATCATCTCAGAAGAGTTGTAAGGTTCCCACATCTTCAAAAAGAGATATTAGTGTGAGAAGCAAGGTCAGAAGCAAGGATCTCTCTCTCTCTCTCTCTCCCTCCCTCCCTCCTTCCCTCTCAATAATGTTTTGCTCATTCTCTCCTTTAGTGTCCTTGGCTGCCAGATATCTGCTTGGTCCAGTGTGCAAGAGGAAACAGAGCAAACAGTACCAATTGCATCATCTTTGAAATCAACAAATTTTTGATTGGTTTGGAACTGGTCCAGGAGCGACAGCTCCACCTGGAAACAAAAGTCTTGAAAGTGGAGGACGACACAAACTGCTCCTTGTCTTCAATTGAGGAAGACTTTCTCACTGCCTCTGAGTACTTGGAGGGGGAAAGCGAGGTGGAAGAATATAGGAACGGTGAGAACTTCCCAACAAAATGAGTGTGTACCCTGGAATTACTCACTTCATAAAAATACCTGGATGAGATTTCAGAAAAGTTTTAGGCCATGTCAAATTGGCAGAAATTTCACTGTTTCTACTTGCTGAGTTTTAGGAGTTTTTAAAAAAGCTAAGAAAATACTCTTGAAGATGATGACTAATGCACTTAATATATCCCATGGTTAGATGGCTCCAGAATCCCTAAAGACGCCTCTAGGACACTACAGAATTTGAAAGTACACATATGCTTTAAAATGGAAATCTTCCTGCCTGCCAACCAATGTAGGTCAAAACTAGGAGAATTATCTTCTTTAAGATCCCCATGGAAACCACCAAAGAGTTGAAACTTAGACTTGCTTAAATCTTAATCCTGCCTTCAGAGTGGCTGTTACCTAGACATTCTGAGTCCACTTCCTTGTCTGTAATTTTAAAATATAATTATACTACATTAGGGGTTGTTACCATTTATCATATTTCTCTATGTAGTTATTGTAGCTAACAATAGTCATAGCGAGAACAGAAGAAAACCACCCAGATAGTAAGCTGCCCTTTTCACCTACTCTCTTGATGGACTCAGGAATAGAGTTCAGTAACAAATGGATAATGAGTAAGGTGGGTACCCCAAATATTATTGCCATTGTTCCTGGCAAATTTGTAAGTCTTTTGCAAACGTGTAGAGCAGTTTTGTAGTAAGACCCACTAAAAAGCTTTCTGCAAAGATCTTGCCCCTACTTCTTCTGTTCCCAGCTGAGAAGCTAGAAGAAGCGATTGAGTTACTTTTGTCTGACGATTGATGGTTGGTCTCCAGCTCTCAAATGCCTTCACCCCACACAGGGTTTGCATTGGGCCCCCCACCTTAGAAGATCTTAGCGTTCAGTGGCATTCTATAACGAAACTCAAAAGCCTATTCTGATTTCATTTCCTTGAAAACTTAAACTCAAAATGTTAAGAGGGACTTTGCAAAGCAAGTCGCATGAGTTAGAGTCTTGTGACTCTATTGTCTCCAAAGTAACCTTACTTTCTGTACCCTAGGTTATGAAAACATAAATGTCTCTGCCAATACTTTGGAAAGTAAAAAGTGGAAAGAGCCTCCTCAGGCGGAATGGGATTCCAACAAGGAAAATTTGCCTTATACTTTGGAAGATAAATTTATGAGAAAATATCACAAACCCATGATCATAAATGAAGGAGCTTTTGGACAAAAGAGCAGAAAAGAAAGGCCTGCAAAGGCTGGATCTCTCAGCCAGGTCACCAGAGTCGAAAGAAGAAATTACAGAGAATGAGAAACTGACCTCAAAGTCTTATTTTTCTGGAAATGTCATAGGTCCAGTGAAAACATCACAGGCCCAATCTGCTCCAGGGGATGCTTATTTCCCCAGGATGGTTAAGAAAGATAGACCTTCTGCATGTGGGCCTGTGTCTGCGTGTGGGAGCAATTGGACCCCAGAGCCTGTGAAGACAGAAGTCATGATCTTCCACCTGCACAAGATGGAGAAGCCAGCACAGGAGAGTACGCCACAAATTTAGCAGAATCAGTGCTGCAAGATGCATTTATTAGATTATCTCAGTCTCAACCCACAGGACTTCAGGCATCTGCAGTGAGTATAGGAAATTCTCTGCTCCCTAGTAGCTGTTCTACAAAAGACATCATGGTACCTCGCTCGTGGAATGAACTGCCCAAAATCGTCATTGTTCAGAGTCCAGATGGTAGCGATGCAGCCCCTGAGCCAGAAAGCTCCTCGTGGCCTGAGATGGACACCTCAGTGGAGACCACAGGTGTCTTTTCTGGAGAGAACCTCAGCAGATCCCCGCAGAGTGCTCTTGAAGTTGCATTAGCTTGTGCTGCCACAGTGATTGGAACCATCTCCAGCCCACAGGCCACAGAAAGAATCAAAAATGGAGCAAGAATCCCTGGTTACAGAGAATCCACAGAGAGACCATGAGCTGTTGCCAACTCAGTCCTCCCAAGGGCTCCAGGAGCCTTCCATCAGTGAATATTCATTTCCATCTGCTTTGTGTGGTATGACCCAGGTGGCAAGTGCTGTTGCTGTCTGTGGCCTGGGGGCCGCAGAAGAGGTGCAGTGTCCTCTGGCCTCCAATGACCTCTTTGTTGCTGAGCATCCTGCGGCTGTCCCCCCACTGTGTAGTCTGGCCACAGAGAGAAGCACAGAGCTGGGGGATGCAGAGGCCATTGCCGAGGCCTTGTTCAAGGAGGCCACTTCGGGTTTTAACGAAACCTCCTCCCTACAGTGACATCGGGGACCTCATGGAATCAGTGGCCAAAAGAATCATAGAGATGCCTTCAAAGCCTCAGACCCTGGACTCAGAAAATGACTTTTGACAGTGAACTGGCACAGACCCTGTCCAGTGTTATCCTGAAACATTCCATTGAGGAAGTTTACCAGAAAAAAAAAGATAACCGAGGTCGATGATTCCTCAGAGGCTCTAGACACCCTCCTGGAAACTACTAATCATCTCCTTTTCAATGTTGTATGCTTCACATTCAAGAAGATGAGCCACATGGTGCAGAGTGGTACCTGCCCCACTGCCCTTTGTAAGGAGGCCATCGGTTGGAGGGAAACAGAATCAGGCCGCCAGCCTGTCCCTCCAGGTGCTAGCCGGGTTTGGGGAGATGCCCGGGAATACTCTAATGTCGATCCACTTAGCAATCCACGAAGCCCTGGCCTTGTTATCACTGAGCCTGCGGAGGACGTGCATCCCTTGAAAGACACCAAGGGGCACATAAAGCCAGGTCTCTTTAAGAACCCCAAGTCGCAACCAGATTTGGCATGTGATAATAGAGTGCGGATTCTTTGGCTGCGAAGGTGTCCCACCAGGAACCGTATCTGAAAGGCATGGGGAGAAGAGACTCAAGAAACCATACTGTAATGTCCAGCCACCATGACAGTGAAGATGGGGCCTCGGAGGGAGAAGGGTCCCCTGTACTGAGGGTCAAAGGCAGCAGTGTTTGCCAGAGCATCGGTCCCGTGGCTCAAGACAAGCGCAGCTGTGGGTCACCGCTAAACCACGACGTCCAAGTCAACTTGTCTCTGCTAGGGAGCGACTTGCTACCTCCGCCATGCTTGCCACGAAGCACACGGACCTCTACTGCATCGCAGACTTCGCCGAAGAGTTAGCCGAGACCATCGTCTCCCATGGCCACGGAGATCGCAGCCATCTGCCTTGACAACTCCAACGGAAAGCAGCCCTGGTTCTGCGCCTGGCGCAGAAGGAGTGAGTGTCTGGTGAGCCCGAGCGTGGCCTGCGGCCGATCGTTGAAGAGGAAGAAGGAGAGCCAGGCCGGGAGCGGGGCGGCCACCGTGAGGAGGCACAAGCCCCCACGGCTGAGCGAGATCAAGCGGAAGACGGACGAACACCCGGAGCTCAAGGAGAAGCTGATGAACCGGGTGGTGGATGAGTCCCTGAACCTCGAGGGCGTCCCGGAGTCCGTGAACGTCTTTGCCAATGAAGTGGCCGCCAAGATCCTGAACCTCACCGAGTTCTCCGCGGCAGCCAACGGCGGCACGCGTGGCAAGGCCAAGGCTGCCCTCGCCCTCGCTTGCTCAGTGGGGACCGCTGGAGCCGTCTGAAGGCGTCCAGCTGCGAGAGCATCCCCGAGGAGGACTCCCAGGCCGGGCACCCCTCTGCAGCCCGGCTTCGGAGCAACCTCAGCCAGCCTGTGAGCAGGGCCAGCTCGGTGTCCAAGCAGTCCAGCTGCGAGAGCATCAGCGAGGAGTTTTCCCGCTTCATGGTGAACCAGATGGAGAACGAGGGCCGGGGCTTTGAGCTGCTGCTGGACTACTACGCGGGGCAAGAACGCCAGCAGCATCCTGCAAGCGGCCGTGCAGCAGGCGTGTCGCCGCGGTGACCACCTGAGCGTGCGGCCCAGCTGCCCGCCCAAGCAGTCGAGCACTGAGAGCATCACCGAGGAGTTTTACCGCTACATGCTGCGGAGCATGGACCGGGAGAGCAAAGACGGCGCGCTCCTCCTCCGGCCGGGCAGCCGCGACTGGACAGCCGGCTTGCTGTCCCCTTCTCTGCGATCTCCGCTGTGCTACAGACAGTCTTCAGTGCCGGACAGCAGGTCCCTGGATGCGAGGTTGACCGCGAACGCGCCCATCAAAGCCAACTCCCTGGATGGTTTTGCTCCAAATGGCCAGCAGGACTTCCTCTGCGTGCAGCCGGTCAGCGGCTCTTCCTCCGACTCCTGCCTGTACCGGAGAGGGACCACGGACCAGATCACCGCCATGCTCATCCCACGGGGCGTGGGGCCAACTCCATCGAGGCCCTCATGCGCAAGAACAAGATTATCCTGGATGACCAGGCGGAGGGAGCAGAGGCTGACCCAGGCTCTTCGGGCCGAGGGGAGGCGTCAGCAGCTCCCAGACTGGCTTCCGCAAGAAGGCAGAGGGGCCCAAGCTTCTGGTGCAGGAGGCTGAGGATGCGCCGGGAAGGACTCCTTACTGAGGGCACACTTGGGCCCCCTGCCGCCTGCCAGCAGTGCCGCAGCTCCTGTAGAGCGCCAGGCTTCTGATTCCAGAAAGGAAACTGGGTCCTGCGTCCAGGATGCCCCCCTAGGCCAGCCCCCGGAGATCACTTTGTTCCATGGAAGTGCCCCTAATTCAGATTGAACCTCACCAGAAGGAAGAGTGTGTTGGAAACCCCGAAACCCTCCCCTCCAAAGACAGCTCTCCAGAGAAAGCAGAAGATATAAAGGACCAGCTAGGCGCTGCCTGGGCAGCCTGCAGGTGAGTGAAGGACTCTAGGATGGAATTTGTTCTGGATGCTATAGGGGCTGCTGTAGAAACGCAGTTCCCCAGACAGTGAATAGACAGAGAGACCGTGTTAATAGGCACAGGGACTCTGAACTGGAAGTTTCACTTTCAGTTCTAAAATAAACTGCTTCCTTTTACAGAAGTACGATTTCATTCCCCTGACTGGGAAGATGGGATAGGGCTTAGAATACTGTTCTTGCATGAGGCAAAACCATCCTTAAACACCACATCAGGCTTGGAGATGCCCCAGCATCTCACAGTCCAAACAGTACTTTATCCCTGAGCTCCTAATAAGCAGATGGGTTGACTAGGGAATCACCAGGAGTAGCCCCTGGGCCTTTTGTAGTCTCCCTATTATAAAGAATCTGCTCTAATGGGCTACCTTTTCCAATTCATTCCTGGCAGGGCTGTAGAGATAGTACAGAGATTAAGGTGTTTGAGTAATCTTCGCACCATGTGGTTGGACCTCAACACAGAGCTGGGAATTAGCCCTCAAGGGTTTTCATGTGTGGCCCATCTCATCCCCCAAATAAATAAAATAAAAATCATTCATGACAATTGATTTTGCAAAAACGGTAAAAAAAGAAAGAAATGTATACCAACTTGTCCATTTGAAAACTGCAGCTCAATTTAGATAAAATTGAATGTTGAAACTAGCGTGAATTTAAGAAAACTTTAGAAAACAAATGTAGGAAGGAAACTTTCAAGTGTTTTGGGTTTGTTTTCTATAGAATGATGTAAGCACGCAGTCTCTCCACTCACCATATGTGTTTCTGTTGTAGTTGTCCAATAATGAGAAACAGATAGAATGTGAACTCATCAGACTTAAACATTCAAGAACTAGTTCAACTCCTAGGAGATAAATATCAAACACTAAATATACTTTCCTTTGTGGAGAATAGAAATAGCTGTTCTAGGCTTGCTTACTTTTCATGTCCATGTTCTCCCTTGAACGTATGTTCCTCACTTTCTCTCCCTAATGCCTTTCTAAGTAAATTTCTTTCAATAAAAACTATTTGGGGCCTGGAATGATAATACAGCTGGAACCATAACACAGTAGAGTGTTTGCCTTGAACACAACATACCCAGACAGTTTCCATCCCCAGCATCCTAGATGGTCTCCCAAGCACTGTCAGGAGTGAACTATGATTGCAGTCAGGAGTCAGGATACTCACACCCTGAGCATCCCTGGGCCCCCTGCCCAAAGAGGGGAAAATCAGTTTAAATGATTTATTATAGAACATGAGTCCCATTAACAGTGAAGTTATGACATGCTATGCAAGTTTCTAATCTCTCTAGTTCAGTATATTCACCTATCTACTAGGTGAAATTCATAATTTTATTTTGAACATTTTGGATTTAAATGAAGTATGGATGTCTCGATATCAACTCAGTGCCCACCCCATTAAAGGTCAGAGGTATGGTGGCCATGATCACAAGAGAAAGCCAGTTATAATAGAGTGAGAACTGAATTAAAGCGAAGCATTCTCAGAATTTGTCAGAGAAATATTAGACATATTGAGATCACGTTGTCTATGCTCAGAGTTGTTATTGGGCTTGCGTATGTCAATATCCCTAAATAACTATATATAGAACTCAACTCCCTTTAAAAAGGATTGCTACCCACTTACACTCAAGCAGGAGAGAAATGACTCCAGCACTCTTGGTTTTGCTCAGAGGTGAGAAAGAGTGTTATGCCATAATGATATTTTTTAGTCTACAGCCTGAACTACATCTTCATAAATTATGAAAACCTTCATTAAAAAATAAACATACTATACTAAAATTATTTTAATATCTCTTTAGTTCTAACTTTCCTTCCTTCTTTTACCACTTCCTAGATTTACCTTTTTCAGTAAAAGACTATTAGGACCCATAAAGAAGTCTCACCCAAAGAGAAATGGCTGTTGTATTTAGGCCAAGACTTTTGTCCAGATACCTGAGTTAACCCTTAGTTACAAAGAACTTAAATTGTTTGAATAAGTCCTGTGCTTGTTTTCCAAGAAAATATTAGCCAGATGGTGAATTTCTTTTTTTGGACAACACTACAAAGAAGATGAACCTGAAACTTTCAATGGAGGATTTGGAAATCTGTGCATTAAACAAATGACAGAAGTTTGTAGAAGGATTCCCTCAAAAGCTCTTGCCACATATTGAATTTTGCCTGTTCAGGTTATACCCCATAAAGGTAGAGCAATGCATGCTGAGCAATTCCACAAGCACACAAAGAACTCAGAAAAATCGTCAACCAGCAAAGCAGAGAATGTTATTTAACATCAGCCCTCAGCTAGAGTAATTCTAGCACTCCATACCACCTAGCGCTTGATAGAATTTCAGTGCAACATTCTCTGTGTGTGTTTGTGTTTACATAAAAGTATGACAGTAAAATTAATGGAAAACCAAGCCTAGAACTAGAAAGAACTAAAAAAAAGTGCACTATTGCTTTGGCTGGATTTGTTTTACACACAGTTCTGAAAAAAAAAATCTCACACTATGCTCTGCCTTTTCCTCCCATAATTACTCCTTCCTGTACAAATTCTGCATAAGGGCCTCTCATACAGCTCTTTGTAGTGAGCTGTCTGTAGTGATTTGGCTACAATTGAACATTGATTGTCCATTTCCAGCCCCTAGCAATGTGCATTTTAAATACACCTATGTAGTTGTGCTGCAGCACTTGTTAATGGTCACAATAAATTTTACTTCACCAAGGAAGTCTCAGATTGAAGGATTGTGCACATCAAAAACTTAGTGGGGGGGCAATAATCTACTGAAATGCAAATTTTGGGGGAAATGGCACTATCTGTATATAAAACAAATACTAGTCAACGATTTGTCATGTTGATAATAAAATAAAAATTCCCACATCTCTAAACCTGAGTTCAAATAGTAATCACCAATTCTGCAGCAACCTTATAAGAGTTATTTACACTCACTAAGTTCCTACATCTAAATGACAGGAAATGTGTAGTGTTCTTCTCAAATATAAAACTCTAGAAACTTAGAAAAGACCTAAAGTAAGATCATTTTAATAGCCTAGAGACTTTAATGATAAAATTGAAAGAACGCAGTAACTGATTGAAGATCAAGGGCAATAAGGATATCCAGAAAAATATGTAGTTCCTCTCCGGAAGGTCAATGAAGGAAAGAGGGGAACAAGACAGCAAATGAGATGGCTTTAGGGATGGTCTGCGAGAGAAGACAGTCAATCCATCAAAGCGCTCTCTTAAAACCTAGAGGGAAATACAGGGAACCAAGTTCCAAAGTGGTGGAGTTCAAAAGGAGGTCAGGGATGAAAGAAGTCAAGGCTTTGTCAACCAAGGGTTAAGTGCTTTGAAGAGGTTGTTGATCTAAATAAAGGATCACTGTATCACTGTATCACTGTCTTCCCGTTCATCATCGATTTGCTCGAGCGGGCACCAGTAACATCTCCATATGACCTGTCTCATGCAAGTAGAGCCCAAGGGCACCTGCTTGCTCCAGGAACATAAAGAGCCTCAAACCATTCCATCAGGTCATGGAAATGAGGCCTATAATTGTTACTGGTATTTGGCATATGCGGGTAGCATATTCTTGTAGTCATCTCAAAATCCAGCATTTATTGATGAACTGCGTGGCCGCTGCGGCCACGCGAGCCGGGCTGTGATAGGCTGGTCTGCTGGGTGGAGTTCTGACGAGGGGGAAGTCCAGATGTGGAAAATGGAGGTCCTAAATAAAGGATAGTCCAGAAAAATAGGATAGCTGTAAATCAAACACTTCAGAGGAAAGAAATAAAAGGTGACTGCAGATATGAAATATCTCTAGAGGCATTTATCGATGGAATAAACTGGTAATCTACCAAACTTGGGTGAATATTTGTCTCCCAGTCTGCTCCCTATACCACTTTTATTTGAAGCATTCAGAGTTGATCTGCTAAAATGCAGTGCTATGGAGCTGCCTGCCAGACCACTGAGCCATCAAGTCTGGGGAGGATTCTCTGGGTTCCTTTGCTTTAAATGCTGTTGAACCTCAAGAACTCTTAGACGTGCAGGCCAATGTGCTTCTATTTGCTTCAGTAATGGATAGAGGGAGTCAGTAGAAATTCATGGCAAAAAGAGAACCATTGCAAACCATTGCACCCATACTGAGTAGAGCCACTGGTGAGGTTTCCCCCCTAAAGCACCATCTGTATCACCATCTGGTAATAATATCTTGATATCTTCAGTGACAGCCTGGATACCAGAGACGTCCCAGAGACTGAAATCCCCATAGAAGTCAGAGGCCCGACGAGTTTCCCAGCACCCTGGGCAGCAGTGGAGAGAGCACAGACAGCTGGTCCCAGCTGGCCAACGAAGACGACAACCCAGAAGACACAAGCAGCTTCCTGCAGCTCAGTGAACGATCAATGAGGTACCTATTTTTCATCTGAATTCCAGAGAAACAGGTTTCAAAAAAATATATTTTTAAAAAATGTCTTACAAAGAGTTTTTTGCAAAGAGCTCCTAATTAAAAGAGCATAAAGCAAAGCTTCTGCTAGGTCAAGGTGTTTTTCTGTCATGACTTGTGCTAAGTGATATTGTAATAACCAATTATAATTGAAATTACCTTGACCAAGATAGACTAATAATTGTCCTTCTTTCTAGGCAAGACCCAACTAGTACATTCAATGAAGACAACTGTAAATATTTTCTTAAGAACTGGAGTTGTTTGATACTTTCTTTCTGGTTCATTTGCATTTCAGAAGCCACACTGGCTAGCTTTATTTGAGGAAAGTGTCTTAAAACGATGCTGAGATGTTTCACCCTTTTCTCTGCTACGTGAGTGTATTAGTTTTCAGGCAAAGCTACAGTCCATAAGATCAGTTCAGAAGGACCAAGTCAATTGGGTGACATTAACTGCACACTGTCCGCCTATGAGGTGGAAACAACAAGAAAATGCATGCTCATGATTTTTGCCCTAATCTACCTTTATACTGAACCAGGAAATTCACAAATGTCCTAGGAAATGGGATTTGTATGTACCTGGCTGTAATGGCTCCCTGAAAATTTTATTTCTCAATAGTACAGGTTTTCTAGATTTAGGAGACTCTCAGAACACGAAGCACATTTACCTAAAATACTAAAAGCTGATTTCAAATATTACAGTGCAAAGACAGTAAGCAGATAAATACTTAACATAATTATAGACAAAATTACCACCAGTCCAAATATTGAGTCATCTGATTATAAAGAGGAAATATATTCAACACCCCACACAAAATCCAAGAAATCAAGGGAGACTAATTGATGAGTCATGCTGATCCCAGGGAATATGGTCTTATTGTATGTCACACCAATACTCACCCTTCATCACTGATTGGGAAAAGAAACCTCTTAGGATATAGAGAAGGTATAAAGAAACTCTGTTTCATGAAGTTGGATACTTTCCATTTCACAAGTACAGAGCTTAGAAGTTGGCCTGATTCTGCAGCTTTATAATACCTAACTTGCTTCCAGGCTGATAACTCAACCACATGTTGATTATGAAGCCTGTGCAACTGATACAACACACGTTCCCTACCTTTCCACCACACACAAGTTATTTGATGTTCTTTCTTCTTAACTATTTTAATATGAAGGAGCTATACAATGTTTGCACTTCCCAACATTCACCTTATTCATTCTGTAGTTCCATAAAAAATGAATGATGTGAACCCAGTACACTTCCATAAAAATGATGTGAACCCAGTACACATACTGAGGTATGTGCCTCAAAGAAAAATTCCTGAGGAGCACAGGGAAAACATGCATCCATTGTTGTCTGTCAAAAATCATGAGGAATCCTAGTATCTCTGTCAGTCAGAGTTCTCAGAAGTATCTTAGTTCACATTATTATATTTAGGGAACCCTTTATGGTAAGTAAATACAATCACTATCATCAGAATGAAAATCCATGCTAATTGTCATCCACCAAGTAAGGACCATGGGTAATAAATCCAAAACAGACACTAGGAAATGATGAGGAGAAGATGAGGAAGGAAGTGGAGGAGGAGAAGTTCGATCATGATGATAACAATGACAATTGCTTTCAGCAAAAGACAATTGCTTTCAGCAAAAAGATGAATTGTATTATGTTTCTTTTAACTTGACCAGAAATACATCACAGGTTAGGAGTTCTGGGCACAAAACAATATTCTTCTGGGCACAGAGGAAAGACCTCATAGGACAATGGGATGTCAGGGTCAGGAATACGGAGAGGTGGCAGAGACTGGCATTAATATGTCAACTTTTGCTTTATCAGCAATGGCAACAGTAGTGCCACTAGCAGTCTTGGCATTATGGACCTGGACATTTATCAGGAAAACATGCCATCTTCTCCCATGATTAAGTAAGTAGCTGTTGAGATACAGTGATTGTGAGACCACTACTCCAACTCCATCTGGCAACCCATTTTGATCATCCAGATTGTGCCCAACCACTGATGTCATCATGTTTGTGCTGCTGTCCTTCATATCATTGGAGCAAGACTCAAGCCCAGGCAGGTCACATCTTCCCACAGTTCTGGATTTCAAATGTACCCCTCCAAAGATAAGCATTCTGAGTAAATCTGTTCCACAGAATCATAAAAAATGTCATTTTACCTAGCTGGACACACAAAAGCAAAATTTCATTTAAATGATGCCATACCAAAGTAGGTGATTATCCAATAGAATATTCTGTGAACAGCTTTTTGTTGACCTGTCCATACTTGGAATTTTTATGACTAAGTGAATCCAACACAAAATTTTACCATGATGGGTATAAGTTAGCATGCAGTATTTCTGCTCCCCAACCTATAAGAACCTTCTAAAAAGATGAGTGAAATGATTTAAAGAAGCACAGTCTATATGCCATAAAGAGTGGTAAAGGAAAAGAAGTTTAAAATCAAATGCTACAGGGAAAAAGGAAAACATGAGGTTAGCACTTTATTTAAAATTGTGAGAATTCTGAAAAAAAAGCCAAAATCTATTTTGGAGCATTATGGATTCGTTGATTATTTGGAAATTTCTGAGAATTCAGCAAAAAATGGAAATGAAATCCGAACCTAGAGTTACTTTCTGACCTAGTCTTTCATTGATAAGTAGAGCTAAAATACATTTGCATTAGTGTGTACTAAGCTATCCTTACTGTGGGAGTATTCTTCAGTAAGTAACTGTGCCAATGGCACATTCAACCCAGCCATTATTCATAATTGCAGGTCACAAGATCAGATATTCAGTGCCTTGGGTTTTATTTAATTTGTTTGTTCCTTTGGTTTTTTAGAACTAGAGTCCTAAAACAAAACTAACACAGAATTAATTTGGAATTAATTTATTTTCCTCCCTCAGGAAATATTTATTTAGCCATTTTTAACCTTCCTTATGGTCTGAACCTTGCACCCTATAGATTGCAGGAAATTGTCAGGAAAACCCAAGACCATCACCACCACCCACGTAAGCATCCTACTGCTCTTTATCAGAGAAACTCTACCACCTATCACTTTACATAATGACACTCTCAGGAGATTTGGCAGAAATCTAGACCCTTGGGAAGTTGGACATTCTACTAGAAATATTTGGATAAATGTTTTAAAATAGTCATACTCTCTCAATGCCAGAAAAAAGTATATATTATAACAGTTAAACCCTTGATGTAAAACATAATGTAAGGAAGAATCTTCTTCATAAATAAGGGTCCAGAGACAGCAAAGGTAGAGCATTTGCCTTGCATGTAGCCAATCCATTGATCACTGATCCCACATCTAGTCTCCTGAGCACCTGTGGGAGTCACTCCTGAGCACAGGGCCAGAGATATGTGAGACATGTTTAAAGATATTGATCTTTCCACAATTTCTATTTATTTTGGATTTTTTAGTAATATACCCCACCTGAATATAAAATAAAATAAAAGTAAAGATTTTTATTCACAGAGACCCAAACCCTTCCTCAAATAAATAAAACAAATGATGGCCCTAATTTCTAGGTAAGATTTAAAATATAGGTCAACACAGTTTACAAATTAATCACTGATATTACGACATTATGCTAGTGGGCCCAACTTCCCCACTATCTTCAAAACCAGTAAAGGTATACTTATGTAAATTCCTCAAACACTGGACATGACCAAATTTAATAAAAAATTTACTCCATTTGCAAGTTTCTATTATTAGACAGCCTTAATCTGCCACAGAATCCTGATAAAGATTTCAGCTAATTAAAATAATTTTCTATACAATTTATATTCAACAATTTTTAATTACACAGAATCCTGATAGATAAAGATTTCAGCTAATTAAAATATTTTCTATATAATTTATATTCAGCAATTTTTAATTATTTTCCTAAATTTCAGATAAAAAGACCATATACACATAGAAAAACACTTCCTAAAGTTGTTACTGTTGTTACAGTCTAGGAAAAATGTACCATGTCAAGACCAATACATATGGTGCTAAAAGTCAGTCAAAATTAAAATTCACAAATGAAATTCAGAAGGCTAAGAATCCTCAAACCAGATGAGAACTCCACAGTCTTCTTGATAAGAAGATATGTGTAGATATTATTAACATGTAAAGGTTAAGAATAAAGGAAGAATATTCCTCTGAGAATCTCACATACCAGTAACTGCAACTAAAACCATGCCATTAAACTACATAGCCCTTTTCTATTTTTTTAGGAACGAACTATTTGTTACAGACAAATAGGCTTATATCGCCACCTCACTGGTATTTCTCTAGCATTATTTCACTCTATAAAATAATGAATCTCAGATCTATGCTAAGAGAAGTCCCTGACCGCTACCAGGTATGCAACCCCCACACTGGACCCCTCCCCAACAAACACCAACAAAGAAAACGGTGAATCTGGAGTGAACTTTAGACGCTTTGAGAACAAGATCCATTGTCTCATCTTCCATTTACAGCTTATTCTTCCTAAACATTACCAACCATATACTGTTTTTTTTCTCCCAAAGTGAATTAGTAGAAGAAAAGGAGATTCTAAAAGAACAGTCACAGCACATAGAGGGTAAGCCACTTTCCGTAACCTCCACACCCCATTTACCTGTGCTGTCCTCGTGGAAAAGTATAGTAAGGCTCTGGTTATGTCTGTGTTCAGAACATGCCCCTGGACTCCCAGTGGGAGCAGCCAGCCGCCAGGGCAGCCTGTTGGTCATCAACTTTGACCTGGAGCCAGAGTGTCCTGATGCTGAGCTTCGAGCCACTCTGCAATGGATAGCTGCCTCTGAACTTGGGATTCCTACCATCTACTTTAAGAAATCTCAGGAAAACAGAATTGAAAAGGTATCATGTTCCATGTTGGGTCACAGTAAAGCTTTGTGTTTTGTGCTGGAACTCAGTGAATATCCCATGAATCAATTTGCATTTTGATGGTTTGTTCTTGACTTAAAATTGCGATGCCTTAAAATTGTGACTTGTACTTTGAAATGTTCCACCTGCGTGAAAATAATCAGGATCATTGTTTCCTTCACCCTCCAATTGTGTCAACTAGTTGGTGATGATGAAAATTTAAGTTTAAAGCTGGGAAAAGGTCAATTTTTTAATACACCTTCCTCATAAATCAACCTCTTCTGTATGTTTATTTAGAGGTATTCTAATTTTTAAAAGCTGAAATCAGCCCAAACTGATATTCAAAAGATACTGTCAAGTAGTGCCAATGAAAAGACTTATTTTCTTCTCAATTGTTTGCATTAAATTCTTTTAATGCAAAACTTTAAATTCTGCACTACCTAGCAAAAATATAAAACTGGCAAATAGATCACTGGCCAAGAAAAAACTTAATATCATCTGTCTCTCTAGTTAATTCTAAGACCAAGTTCTATGTATGATAGAGTCTAAAATTTGTTAATATTAAATGCAAAACCATCAGTCTATAAGATCAATTTTTTATGGTTTTCAATGTTTTGAGTTAGGACATTTCAAGGTAATACAAGTTAAGACAATATTTCAAATTAGAGGCATGTATTATTAATCTGTTGTAAATGTGTACCAAGACTTCCACAAATGGACTAGTCTGAAACATTAGTACCCAGATCTGTAGGTTGGTTTTGAGTGAACACTCCTGTGCTCTCTGCTGAGGTATATATAAGCAGATATCCAGATACAGCATGACCAGACTTGCTGAAAAGTGGGGGAAAAAAATAAGCTCCCCATATTTTTTTATGCTGTTTTTAAGAAATAAAAACAGAAACGTTTGCTGGAAAGTAGAAAAGAAAACAAAGTCACTGCTTAATTCAGAACTAAGTGAACTATGATTCATTTTGAGGGGCTTTTATAGGAAAATTGTGTCTTTGTGTTACAGAGAATGCTAGCAGTTAACGTTAAGGGAATTTTGGTGTAGACCATTTTAAAAAGGAAAATGAGCTTTGCTTTGCTCATCAATTATTACAGAGAATGCAAGGACCAAACAGATCCTTGTCCAGCCATTTATTTGCCTTGGGTATTGCTCATTATCTTAGCCTCTCCATAAGCCTAAGCTCTGGGGCAAAATTTTATGTAGGACAATTGTTAACTTTCTGTTTATCAAAAAGAACAATTTGCAGGAAGTAAAAAGATTAGGTGTAGGATGGGGGCAGTCAAAAACAGGACTGTGACAGCAGCGACAATGGGAAAGGCTTCCTCTTTCAGTCCCCCTCAAAGACTAAGCCTGACTGCAATCAGGGTATGGGGCACTGAATCATCAAACAGCTTCCTATTGACTTTGGAGGGTCTCAAAGGGGCCCAGTGCAGTCAACTTAGGAAGAGGTCTTGAACTACATCAGTTCCCTGAGGTTGTAGGGTTGAGGACCCTGTTATTTGATTAGCTTTCACCAAAGGACCACTTTCGGCTTCTAGAGTTGCCCCCATGTTTGTCATGTGACTTCCTTTAAGTCTCATTTCTATTGCCTCTCTGTCATCCCCAGAGAGAAAACGCTCTGCTTGTTAAGAATTTATTAGGCTCCTAATATAGTCCAACCTTTTGATTAACACAAAGTTAACTGAACAATTTCTCTTACTATATAAGGTAAAATTGACATGCATGTCCAAGAGTAAGAGGATGGTATTCTCCAACCCAGGTCACGGGTTGTTAAGGAAGGAAATACGAGGGGTTGTTTTAGGAGCTTGCTTGTTACTGCTGCTCTTTATTTTATCAATATCTCATTGGCACAAATGAGACACATGTTCTTTATTCTTTTTTTTAAATTTTTTATTTTTACAATTACAAAGATATACAATTAAAAAGTTCATATTTTGGTTTTGGTCATAGAGTGTAGCAGCACCCATCCCGCCACCAGTGCCCATCTCCCACCACCAACGTCCCCGGTTCCCTCCCCCTCCCCCCAGCCCTCTTCCATGGCAGGTTCTTGATTTCTTTCCATTTCTCTATCTTTCTCTTTTCCTTCCTCTCCAGACTATGGATTACAAAACATACATTAAAGGGTTGTCATGTGTATCCTTTTGCCTCTATTTAATGCTCAGTTCTAGGTTGGCATTAGTACCCTCACAATTGTTAGCACACTGTTCCATTTTCTGTCTTACCTAGCCTCTGACTCCCACACGTTTGTGATAATTTCCACCTTTGACAGGACCTCCTGATGTATGTTTCACTTGACCTTGGATATTGGTATCATAATATGTACCTATATATTTATGTTATGCAGATAAATGCAGACATTCTGTAACTGTCTCTCTCCTTCTGGCTAATTTCGCTCAACATAATCTTCTCCATGTCCATCCATTTGTAGGCAAATTTTATAACTTCATTTTTCCTAACAGCTGCATAGTATTCCATTGTGTAGATGTACCAAAGCTTTTTATCCAGTCATCTATTTTCAGGCACTCGGGTTGCTTCCAGATTCTGGCTATTGTGAATAATGCTGCTATGAACATAAAAGTAGGGATGGTGTTTCCGCATGCGTATTTTTGGTTTCCCAGAGTAGATTCCCAGGAGTGGTATGGCTGGGTCAAATGGGAGTTCAATTTCTAGTCTTTGGAGGAATGTCCATATTGTTTTCCAGAAAGGCTGTACCAGCCGGCATTCCCTGTTCTTTATTCTTGCTTCTCAGACATCACGTGGGAATAGCAGAATGGATATCATTAGATTTATTTTTACTAATTAATCAGAAAGAGCTAATGTGTAAGAAAGTCCTTTTGATAGTAATGGCTGAACCTGGTACCTGAGCCACACTCTCTCTTAACAATGTCTCTAAAGCTAAAATTACAGCTCGGATATTTTTAACGTGCACTTCCTTCATCACTAACAAAGTTTCCTAGTATGAAAATGAAAGGTCCTATACTCTCTTGCCACAAATGTGATCATGAAAGAATTTCATCTTGGTATCACTAGCCACTGGCATTGACTACTGAAAAGATCAAGAAAGATCTAATTCATATCTTTTGCTCCCTCCTATATAGGCCTCTTTCTGTAGTCACTTGATCACTTGATCACTTGAATCCCGTTATTCATCGATTTGCTAGAGCGGGCGCCAGCAACATTTCCATTGGACCCTATCACATGCCAATGTAGCCCAATGGCATCTAGTTGATTCAGGAATATGAAGAGTCCCAAACCGTTCCTTCAGGGTCTTGACAAGGAAGTCTGACCATCTTGTAGGTGGGCGGCCACGTGATCTTTTGACATCCCTTGGAATCCAGTCGGTAATGGCTCTAGTCCAGCGGTTGTCTCCAAATCGCATTACATGTCCAGCCCATCTGATTTTCGATGCCTTGGCAAACGAGACAGCGTGCCTGTAGTCAGTTTACATTTCTCTTCAGTTTCCTACTGGTCTGCCCCATCTGAATATAGACACTGCCCTGTGTTTGTTATGCCTTCATTTGGAAGATGATCGGTATTCAGTGTTGGGCAAATTCTTCTTTCTTCCTGACACCCATCTAGTGAAAAGCAACTGAGTGAAACACACCATTACACTGACTTCTTTCTGCCATCCATAATGGCAAAGAGCCCCTTCAGGAAGGCAGTGGGAAACATCTCAGGAGAAATATATTCCCTGACTCCTGGTAAAATGCAAGATACCCAATTTTATTTCCAGTCACTCCTTAAACAGCAACATCTACATGTTCAGATGGTCTTTTTTTATAGTATAGGTTCTTCAACAATATACCACTTTTCAGAGACAGCATAATACTGTGTGAATTGGTAACTTATAAACACCCATTAGGATAAGAGGTGTGTGACTAGCAACCTGATAATGTAAATCAAACTCCGATTTCACATTTATTTTTCCCAATGATTCTCAGTTCTCAAACAGAATAATGGATTTATTCCCATATTCCTAGAAAATAAATTGTCATCAGTTTTATCAAGAAAAACATTAAATGATGTTTTGCTGATTCAATTTGACATCAGATCACAAACAGTTCCTAATTTACAAGACTAAATTGTCTCTTTTTTTCCTTTCATGTTAAACTTCTCCAACCATGTAGTGGCTTCTCCATAAATAGATACTATTTGTTGTTTTTGACAGAAACCGTTAAACAAACTAAGTCCTTAATAAGAACATTTAGCTTCCTGGGGCCAGAGCAATAGCACAGCAGATAAACCAACTGGTTTGCATGTGGCTGACGTGAGTTCCACCCCCTAGCATCTCATATGACTCCCTGCACCCTACCAAAAGTGATTTCTGAGTGAAGAACCAGGAGTCAGTCCTGAGCAGCATGAGGTGTGGCCCAAAACAAACAAACAAAAACTTTAACATCCTTTCTTTGATCAAGAGTGCATTAGTGGAGTTCATTCTTGTTCTCCTTTTTCTATTAGCTTGGAAATTAAATGGCCGTTTTCAAGTACGGTAGAAAAGAGATTGTCGTTTTCCACCTCACTACTGTCTCACAATGGTGTCATGCAAGACCAAAGTGTCTCAGTAAGGTTTCATCAGCTTGGGAAAAATTAAAGTGACATTTCTGTTGAAATTTAAAAAAAAATAATGTCCTTTCCCACCATCACACAATTATTAAACATCATTTACAGATGAGTAACCTTGTCTCTGTGAATTTTTTAATCTTATGGATAAACTAATTACTCAGTATTTCTGGCATATTAATTGATATATTCTATGAAAATATAAGCTAAAAAGGGCAGAATATAATGAACGGAGATAAAATTATTCATCTATTCCTCTGGTCCCTGTGAACTAAACTCAGAGTTGAAATTCACTTGAAATCATAGCTAACCCTTCTGATATTCAACAGCCAAACAAATCCTAAACATTCTGGCTACCTTGTATACTATCTTTCCTCACCAATAAATGGCACTTTCCTTTCTAAGTTCTCTACTTTGTCTGATCTAATCACTTAAATGCTAAATCTACCTGGAAACCATACATTCCAGATATATCTCTGTCGTCTACTGAGTATGAACACTCATAGAACAGGCACTATTCTAAGGCTTTGGAGGATAGGAATAAGAGAACAAAATTTATTACCTCCTTGAAAATGAATTCTAGTTTAGGAAGGGCCCAAAGAATGGAGATTATAAACTGAGAGTGCCTTGGTAAGTAACTTAGAAATGTGACATCAATGCATCTGGACAAGGAAGATGTGAGACACACGGAAAACAGTATTTCTCACTTTTCACCACTGAACCAAAAACACAGACAATAGTTTCAATTTATGTCCTTAGATTCACTTTTGAATCTGATAACTTCCTAGGAGTAGGGCCAGGAATAAGTATTTTTCTCTATATTTCTTGAATACAGTGATTCTAGTTAGTACAGAAGTTTACTGTTCCCTTTTCATTGAAAATATCCTTTGCAATAGACGACCAGAGCTCTAGTACAGCAGGTCAGGCACTGGGCTTGTGCACTGCTGACCTGGTCAATCCCCAGCACCCAATATGGTCCCCCCTGAGCACCACCAGGAGTGATCCCTGAGCAGAGCCAGGAGTAAGTCCTGACCACTGTGCTCCTTCCAAAAAGAAAAACACACAAACACCAAAAATACAAAGCTTTTGAATCAATGTAAATAGAATGAAATTAAGTCAGTATGTCACTCAGCCCTCATCTGATTTTGGCAGTTGCTAGCAGAGAATCTTCCCAAATAACAGTCCTCTCCTCCTCCAAAAGTTGACCCCCGAAGAGAAATTCTGGGCCACAATGAACCACACTAGTCCCTCTTCCCCAAACCAAAGTAGTGTTTGTAACCACATCTTTTTGTTGCCATAGTCTTATACTATTGGGTAGAGTATCTTCCAAATAAACTATGTGGTAATTATATATGTTTAGATTATGTTGAAAGTGAAAGAGTTAAACTTCATAAAAAGTCAAATAATATATTATCATACACTACACTATGTACTATCATCCTAGTCCTCCCCTAACCAGCATTTTTTCTTTATTGTTTTTTTTTCAAATAGAAAGCAATGCTTCTGATAATTAATTGATATTTATATATGAAAGTGATAGCTCAAAAAATTCTTTTATGTGTATCTCCTTAAATAACTCATTGTTTTCTGGCATTCACCCCTTTCTCAGGGTGGTTGTATTTTAAGATATACCTTTATAGAATGAGTCTGTGTTAATTTTATAAGATTTCAGGGATCTGACAGATCTCAAATTAGACAGAATTAACAAGGCATTCCATACAATTAATATTTTTCACTGTGACCAATTGGAGCAGTTGTAGCTGAATTTCCCCTGTTGTAGGGGAATTTCCCCTGATGGCCACCTGCACAACAGACAACCCCACAATTACAGCACCATGGGAGACATGTGCCATGCCCAATTTCCTGTTTTTAATTGGTCTTTGCTTTGTTCAAGGTATCAAAGCCAGGCTTATATTCATGAAAGGCATAGTCTATCATCTCTGCCATGCTCTGTCTCTCACACAGCTGTTACTTGCTGAGCCATTGCTTTATACTAAGCTTGTTCAATCTTTTCTGACATGTGTAACCTCCAGTCCTTTTTATGGAGCACTCTAACAGTAGAAAAGTATTGAGTACGCCATCCCAATATTATGCTATCAGAAAAAGACCCATAAAAAATTCCTTCATTGGCAATTATCCTCAGTGGTTCTGTATGTCGCTGCATATTCCGATAGTCTGTTGATAATCTTAATTATATTTGACTCATTTGTGGTCAGAGTTTTCTTAAGTTATTCAGCAAATGTTTATAGAAGCACCTACTATGTGCAGGTATAAGATATTAAAATGTTTTGGATCTCTCCCTGAAGAGATGAGTTTCCATAATATCATTGTCATTTGCCTCCTATCTGTCTTCCTTTTTATATCATCCTAAATCTCTTCAAGATGTTTCCATGCATTGAAAGTTAAGTATTTTATTTTCCAACCTTGAAAATTGCTTTATTCAGTTGAAGTCAACACAAGGCACGTGAGTACAGTAAAGCGCTGATTTCTGTACAAAGAGCTCCATCACAGCTGGAAAAGAAATCTGATTTAATCTAGCTCTCTGTATGACAACTTCAGTTACTGAAATGAATTAACAAATTCAAACTGGAGAGAGAAAGACCAGAAGAAAATTAGCATTACAATTTCTGGCTCATTTTCAAAGTCTGACAAATATAAAAAGAGCAGAGACAAAAGATCCGGAGGGAAACCTGAAGAAATCATTTTAAATTTGTGATTTTAGGTACCATTCTACAGACAGGTGCCTGACTGTTGGTGTAGAAGAGTTGAAAGTTACTGAACTAAAGACTACAACCTTCATTCTTTAGCACATATAGACCCTTTTTATAAAAAACAAAAATATGCCATTTGCTCAGTCTATACTTTCTTCTAGTGTTCTAAATGAGCTTCAGTGTTGTATTATTCTACGACCACATTGCAAGATGCTATAGGGGAAAAATCTTTATTTTAGTTGAATCACCTTGAGATGCATAGTAACAAAGTTGTTTATGATTGGGGTTCAGTCATACAATGTTCCATCACCCATCCCTTTACCAGGTACATTTCCCATCACCAGTGTCCCCAGTTTCCCTCCTACCTCTCCTACCCCAAACCTACCTCTCTCTCTCTCACTCTCTCTCCTCACTCTTTCTCTCTCTCTTTTATTTTTTTTTTTGCTTTTTTGGGTCACACCCGGCAATGTTCAGGGGTTTCTCCTGGCTTTGCACTCAGGAATAACTCCTGGCGGTGCTCGGGGACCATATGGGATGCCGGGGATCAAACCCAGGCCAGCATGGGCCGGCTGCATGCAAGGCAAACGCCCTACCCGCTGGGCTATTGCTCCAGCCCCTCTCTCTCTCTTTTATATACTGTCAACTTTTCATCTTTCAGGTCAGATTTTTCAACTGCTTTCCTATTTTAGAACACTTCAGCTCAAGCACCTTGTACCTAAATTGTGGCTAGTTAAAGCCAGGTGAAAAATCTAGGTCCCAATTCTTGCCTTTTCTGGTTGCTGTGGAAAGTCACCTTTACTTGATCTTGATGACAGAAGAGGGCACTTTTAAAAATTGAGAAAAACAAATGAGCCAAAAGTTTACCCCTAATGAATTTGACCCAAGTGTACATTCAGTAAGAGACTCATTAGAAGTGCTATGTCATTGTGCCAGAGAAACTCTAACCTAAAGAAGTAAAGCAGAGCTCCAGAAGAAACACTTTATCTAAAAGATTGGCACTTGAGAGAGGAATGCCACTTAGCTGCCCTCGTGGACAGCCCCTGCTGTGATGGAAATTCCACTTCAGTTGAACAAAATCTCTAATAGTATGAAGTGTCTGAAAAGAAAATGACAGTCCTGGAAAATAGTCTGCTGTCAAACTTGAGATATTACAAAAAGAGTGGAGTGTCCTTGACTTTGAAGAGTGCTTGACTAAGATGATTTTGGAGATCACTTGGGATATGTAAGTTCTAACTCTGTGCTTTGCTTTAGTTTCTAGATGTCGTGCGGCTGGTTCATCAGAAGTCCTGGAAAGTGGGGGATATCTTTCATGCAGTTGTCCAGTACTGCAAAATGCATGAGGAGCAAAAGGAAAGAATCCCAAGTCTCTTTGACTGGCTCTTAGAACTGGGATAAAACAACTATGCCCTGTAGAGTTTCCTTTTCTGTAACTCCAGCTTAGATTACAGTGGTTTGCTCGAAACTTTCTCAAAACATCTCATCACATTAGCAGAGCTATTTAAAAATTGTGCTGCTCAAGTCTCTCATACATGGAAATATCTAAAGACCATAAAATGATAGGTCAGTATAGAGTGAGAGAAATGGTTGAAGGGTTCAATACAGCTTGTATTAGATTGGCTGACTAGCAAAAATAGAAATTTTAATGGAGTTCAAGTTCAGAGCCTAGAACTAGGCCTAAGTTCTAGGAAGCTGCAGTTGCATATTCTTACATCTTTTTAATTAATATAAAGTAATGTGATGTCTCGAATTTTGTGAATCAATTGAAAACAAAGATGCTGGTCAAACTAATTTTATAAACTAAATTGAAACCTTTTATTCTTCTGAACTGTAAGTCCAGGAAAATATGGGTTAAGAAGTTTCCAAACCTGTGACGCACATTTGCAAATCTTTATTTTACTCTATATTTGTAGACCTTTATTTAAATCTTCTGAACAATTAAGTCCAGCAAAATATGGGTTAAAAAGTTTCTAGAAATCTAAGATGCACGTTTGCAGACCATTATCAGCAGGTCTTAATAGAATGATATTATATGAGTGTTCTATGGGGTAATTTCTTTATTTACTGCAACCCATTGATCCTGAACAGTATGAAGGTTCTGAGCTAACCGCAAAGTGTTTCTTCTGTTGAACAAGAGGAAGTTCAGCCATAGATTGCCTGGCTTCCATCTCTTGGTTACTTGAGTGAGGTGGTTATGGAATGTTATCCTACAGGAAAGTTTTCTTATATTAGGAAAATAAAAAAGTGTTTGAGACAAATTCTGCTTGCATATTGAATTATATGAAACAAGCTTTCATTTTATTTTTATTGTAAGTTATGGAGAGACAGTTGTCCTAAGTAATATATTAAGGTAATTGAAAGGGTCATAAATATAAGAGATTATTGTGCTAAGACCTAAGCTGGTGACTTGCTTCCTCATAAATGAATTGGACCCCAATGACTGCTTGGTATATACAATGACAAGAATTGTGTTAGATGTAACCATGGGAGCAGAAACTTTTCCTGGTTCAGAGACAATGCTGTTTCATTTGAGGAAAATAACACTTTTATTACAGTTTAAGTATTTAAATGATAGAGGTTTACTGTTTTGAAAAAAAATAAGTGTCTAATGTCTACCTAACATTTTCCCTTTAGCTAAATAAACTGTTAGCTTTTATTTTCTTGATAAAGGAAGGTATTTATTAGATAATTCCTGAAATACTATGTTTTACACTATTTTTAAAGATTGTGACGTAATTTTAAATGTGAACAAGGCCCATATCATTATTACAAATCTTCTGTGTCATCCACATCTTGAAATGTCAGGAAAGCTTCATTAAAGGCAAACTTTCCTTCTCATCCCTCCCTGTATTTTCCCAATGCTCATAAAACTATTCCACATAGGCTATAAGTTTAATTTGACACATTAACAAAGTATCAAACTTTAAAATTTACCCATCAGCTCAAATTGAAAATCTTTGTGTGTCAAAGAAAATGTGGAAAATGACCTATTTATTTTTAAAATGATCCTGGAATATTGTATGTTGACTTTTTTTGTGCTCCAATGAATGTTTACTTATTCTATAAAGCACAATATTGGATTGTAATCATGTGATGAAGTTATATATGTTGTACCTTATGTTGCAAAGTTATAAATAAATTTGTGTTGCTAAAATATTAATTGGTGTTTTCAAAAAATTACTCATCTTTAAAAAAGCAGTCATAGACGAAAGAGATAAAGCTGTATGCCATTGGTTAAATTTTGCTGTCGTGCATTAAGTTTTGGATTTCAAAATACTCTGATTAGTTTGTGAGAATTAGTTTCATTTATATAACTACTTATTGTCAGGGATCTGCTAGGACTCTGACAATATCAGGGATCGAGTTCCCTTGTCACCTTTGGGGCTGACAATCAAGGACAAAATCCACAAGTCCAGCACAATCTAAACGGCTTTTCATTATCACCTACTATTAAACAAACTCTGCAAAACAATAATTATCGAAAGTCTATTACAATCCACAACATGTAAGAGAGGGAAGAGAGAAAGAGAGAGAGAGAAAGAGAAAGAGAGAAAAGAGATGGAGAGCCTGCCTTGGAGGCAGGCTAGGGAGGGGGACAGGTATCGGGGACATTAGTGGTGGGAGGTGGGCACTGGTGGAGGGATGGGTACTGGAACACTGTATGGCTTGAAACCCAAACAAATAAATTAATTAATTAATTAAAAAAAAAATCCCTGGCAAGAGATTCTCCCAGACCTCTAGCTCCTGACTAGATCTCTGACATATAACATGTCTCCCCTCCAAGTGGTGCCTTCTTCCCCAAGTCAGTTCCTTTCTCAAAAAAAACCACAAAGCCAGGGACCCAAGAACAAAAGGTTGTTAGTATTTGTGGGTCTGACTTTGCTAAATCAAAAACCAGGACTCTCATACAAATCTCCAGGTGAACCATACCTAGCCCAGGTGTAAACAAATGCTAATGTCAGGGTCAAGTTCCCTCTTCCCAGACCAACTCTTAAATAAAGCACTATGGAGAGGGGGCTGGTGTAGGAATCACACCTAAGAACAAAAGCATCTCAGGATGTATATGCATGGGAGGAACAATGACATAATATCAGACCATGAACTCCATGCAGCTAGATGGCTATCTCCAATACCCACAAGGTCCTTGTTCATTCTACCTTGCTTCAGAAAATTTTTTAGTGTTCTGTTCTCTGTTTACTGAAAGAATCTTGCTTGCCTGCCTGAGGGCAAACTAGTATGACTACTCATTTGATCTTTGCAGAGCTGATTTTAAAGTTGTCCCATCCCATAGCTAGGGTGGATTCCTCTCGATAATTCTAGTCCCATGAAGAGGACCTGTAGGGGATAAGAAGAAGGATGACCAAGCTAGACAGTGCTGGACTCATGGTAGAAATTATAACAATATTCCAAGAGTTATTAAAATCAAACTGTCTTATTCCTACCTGTCCCCAAAGCTCCTTTCGAATTTGCACAAGAGGGATCTCTTTAGTATAAGGCCCTGGCCAAAAGGCATGCAAATGGCCCTACTGCAAATACTTAGAGCCAGCTAGGGCTCGGTGTCGACCAACACGTAACTGTCACATTTCTCTACTGTGGCACTGTTCATGTTTAGGTCTGGATTGTTATAGGAGGCAGAAGGTTATTCTGCACTTTATAGAATGTTCAGTAGCATCCCTGAATTACTTCAAGCCAGATCTGTCTCTGGACATTGTGAAACTTCCCTGGGAGCTGGGGAAGTCGGAAATTACCCTTGGTTGAGGGTATGTGTCACAATGCACACACTGTGTTCTTTAAGATTCCAGCAACGCTGAGAACTAAGAAAAAGAGTCTTATGGAAAAATAATCTAGGTGTGAAATCATTGGCAGTAATTCATAAAGTTTAAAAGTTAAAGATCAGTGGTCTTTCAACCCAGGATATAAATGATTTGATTTTATGCAAATAAGGCATTGACAACCAAAAGCTCTTGATCCACTAAAATGAAAACATGAATACATTTACATATGTAAGATTGTGTCAATCAATAAGAAGCTAATGTAGAATAAAAGCAATCTATGGAGGGGGAGAGAGAACACAGTGGCACGCTCTTGCTTTGTGTTTGATTCACTGCATTCAATTCTCCCAGCATGTAAGGCCCCTGAGTCACACCAGGGATGATTGCTGAGGACAGAGCTAGGAGTAGTTCATAGTCATTGACTGTTAAGGCCCAAATACCAACCACCAACCCAACAAAAACAACAAAAAAATCTCTAGGAAGCAGAGGCATGTTTTATTGAAAAGTTATTGCAAGAATTGTGAAGGAAAGGAAATGTTTTTATTGCCAGCGGGAATAGTTAGGGAGACTATTACAAAAGTACATCAGTTCTGTAATGGAGAGGGTTAGGCCAAAGGGGCTTCCTTTGAGGGAGAATTTAAAGTGTCCAAGAGGGAAAATCAACTGTGGGGAAGTAGGGTGGAGAAGATGCACCAGTGGAGGAGATGACCAGTAGGTGAGAGAGTACTTTATCCTGAGCACTGTCTGGACAGTCCAAGCAATCCCAGGCACTGCAGTGTCCACATGGTATGGCATCCTCAGGCCCACACATTGAACTTCCAACATGGCTGAGAACTAAGGGGTCTAGAATATCCTGAGCAACTCTTTTTTTTTTTTTGCTTTTTTGGGTCACACCCGGCAATGCTCAGGGGTTTCTCCTGGCTCTTTGCTCAGGAATCACTCCTGGCGGTGCTCAGGGGACCATATGGGATGCCGGGGATCGAACCCAGACCGGCACAGGCCGGCCACGTGCAAGGCAAACGCCCTACCCGCTGGGCTATCGCTCCGGCCCTCCTGAGCAACTCTTAAGATCCCAGGCCAAATGCCCATCCTCAGTATCTTATATTCAGTCTTGCTTGCCCTGGTGTCTTCCTTGTTCTTCCCGCTGAACTCTTCAACGATGATCTTTGATTAAATTCTTACAAGCAATTATTTATTTGCTTTTGGAAGATCCCACCAATTCATCCTTATCTCCTTTACTTTTTAAATATATCTATGTGATTAAATATATATAAATATATATAGTTTATTGTCAATCCTCAATCCGCCCAGAGCCTCACAACAAGCCAGACGACCCCCCCACACACACACTCTACGGGCGCCACCATTTTCCACATTTGGACTTCCCTCTCATCAGAACTTCACCCAGCCGACCAGCCCATCATAGCCCAGATCATCGACACACACCCTGCAGCAGTTTTTTCCTCAATCCGGCCCAGAACTCCACCCAGCCGACCAGCCCATCACAGCCCAGATCATCTACACACACCCTGAAGCAGTTTTTTCCTCAATCCGGCCCAGAACTCCACCCAGCCGACCAGCCCATCACAGCCCAGATCATCGACACACACCCTGCAGCAGTTTTTTCCTCAATCCGGCCCAGGTATGCTGGTCCAGAGACTCTCACACATGGGGCAGAGCTGTTCCTTGCTCTCCCTGTGCACAGCCGTTCATGAGGCAGTCGGGAGGCATAACGGGTCTAGCCCTGGCCCACCACCCCAGCAGAGCCTCACAACAAGCCAGATGCCTCCCCCACTCTACGGTGCTGCCATTTTCCACATTTGGACTTCCCTCTCATCAAAACTCCACCCAGCCGACCAGCCCATCACAGCCCAGCTCGCACGGCCGCTTGCGGCACGGTTCATCAATAAATGCTTTATTTGGAGGTGCTTAAAAGAGTATGCCTCCCGCACGGCAAGCCTGGCATGCTGCTCGTGTTGTATTTGATATGCCAAATACCAGTAACAATTATATTAGGTCATTCCCATGACCTAATATAACGGTTTGAGGCTCTTTATGTTCCTGTAGCAAGCTGATGCCCTTGGCTCTACTGGCATGAGACAGGACATATGGAGATATTACTGGTGCCCGCTCTAGCAAATAGATGATGAACGGGAAGATCGTGATCGTGATATAGTTTATTTATATCATATATCATATATCTTATATCATATATCATCACATATCACATATTGTATATCACATATTACATATCACATATCACACAACGCATATTACATATTATATGTTACATATTATATATTACATATCACATGTTATATATTACATATCATTTATCCTATATCCTATGTCTATATTCTATAGAGTTTATTGAATCACCATGAGATACACAGTTACAAAACTGTTCATGATTGGGTTTCAGTCATATAATATTCCATCAGCCATCCCTTAACCAGTGTACATTTCCCACTATCAATGTGGGAGTTTCCCTCCTGTGCCCTATGCCCAGCCTACCTCCATGGAGGACTCTCTCTCTCTTTATATATATGTATTTATCTATCTATATATGTATATGTATTTATCTCCCTCCCTCTTTTGGACATTATGGCCTGTAGTACAGATACTGAGAGGTCATGATGTTTTTAGCATTTCCTCCTTTCAGCGCTCAGTTCTTGACCAGAGTGATCATTTCAACTATCATTGGCATAGTAGTTCCTAACTGCCCACTCCTCCACCACCATCACTTATGGCAGACTCAAATCATTACTTTTGAAACTGTCTTCTCAGCTTGCCTATTTCTGAAGAAGAATGTATCAGGGACTTCAAATTTTACCAGGATATTATGAGCACAAAATAACACAGGTGTAAAATTGTTTTCTGGCAGATGGTGTTGTCTCTCAGCTGGATGCCTGACCCAAATCTAGACACACATAATGCATCCTTATCCTGTAATATTACCAACAACAGTGTAAGACACCTGAGAGGATCAAGAGTTTCTCTATAGCAGAGGAAAGCAAAAGGGATTTTCATTATTGAAGATGAAATGCAAATGGACAAAACCAGGAGGCTCTCCAGTTTTTTTTTAATTTTTATTATACCACCATGAGATATACAGTTACAAAAGTGTTCATATTTGGGTTTCAGTCACACAGTGTTCCAGCAACCATCCCTTCATCAGTGCCCATTTCCTACCACATATGTCCCATGATTTCCCCCCTCCCCAGTCTGCATCTATGGCAGGTAATTTTCACCTCTTTCTCTCTCTTTCTCTCTCTCTTCCTTCTTTTTATATGCTGTGGCATGCAATACATAATTGTTAGAGGTTATCATATATATCCTTTGCCTAATTTCAATTCTCAGTTCTATGCTGGTATTATCATTTACAATAATTACTAGTACACTGTTCCTTTCTCTGTATTACCTAGCCTCTGACTCACAGACATTTGCAGTAGGTTCTACCCACTGATAAGACCTCCTGAGCCAGATTTTATCTGACCTTGGATATTGGTATCATGCTATTTTTTATGTCAGGCAAATAAATGCAGTCATTCTATATCTGCCTCTCTCCTTCTGGCTAATTTCACTCAACATGATCCTGTCCATGTCCATCCATTTATAGGCAAATTTCATAACTTCATTTTTCCTAACAGCTGCGTAGTATTCCATTGTATAGATGTATCAACGCTTCTTTATCCAGTCATCGATCCTCGGACACTGTGGTTGTTTCCAGATTCTGGCTATTGTGAATAATGCTGCTATGAACATCTACGCCACATCTACACCACATCTACCCCACATCTACGCCAGCACTTGTTGTTGCTCTTTTGGATATGTGCCAGTCTCTGTGGTTTAAGATGATATCCCATTGTTGTTTTGATTTGCATCTCTCTGATGACTAATGATGATGAGTATTTTTTCATATGTCTTTTGCCATTTGAATTTCTTTCTTGTCAAAGTTTCTGTTCATTTCTTCTCCCCATTTTCTGATGGGGTTGGCTATTTCGTTTTTGTAAAGTTCTACAAGTGCCTGATATATCATGGATATTAAACCCTTATCAGATGGGTATTGGGTGAATATTCTTTCCCATTCTAGGACTCTCCTTGTATCTTTGTTACTGTTTCTTTTTGAGGTGTGGAAGTTTTTTTAGTTTCATGTACTCCCATTTGGCATATTTGATATGCCAAATACCAGTAACAATTATAGACCTGATTTTCATGACCTGATGGAATGGTTTGAGGCTCTTTATATTCCTGGAGCAAGCAGGTGCCCTTGGGCTCTACTTGCATGAGACAGGTCATATGGAGATGCTACTGGTGCCGCTCGAGCACATCGATGATGAACGGGAAGACAGTGATACAGTGATACAGTACTCCCATATATTTATCTTTGCTTCCAGTTGCTTTGTTAATGGTGTTTCATCTTTGAAGATGCCTTTTCTTCAATGTCATGGAGAGTTTTTCCTATAATTTCTTCTACATACTTTATGGATTCAAGTCTGATGTGGAGATCTTTAATCCATTTTGATCTGATTTTTCTACATGGTGTTAGACAGAGGTCCAAGTTCTTTTTTTTTAACATGTAGCTGCTCAGTTTTCCAAGCACCACTTGTTGAAGAGGCTTTCCTTACTCCAATTCATACATTTTGCCCCTTTATTAAAGAATAAATGATCATGTATTTGAGGATGCATGTCAGGATACTCAACTCTATTCCATAGGTCCACAGGTCTGTTTTTATTCCAATACCATGCTGCTTTAATTACTACTGCTTTGTAGTACAATTTGAAGTTGGGAAAGGTGATGCGTCCCATCTTCTTTTCCCCAATGATTGCTTTAGCTATCCATGGGGGCTTATTGTCCCATACAAATTTCGGGAGTGTTTCATAAATTAATAAAATATATTATAATTAATAAAATAAAAAATAAAAAAGAATGTCATGGGTATTCTTATAGGGACCTCATTGAATCTGTATAAAACTCTAGAGAGTATTACCATTTGACAACGTTGTTTCTCCCCAATCCATGAGCAGGGAATGTGTTTCCATTTCCTTGTGAGCTCTTTTATTTCTTTAGGCAGGGTTTTACAGTTTTCTTTTGCACAGGTCCTTCACTTTTCATTAAGCTGATTCCTAGGTATTTGATTTTCTGTAGCACAGTTGTGAATGGAATAGTTTTCTTAATAACCCTTTCTTCTCTTTTGTTATTTGTATATAGGAAATCCACTGACTTTTGGGTATTGATTTTGTGCCCTGCCATTCTACTCTAGGTATCTATTGTTAGTAGAAGATTTTTGGTAGAGAGTGTAGGGTTCTCTAGGTATAATATCATGTCATCTGCAAATAGTGATAACTTGACTTCTTCCTTGCCTATCTGGATGCTCTTTAATGTCCTTTTCTTCTCTGATTGCTATGACAAGTACTTCCAGTACTATATTGAATAAAAGAGATGAGAGTGGGCGACTTTGTCTGTCCCAGATCTTAAAGGGTTCTCCAGTATTAAGTTTCCTCATTTCTTCTTGCTACATGCACCTTGAGGCACCTTGAGTGACATTACTCCTGCCTGAGATTTCAAACACAGGACAACTGTTCAAAAAAGTCAGTATATAGGGTCTAAAGCAATAGTACAGTGGGGAGGGCATTTGTCTTCCATGTAGCTGATTTGGGTCCAATCCCTAATTTCCCATATTGTCTCACTTGCACCACCAGGAACAATTCCTGAGTTCCAGGAGTAAACCATGAGAATAGCCAGGTGTGACCCAGAAAACAGAAAATTTAAACAATTAAAATAAATAGAAAGCCAACAACATATGTCAGGTTTAGGGGCTGGGTGATAGGGACAAACAGATTGCAAAGGGGTCTTGCAGCAATGATATAGCAGGTAGGGTATCTATGTTGCATGCGCCTAACTTGGGTTCCATCCGCGGCATCCCATATGGTCCCCCTTCAGGACCACCAGGAGTAATTTCTGAGTGCAGAGCCTGGAGTAACCACTGAGCATTGCCAGGATTGACCCAAAAGACAAAAAACTAATGCACAAACAAAAGCACAAACAGGTTGCAAAGACAATAATGCAGGAATATAGATGAAGAGTCTCACACTTGAGTGGTAAGTAACACTGTGGACACAATCACAACTGTCCATTAACAAGTAATAGGAGGGGGCTGGGAGGCGAAGGAACTTTAAGCTGGAGGTGACAGGGATGGGAGTAGAGTCATGAGCAACTTTACATCAGTACCAGAAGCGTGAACCCAAGTACTTAAAGTAGTATCACTTTTTTTTAATAATGGACCAAATGTCCACCTAATACTGAAGAGTTGGCCTTCATTTTTTTAATTTGTTTATATATTTATTATTGAATTACTATGAGACACAGTTTCAAAGCTGTTCATGATCGGGTTTTCGTCATACAGTGTTCCAACAACAATTCCAACAGTGTACATTACCACCAGTGTCCCCAGTTTGCCCCCCCCACCCTTAACCCCTTCCTCACAGCCTGTCATTATGGCAGACACTTTCTCTCCTCCCTCCCTCTCTCTCTCTCTCTCTCCTCTCTCTCTCCTCTCTCCTCTCTCTCTCTTCTCTCTCTTTCTCTCTCTCCCCCTCCCACTTTTGGCCATTATGATTTGCAATACAGATACTGAGAGGTTATCATGTTTGTTCCTTTACCTAATTTCAGCACACGGTTCTTATCTAAAGTGATCATTTCTACCTATCTTTGCCATAGTGGTCCCCTCTCTATCCCAACTGCCTCCCCCCACCACACACACACACACAGATCTTGAGGCAGGCTTCCAACCATGAACCAATTCTCCTTGCCCTTGTTTCTACTCTCCTTGGGTATTAGTCTCATACTGTGTGTTTTTTTTTTTTTTGTATCCCACAAAGGAATTCAATTTTACAAAAGAAAACTCAGCAGCATTTAAAAGGCATAAAACCACCAACTGCACACAATATGTGTCTAACAAAGTTCAAGTTAGACTAGCTGTTTCTTCCTTTAGTTTTTGGCACCAGGGTATTTGGATGAAGATTTAAACTCATATTCAGGGGTGTTGTTGTAAAAGCTCAACTTCTGTTAAGTTGCCTGCCTTGTGAGCCAGAAGTTCAAATATTTATGTGTCCTCCAGCATTTCATTGATAGCTACAGAAAGATCCTATCCAATTCCATTTTGCTTTTTAACATTAAAAAATGTGGTTAACCTCATATATGAGATTATTACCCACTGGAATGTCCTACAAATTACTCTCTACTAGTGAGAAGGGAAAACATGACTTCAACATGAGGCACAAAATCAGTTTTTTTGAATAGGCTTCAGTCTATTAAGAAAATGAAATTTAGACAATGACTTTTGGGATGTTTCTATCTCTTAGCCACTGTAGTTGAGGCTGTTTCAAGCACGGATGACTATGTGCCTTTTCCAAATCTTTATTTCTTAGGATATGTACAAAAGTGGAAATACTGAAATGTAAGGTAGAGGTAGATAAGTGTTCAATTTTTTTGAGAAAACTCCATGCTACTTTCCATAGTGACCTTGTAAACTACAATTCCTCCAGAGTGTATAATGATCCCCTTTCCCTGCATCCTCTATGCTATATAAAGGCCTTTTAGTTCTTCCTAAACTGCTGGAGAATGAGTTTTGATGCCCTGGGAATTTATTCTTCCTTCATTCTAGGTTTTTTTAAACAGACATAGAAGTTTTAACATCTGCCACTCAGCAATTCAAATGTACTTTACATTTAAAAACAGCAATTATAATGTTTCAGAGAAGAAATATCTCTTTAATTACAGTAAAAGATGCCTTTAAAATGACATCAATAATCATACAGTAGAATTTCTATATATTTCCATATGTGACACTAAAGGAATTAGTAGCTCTAGATTTCTATGCCCTTAAACCTGTTAGTGTTTGGCTAAGCATTTCTTGATATATAGGCCTTGATAGGTTCAGTGTCCAAATCACAGGAAAGAAAACCAAGAAAAGGAATTCAGTATAATTTCTTCAATATTGAGTGTCCCACATGCTTAGCTATTCATTTCACATACGTGTTTTTGGTACCAGGAGTATCAAGCACTCCAATAGACCAAGAAATGCAAAGAATAGCAAAGTCCCTGGCATTTTAGAATTTTTCATCATATGACGTTGACAGCTGGTGAACCCCAGTAATAAAATACACATACATGATTATACAGCACCAGTAACAAATGTGGGAAAAAGACATAGTTTGAAAAGTAAAATGAGGATTAAACGATGATGGAGAGGATTAATTTAAATCCTGCCTTGGCTCAAAAATTCTAGGATCTCCTATAGTTTAAATGTGAAAGCTTCTGAAGATTTCATAAATGATCATGTGAAATAGATCCTGACATCTTATTATTAAATATAAGCATGTGGTTCTGTTCTTAAAAGATAATGAGTAACTAAATAGTTTATCAATAGTACAGTGGGTAAGGTGTTTGCCTTGGATATGGCCCACCTAGGTTCAATCCCTGGCATCCCATATGGTCCCATGAGCACTGCCAGGAGTAATTCCTGAGCACAGAGCCAGGAATAACCCCTGAGCATCACTGGGGTGAACCCCCCAAAAAAATGCTAAAAAATAAAAATAGTCTCAATCACATAAGGAAAATAAAAACATGATGTGTTTTAAATTACTTCTAACTACAAAGCAACTGTGTTTTGTAAGATTACTTTTGTAATATATAATACATCTAAGACAGATGCTATACTTTCTAGTCACTTTTGTTGTTATAATCTCCTCCAGTCCCACGCAATATATAGACTTTCTCTTATAGGTCATTTAAAGCCTGACCTCTCTTCTAAGCACCTTCCAGTTTCTGGACTAAAGAGCTAGAAGTAGTTGGAATAATTGAAAAACAAAAATGGAAGAGGTATAGAGAAAATAAATATATGAAAATATCAATGTAGGTTTTGAGATAGGGTCAAAACTAAAACAAAAAGCCAGGTATGACCCTCAAACAAAATGCAACAACAAACAAATAATATAGAATACAGAAGGAAATGGAAAACATGCTTTGGGATTGGTTTAAACAAAAAATGTTGAAGACTTCAAATCTGTAAGATGATGGATAAATTCAAGCCAATGTGCACCATGAAGGTTATTTTGAAGGTGAGTTACTCAGACCTTCTATTATTCTAGCATTCTTTTAAAGGGAGTCAGGGCATTAGGCCACCCAGGGATGTTCAAGGCTTACTCCTGGCTTTTTGATTTTATGCTCAAAGATATCTGCTGTGCTTCTTGGGGACCACATGTTTTTCCAGTGATAGAAACAGCATCAGCTTCATGCAATATAAGCACCTTACTTATCCACTGTACTATCTCCCTGGCCCTATTTTTGATATTCTAAATATAAGCTATATTTGAATAATCTGATTCACAACAAACTTTGGATCAGTGCAAGACATAAAATCTTCTCTGTTCCTGAAAGGAAAGCACAACTGAATGAATGAGTATTGGTTTGGGTTAAAAGATTCTAGTCTTAAACTTCACTTGGCACTGAATATCTGTGCATCTCTGAGAAACCCATAAGACTTCCCAGCACATTAAACTATAAATGAAGCATAATTATATTTTTATTTAGATGTAGAGATAACTCAACACAGGTAGAGTTCTTGCAATGCATTCAGCCAACTGAAATTCAGTATTGACACCCCATAAGGTTCCCAACACTCCCTTGACAGGAGTGATCTGTGAGTGTAGAACCAGTAGTAAACTCAGAGTAGAGCTAGCTGTAGCCCTAGTATCTATATTTCTGTCTATCTATCTCTTTATTTCAGGATATAGGTATTCAGCTTTACAACATTCTGATACATGCTTTATAATTATTGTGACCCTCACCCAAGATATGTGTCAATGTGATTTGCAAATCTTTCACGCTATTTTAAATGGTCTTGTAAACTGATAGCTGCTTAAAAATGATACATGAGTCTGCAGAGAGAAAGTTTTAAAAAGCCTAATGTATTTATAAATACTTGCTTTCACTCAGGTAAAGCATGCTTATGACAGGTGATTCTCAGGGGAGATTCAAGTTCCACATTCACAGGTCCATGAATAAAGCTTAAATTAAGGGTATTCAACTTTGACTTGAAGTATAGTTGCTAAGATCTTGGAGAATACAAATAAGTATTTCTAGATGAAACTTTTCGCAAATCTTCTTTATTTATACTTTGATTATTTATATTCTCCACATCTCATATCTTTGCGTCGGGGAGCCACTTGGGTCCACAACAATATCAGGAAACGAGTTCCATTCTGCCTCCAAAGCCGGTGGTTAATGGATAAAAAAGTCAGGAGTCCAGCACAGTTTTGAAAGGCTTTACTCTCACTGGTTCTGGTATACAATCCAGTAACAGAAAAACTCCAGACTTTAGCTTCCTAGCTGGGCCCCAGACACACATAGATTTAGAATCCTAGGCCAAGATGGCTGCTACCACATACTAGGGCCTAACAGGGAAGAGAACAGAAAGGAGAGGAGAGGCAGAGAGCAAAGAGGGGTCAAAATGTCCAAAGAGCCTTTTCTCCTTTCTCCTATCTTATTTTATAGATAGAAGCCTGCCAAAATCTTCCAGTTCGGCCCATGCTGGGCTGGGCTATCTAGAGAGGAAGCCAGGCAAGTGACTGTATTGAATTGCAGATCTTCAGGTGGGCCCTTTGGCTCAAGATTCAGAATGCCAGAGCTGACTCCCTGAGATAAGATCTCTCTAGCAGAGTGTATTTCAGCTGCATCTCTGAACCAGAATGTAATTTGTAGAGAATGGCATTAATACTTGTTACCATGAATATATAGCCAACTGATTCCAGACTCTAGATCTCACTAAGGTCCGAAACCCATCAGAATAATTCACTTGGCAATACTTCTGAATCAGAGACATGTCAGTTTGCTGGGAGGCACACTGGCATGCCTCTTTCAACTAGAAGAACTGATTACATTATGGTTGATCCAACATGGCCAAGTTCTCTTGGAATATTACACATATGTCCCTCACAGGGACCCATGGAAATAGGAAGAGTATTGCACTAGAGCAAGCAAAATTCATAATATTCATAGTAAGAATATTTATGCCATATAAAATTATGAAGTCAATCCAGTTCTGCCCAAACTCCCATTATGTTTGCTCTGGAGATTCCTTAAAGGCAGGGAGCGGTTCTTCACATAAGTTAAGTGTAGCAGGAACCTAAGGCTCAGTAGGGCGCGTCATCCAACAGCTCTGCTCTGTATCAATCGAGATCTTTGCATTACTTTGAAATTATGCACAGTGAAACAATTATATAATCCTACTTCTGTATGGCATAATTAATTATGGTCTGGCTTCTGTGATCTTAGAAGAATCTTAGAAGTCAGATTTTAGATAGTCTGTACTCTAACCAGAATAGTTCTTGCCATTTTCTACAATTGACCCGTGATCTTGGGAACCTACCCTGGTTGTTTTCTCAGGCTGGAATAAACATTCTTCTGCCACGGACACTTGATACTCTTCTACTGTGTATTTGACCCATTCAGTCACTTCAAATTTCTGAACTTGCATCTATTATCTTATAAACATATCCTCAGTCTCTATTGGAAGAAAATAAACATTCTCATCCTCCAGATATTGATTATTACAAAACCTACATTCAAATAATCACCTTTCTAGGGGTTGTTTTTGACAACCATTTTAAAATATTTTAACTTTTGTTTAAAAAGTACAAAGTTTATAAGCTTAATTAAATATTTCCCAAAGAATTATCTTGCTATCATTTTATAAATTAAATTCATTTAAGCCAGGCATCTCTCCTCTACTAACCAGGAGATCTACACATCGATTACGTTGAATTCCCAGTAATTTACCATGGAATAATGTTTGATCCATTTGAGTAAGTGATCATAAGACTTCAGGGCGCTAATAAGAATTGGCCATAATTAACATCCGTATTTATTTTTTTGACATGATTCCAAGTGAAATTTAAGATGATTTTGTATTTTACTAGTTTCACTAGTAATTTGGTCAAAACTCCCCATCTCACTATTACCTAAAATTCAAATTTAGGAGGTAGTATAGACCAGAGTGTATCAAACTTTAGCCTCATATAAATCACCTGGTACCTTTCAGATTGGTGAAATTAGCAACAAAATTAAAGATTCCCATTCAATAGGTATAGGATGAAGATCAAAATTCTGCAGCTATAGCTAATAAGCTCCCAGACAATGCCTATGTTAGATTCTAAATATAAAGATAGTAGATGACGTATGTAAGGCTGAATAGTTATATTGAGTAGAAGATTTAAATGGATGCATTAATATATTCTATTATTTTTAATAGCATGGCGCCCCAAACTGTGCCAAATCAAGTAAGTTTGAACCATTCCTTTTTATTAGATACCGAGTCATAGCAACTTGACCCATATCTGGGAGCAGCCAATGGGATGGTGAGGTCTCTACTAGAGTTTCCTAAGAACAGAGGAATTAGTTAGATGAAAAAGATAACATAGAAAACATGCCTGTCACCGCAACTATTTACCATCAACTTGCATCTATCTGATCTTTATGGAATGTGAGCCTCCAGATAAAATCTAAAAAATGTTTTATAGGAAGTATGTGAGTCAAAGGAATAAAAGTTCCAAGTAACTTACTATGATCTAAATTTCCAACTTTGAAAGTTCTAGAAAAACCCACGTATGGCTGTTAAAAAGCAAGTATTCATAAATGCTTCCTGAATAAATGATTTACAAAATAAATGGTTTTCCTTGAGACTTAGGTATACTTAAGGTAGTCCAGATTAAAAATAAAAATAGTAAAGTTTGTGCTTACATGAAATATCCAGGAATTCCTAGAAATAGGAGTAATTTGCAATTAAAACCTTTCAGGATACCAAGAGATAGAACTGAGGTAAGATGTCTGTCTTACATGCAACAGAACTGGGTTTGAATCCCAACACCAAGTATGATGTCCCAGGAGTGAGTGATCCCTGCTAGCAAAGTCAGGAATGTGGACACCACACACACACACACACACACACACACACACACACACACACACACGCACACCAAAATGCAGTGGACTGTGGTTATTAATATTGACCTTATTTTAGTTATAAATAGAATATTTTTGAGTTCACTTCTTTAGTAGAGTCAAAATACATTGTTTTAAATGAGTAGTAACTCTTAATGAAAGCAGAGGAGTGTAAGGGAAGTTGGGTAAGATTTTGAAGCAAGAATTTAAGGCCGCAAATCTCTTATTATCACTAGCTAGGTCACTTTGGGGCAGTTACTTAACTTTTTTAAATTCCAAAGATTTTGTAAAGCTTAAAAGGAACCTGTATAAATCATTTGCCCATACTAGATATTAATAATAATGTCTTTACTTTTAGTCTTTTCTTGAAAATGTCTGTACTTTTCCTTTCTTTCAGTTTCAACAACTTTAAAAATGCATCCAAATCCCAACTTAAAGTTTTAGTCAAGTAGGATGATGGTAACATAAGTGATGAAATATTTGGGAAAACTTTATTCTGAAAATAAGCATCTCTGTTGCATAACAACTCCAGGTTAGAAGAATATAAGTCCTTTCAGTGTCCCTAACTTCATCTTTAGAAAATTGATGTAGGAGCAAAAATTATTTACACATGTCTAAATAAAAAGCAAAGATTTTTTTTAAACATATCTTTCCAAAGATGAGGCAAGAAGCTTGGGGCAATTAACCAATAAATTTTGTTGTAATTTAATAAGCAAAAGAAAAGATAATCCTTTTATATTTTCAAAGTAGGCCATTATCAGATTATTTTTAATACAAGTATGACAACATAATTAAAAGGTTTTATTATTATTTAGAGAATGCAAAAGTGCCAAATATGCATATAACTTTCCATTCAACTTTTACTCTGACCAACTCTGATGTAGTTGCTAATAATTACTCTGGTAAACATAATTCACAAAGCAGATCATCCCAGAACAATGATATATTTCTTTTCCTCAGCCATATCACACACTGGTGCTCATCTAGCATTCCTGAAAATAATTATTAAGAATCAATATGCTATATTTCAATTGAGAATCAACATGGGATGTTTCAATAAAGTGAATACTAAAGAATTCACTTTAAATACTGAAAAGCATATTTACAAATTAGTCTTTTTCAATTAAAAAGCACTAAAGTTAAAGAATTTTTTACATTGGCAAGTGTTAAATTTCCGATGTAAAAATATAGCCTATAATGGATCGTCAATAAACAAGGAAAAGCTGACAGCTCCAAAATTTCCATACAAGCCATCTTTTAGTAAGGAAGAAGCTGTTGTTAAGCAAATGCATTTCCCCCAAAGGAGAGAAAAGTGCCTGTACCAAGCCAACCAACCTTTCTCTTCTGCTAGCATAAAAGAACTCCTGGAGGAGCAGCAGCAGCAAGTAGAAACTTGGAGAAATATCCCGAGGTTAGAAGTCAAAGAACATCTTGGCAATTCCAGGGATACTATTAACTCCCCCTACAGCAAAAATAGAGCCTTCCATACCCTCCACTCCATCCCACTAGAAACTGTAGGTCAGCTTCATGTTGAACCTAGAAAGTGAGGCACTTTGGGGTTTTAAGGTGAGATTTAGAATTTCCCAGACTAGCAAGACCATAGGCATTCTTCACTAGTTAATCAAACTTTCAGGAAATGTTTAAAATATGTCTGTGAGTCATTAAGTCTTGTTTGTGATTGGCAACACTTTTCTGGCATGGTAAAAACATTAAGATCAAAGACACAGTGAAGGAACAATCATTAAACACATATTTGTGTTTTTCCAACAACAAAGATGCTGATAATTTTAAGACCCTGTAATTCAAGAAGGTTGGCGGTTCCATAGCTCAAAGCAAACTAGAGTTAATCTCTGCCATGGATACATTTAAAGATATTCTGAAGTGGTCAGTATTCCCTAAAGAAGAGATTGAAAATTGGTGCTAAAGTAATGGATAATGTAATCTACTTAATTAGTCTATCATTCACTAAAGAATTTTATCATGTGAATCACGATAGAATTTTATGCAAATCGTGACAGATTTTATGGAAAATCTCTGTAAAGGAAGATCTCTGATAGAACCAGTTTGAGAGATAATGATTGCTTCTTGAAGGTAGTAGTTCTCTGTGGGCACAAAAAATGTCCTCAAAATACTTTGAAATTTAATCCAAAGTTAGTCCAAAGTTGACCAAAAGTTAATGAAGACTTTTGGAAAAACAGGCCAAAGAATTTTCTGACCCTATCTCTCTTTCATGAAAGCTTTCCATGACTCTAGACAAACGAGGCAAAAAATAAAGTGCTGCATCATAGAGATATTTTTAATAAAGGGTTTAAAGAGAGTATAAGCATAAATACATTGTCTTGCATGTGGCCAACTCAGGTTTGTTCTTACATACTGCATAGATTTTCCAAGCACCACCAGGAGTGACCCCTGAGTTCAGAGCTAGGCATAGCCCAAATACCATGTTTCCACTCTCTCCTCAGAAATTTTTTGAAAGATGAAAGATTGGAGGAAAGACAAAGATGCTTTGCTGCTTTAATGTTCACACAGCAAACTACAACCCCAAAGCCACATCATCTGTCATCTTCCCTCAAGTGGTGCAGATTCTGGAAATGGGCAACACTTTCTTGTATCTGAGGGCCATGGTCAACAGGGGTGAGAACACTTGTCACCCTGCCTGCATCCTTAGAAGCAGCAGCATGTAACTGTTGGGTTTTCCCATCACCACTCATTGAAGAAGCTTTCCTTGCTCTACGTCACATACCTTGCTCCTTTATCAAAGATTAGGTTATCATTTATTTGAGGTTCTGCATCAGGATATTCAACTCTATTCCATTGGCTGGCAAGTCTGTCTTTATTCCAATACTGTGCTGTTTTAATTACTACCGCATGACCCAATCCAAATATGAACATCTTTGTAATTGTATAGCTCACAGTGGTATAATGAAATATTAAAAGATGTTTAAAAAATTAAAAAAAAATAAACTGGGAAGATGAGAAAGATCTACCACCTTAGAGAAGCAATCACCATCTCTCAAACTTGTTCTATCACTAGAAGAGAGGATTTCCTTCGATTCTGAACTTTCCCATAACTTCCCATCTTCTTTTTTGCAAGGATTGCTTTAGCTATTCGTGGGGTTTTAATGTTCAGTAGGAAATTCAGGAGAGCCAGTATGTGGAGTCAGGGGTGGTGGAGGGAAACAGGAGACACTGGTAGTGGGAAATGACCACTGCTGGAGGGATGGGTATTGGAACATTGTATGACTGAAACCCAATCACGAAAGCTTTGTCATTGTGTATCTCTTGGTGATTCAATAAAAATAAAAAGGCTAGGATAATGGAAAATTCAAATAATTTTAAAATATGTTACAACAAAAAAAGTGACAGCAATTCTAATAAGTTCAAAGCACCTAAGCTGATTTACTGAATATGGGACCCCCAGGAGGGCAGACGGGTTTTGGGAGTGGGCCCGTCACCTCTGGGGGTCCCGGAAGCAGCCGGGAAGAGACTTCGCCCATCACACTAGCCACCATTTTCGCTGTCCCGACTCTGGGAAACTGCCTCACGACCAGATTAACAGAGCAAAACCAGTTCGAGCCCAGGTCGCGCGCCGCAAGCAGCCATGCGGTTCATTAAAATAATGGAAAAAGTAATGTCTTTTAATGCACTGCATTCCACGAAGAGCAGGAAAGTTTGGCGGGAGGGAGAGATAAGAGAGGAGAGAAATGACATACAGAACTTGCCAAATAGTTGAGGTGTGGAAGGGGGAGGGAGGTCGGGACATTGGTGATGGAAGATGGGTTTGGGTGGAGGGATGGGAAATAATAAAATAAAATAAAATCGAAAAAATACAATAAAAAAGAAACCCCTGAGCATCCAGAAATAAAAAGATGTTTAAATATATAAAGTGATTAGATAAGATAAATTTCCCTGGTAATGATTTACATTTGTGTAAGAATATGTTTTCTGTGATTGTTTCTATATATGCATGTGTAATACATGTTCATGAGAAAATAATTTTAAAATGTATATTATAAATAGGCTTATAAAACCTGTCTCTGTGGGGAAAAGTTGGTCAGGCTAGAATAAGTGGGTATTTAACAGTGTATTATTCTTAAAGTTTCCAAGATGAGATAAGTATTGGATTTGCTTGCAATGTAGCTAACTTTGATCTTCATTTTTTCCAAAGCTAATGCTGAATATGAATAAAATTGCCATTCTCAACCACTGGGGAAAAAAAAAGTGCCTAAGCTGATTTAAAGTTTTTTGGCTTGATCCATTTCAAACATGTTCCTTACCTCCCATGCCCCAGCCAGTTTCCAGCCAAATATCTTCTATTAGTGAAAATGGAGTATACTCATAGAATTTCTCCAAAATACTCCATTAGTTCCTGGTTAGTGCTCTCACATTCTGTCTTTACTCATTTTATTGCTCAGATCTCACAGCATACTGAAAGACTACCTTCCTTTAGTGTCTCTCTCAACTTTGAATCGTCACTTTTTTCTGGTCTCTCTCAGTTTTCCCAGAGTTTTCCAGGCCAGCCCTGGGTTTAGAATGTGCCTTCTCTATACGTTTTGGGGTACTATAAGAGGAAATACCACTGTCACAGTACAGATGGCTATAATGCTCCCCAAAATTTGTTGGACATTTGCCTTTGATTATTAGTTGAGTTATAGCCTTTAATAGTCAATTGATTTGCTAACATTCAGACATTAAGCAATGCCAGTAGTATATATATATATATATATATATATATATATATATACACTGCAGGTTATATATATATATGTATATATATATATATATATATATATATATATATATATATTTTTTTTTTGCTTTTTTGGGCCATACCCGACAATGCTTTAGGGGGTTACTCCAGGCTCTGCACTCCTGGCTTTGCTCAGGGGACCATATAGGATGCAGAGGATCTAACCCAGGCTGCCTGCAAGGCAAATGCCTGCCCTTTGTGCTATAGCTCTGCTGCCCCCCCCCGCCAGGAGCAATTCTTGAGTACAAAGCCAGGAGCCTAAGCATTGCTGGGTGTGACCCAAAGAAACAAAAAAAAATCAAGACCAGAATATTAATCTGGGAAGTCCACAGTCAATCACATAATATATGGGTATAAGGAAGCCTGCAAGTTTAGGTCAGAAACATAGTTTAGGAAGAGCTCATAGATGTTAATACAACAGAAATACAGGAAATCTGAACCTTTTTTATTGGCCCATGAGCTTATATTGGCTACTATATGTCTTGCCTCTTTGAACAGAAATTAACTTGAAACCTCCTAACATAGTTAAATTTCTAAGTTCAGTATGTATCTATGTACACATAGATGCTCGTGGTAAAGTTTTTGCAACTGTATGTTTTCTTAAGATACTTGCTTCCAATTCTATATGTATTTTCTTCTATTTTTACCCTTTTCTTTCATATCCAACCTAAAAATACCTTGAACACATTTAAAATAATGCTGGAAATTTTTTTCAGATATTCAGTGCCTTGAAATATAAATACATGCATTAGCTCAAATGTTTAAGCAAATATTCAAATTTATTCTCAATATAGGCCATACACATTTCCCGAGGAAGTCAGTAGATCTTGAGTGGGAGGGAACACATTTGAAAACTGAAGGTTTTGTACAGAAATGGGGCAAAGGGCCTTTCTGAAAGCAAGGAGCTGTCCTTATTCTCTATAAGAGGGATTATAGGAGCCATACCATCTTTCCCACTACCCAGGTTAGCACATCCTGCAGTCTAGAAATGATAAATTCTCAGTGGAGAATTAGCCAGTCAAGGACATTTATTGCCAACAGCAGGGAAAGCATGACACTAGTTTGCATGTCTCTATGTTATCACATGTCATTATACTGCGTTTCCATTTTATAGATCAGAAAAATAATCTCTGAAAGGTGCAATGACTTGTCTATAATAATACAAAGAAGGGAGCACTACATTGCTCTAATTCATGCTCTGTCACACACCAAGTTTAGTGGGTTATCTTTCCACAGTCACACAGCTGAAGCCACCCTTGATTTTAGTTGGACTCCTGCTGTATGTCCCCTGCACGAAGAGGACTTTGGGCTACGGTAATTGTTCCATAATGAGCCATCCCTTGATTGCTCTGTCACTTTCAGGGATCTGCTTAGAAACAAACCTGGACCAAAATCCCGCACCTTGGACATGCACAGACATTAACTGGAGCTCTAAGAAATTATTTTTCATAAGCTAAAATTGGAAATTTAAATCACCCTATATGATTTACCCTGATTATTTATTCATGGTAAGAACCCATGAATGTGCGACTGTAACTCTGCTTTTTATTGGAGGTTTAACAGCATAGAAAAAGGAATGGGCATGGCCTTTTGCCTCAGGCAGTTAGAAAATGTATCTTTTTTTTTTTTTTTTTGCCTGGGGAAAACATTGAGCATAATCCTCCACTCCAGAAATATGCACTCCTCTGGGTAAGGCACGAATATATCACACCTAAACTGAGAAGACACTCAAGTATTTCCACTTGCACTGTCAGCTTCCATAAGTAAAACTATAAGAGTGTGACAAAGTTTAATAAAATGTATAGATGAAGAAAATTACTAAAACAAGAACGCCAGCACCCAAGTTTACAAGGTCAACATCCTACTTTTGGCATAAACCCATACCCCAACTCTACGTATCACTGGAAGTGCTAATGAGAGGTCTCGGCTCACTTTTATGGAAGGGGCAATGACTTCTTTGGTTAAGACTATGAATAACTAAAATCCAAGTTTTGGGGTGTTTGTCATCCTCTTCTGATATTCATGAATCACTAAACCCTTAAGTCCACCCAGAATATACAAGGAAATAGTTCCACCTTTAGGAATTTCTAAAGGTATCTGGAAAAACTCATCTATTTTTTTCTAATAAAAATATCATCTCAAGTACTGAGGAGAGTTTAAAAAAAATCTGAAATTCCATTTATGACATTTGTATTTCTTTCCTCACCAACTGTGATAATCATTGTAAGACAGACTGGACGAACACTTAAAATTAAGTTTGCAAAGGGGTTGGGTAGCAGAATATGTAGATTCATCCACAATCATTAAATATTTTTATTAAGGTGAATTGAAATTTTTCCCATATGATTTAATCCAAAAGAATTCTTGAGAAAAGGGAACACAAAATATTTGCATTTATGTTACTCTCCATTGCTTTATTAGCTAATGAATTGGAAGGTTCACCCTCTTTTCCTCCCTCTTTTCCCTTCTTTTCCTTTCCTCTTCTCTCCTTTTTTCTTTTTCTCTTCTTTATTCCCTTCTTCCTCCACAGCAAATAAATGACTAAATTTGTCTTCAATGTGACAATACTTCTCAACTCTTGAATCCTTTACATCCCACGTCACTGAAGCAATAGTCACAAATAATATTAGCTAGAATTGAATTAAAGTTTATAGTTTATCAGGCGGCAGTATCCTGGCTTTAAAAGTCTCCAAATCCTCCCATCCCCAGCAAAACATCAACCCGAAGAACAATCATTAACTCAAGTTCCCAAGTACTCTTGATCACTTGATCACTTGATCACTTGAATCCCGTTATTCATTGATTTGCTCGGCGGGCGCCAGTAACATTTCCATTGGACCCTATCACGTGCCAATGTAGCCCAATGGCATCTGGTTGATTCAGGAATATGAAGAGCCTCAAACCGTTCCTTCAGGGTCTTGACAAGGAAGTCTGACCATCTTGTAGGTGGGCGACCACGTGACCTTTTGACATCCCATGGGATCCAGTCAGTAATGGCTCTAGTCCAGCGGTCATCTGCAAATCGCATTACATGTCCAGCCCATCTGCTTTTCGATGCCTTGGCAAACGAGACAGCATCCCTGATTCTGGAATAGCGAAGGAGGTCAGAACTCCAGATTCCTTCTCTCACTTGAGTGAGGCATGATATTCCAAGCATAGCTCTTTTGATTCCTCTCTGGGAGACCCGAATAGCAGTCTCATCCTGCTTTCGTAGGGCCCAGGTCTCTGAGGCGTATGTTAATGCAGGGAGAATGGTGGAGTCAAAGAGATGTGCCTGGAGCCGGAGGTTCTTTGTCCTTTTTAGCTATTTCTTCAATGCCTTTGAAGGCATTCCATGCCGCTCTCTTCCTCCTGCGCAGCTCAGGTTTTAGGCCGTTCATCATGTTGATTTCTCGACCTAGGTACAGATAACTGCTGCATTCAGAGATGCTTGTTCCATTGAGAGTGAATGGGGCCTCTGGAACTAGTTCAGTCTTCATAAACATACTCTACTCTTCCAAGTACTCTACCTTCTGCAACACTGCAACCTCACCTCCCTCATTCACAATGGTATCAGTAGCTGAAAGTTCGAGGTCCCCTTATCTACAAGACAGGGATCTCTTATAACCTACACCTCACACAAACCCTCAAAGAAAGTTCTGAGTTTTCCAGGAAAGGGGAGAAAAAAAATGCAGATGCTCATTTAGAGGGGATGATATTGAGTTTTCCATTAAAAGATCACCACCTATAATAATTGACTCAGTTTTTCCACACTTTCCTTATAGAAGGGAATAAAATGAGTACCATGTACACTCTGGGAAGTTTGCCTTTTATTTGTCCGTTACTTCTCTAAAAAAGTGTAATTCCATCCCTTTAAATAAGTTACATCTAGATGATTCATGAATTGTTTGGCAGCCCCCCAAGAATTTGCTCCTTTTCCTACCCTTGCACCATAAAGATTCTACGCACAAAAGATGGTTGAACAGGATATAACAAACGTTCTAATTCTTGGGTCATTCTGTTCCATGTGTTTAGTTGTCAAAATGCTGTCATTGGTGAGAAATTGACAGGAGCAGTAGCTGCCATCTGCACACCCCCTCTAAATAAGGACTGTTATGTCCGCTTGGTACCAGCAAAAAACTCAACGTGCAGCACTTGATCCAGGAACTGTTCCTCACAAAAGCTTCACAACATCAATCAGTTCTTTGAAAATATTTCCAAACTACTTGCTTGTCTCTGTGAAGCCACAGGTCTCCATAAAATGCATGAAGACCTGGTCAGATTGTACAATGTGTAGGGGCACTTGCCTTACATGCAGCTGACCAGTGTTCAATTCCCTGTACCACATATGGTCTCCTGAGCATCACCAGTAGTAATCCCTGAGCACAGACCAGGAGTAAGCACTGAGCATTGCTGGGTGTGGTCTGAGCATTGCTGGGTGTGGTCCAAAAACAAACTAAAAAATGCACGAAGACTCACTGGAAATGCATTCCATTTTCATTTTTTTATTTTTTTTTCTCTTATTGATATGATGTATTATGTTGATTGACTTGCGAATGTTGAACCATCCTTGCATACCCGGGATGAATCCTACTTGGTCATGATGTATAATCTTCTTGATGAGTCTTTGGATTCTGTTTGCTAGTATTTTGTTGAAGATCTTAGCATCCGTGTTCATCAGGGATATTGGTCTGTAGTTTTCTTTCTTTGTGTTGTCTCTCCCTGCTTTGGGTATCAGGGTGATATGTGCCTCGTAGAAGCTGTTTGGGAGTGTTTCTGTTTCTTCTATTTCCTGGAAGAGCTTGAACAGGACAGGCAGTAGGTCCTCCTTAAAGGTTTGGTAGAGTTCACTAGGGAATCCGTCTGGACCTGGGCTTTTGTGTTTGGGAAGTGTTTTAATTACTGTTTCTATTTCCTCAATGGTGATAGGCTTATTCAGGTATTGGAGGTCTTCTTGTTTCAGCCGTGGGAGGTTATAGGACTGCAGGAATTGATCCATTTCTTCTAGATTCTCATGTTTCACGGCATACAGGCTCTCAAAGTAATCTCTGATGATCTTTTGGATTTCTGTGGTTTCTGTTGTGATGTCACCCTTTTTATTTCTGATTCTGTTTATTTGGGTTCTCTCTTTCCCTGTCCTTACAAGTCTTGCCAATGGTTTGTCAATCTTGTTTATTTTTTCAAAGAACCAGCTCTTGGTTTCATTAATCTTTTGGATTGTTTTTTTGGTTTCCAACTCATTGATTTCCTCTCTAAGTTTTATTATTTCCTTTTTTCTGCCTGGGTTGGGCTCCTTTTTGTTGGTCTTTCTCTAATGTCTTCAGCTGTGTAGTCAGGTTATTTATGTGGGCCCTTTCTTGTTTCCTGATGAATGCTTGCAGAGCTATAAATTTCCCTCTTAACACGGCTTTTGCCGTGTCCCACAAGTTCTTATAGTTGGTGTCTTCATTTTCATTTGTTTCCAGAAATCTTTGGATTTCCTGTTTGATTTCTTCTATGACCCATTTGTTGTTCAGGAGTGAGCTGTTCAGTTTCCAGGTGTTTGGTTTGACTCCCTGTTTCTGTGTACGGTTAACTTCCATTTTCAGTGCATCATGGTCTGAAAAGATAGCTGACACAATTTCTATCTTTTTAATTTTATTGAGGTATGCTTTGTGGCTTAGCATGTGGTCTATCTTGGAGAATGTTCCATGTGCACTAGAGAAAAATGTGTATTCAGCTTTTTTGGCATGAAAAGCCCTGTATATATCTACTAGCTCTCTTTCTTCCATTTCTTCCTTCAGGGCCAATATTTCCTTGGTGAATTTCAGTCTTGTTGATCTATCCATCGTTGATAGAGCAGTGTTGAAGTCTCCAACTATTATTGTGCTACTGTTAATGTCTTCTTTGAGGTCTCTTAGCAGTTGTTTTATGTATTTTGCTGGCCCCTCGTTGGGTGCATATATGTTTAGTAGTGTAATTTCTTCCTGGTGTACATACCCCTTAAGTAATAAGAAATGGCCTTCGTTGTCCCTTCTAACTTTTTTTCAGCCTGAAGTCTATATTATCTGATACTAATATGGCCACACCAGCCTTTTTGGAGGAATTGTTTGCATGGAGAATGGTCTTCCAACCTTTGACTTTGAGTCTGTGTTTGTTCTGATTATTCAGATGTGTTTCTTGTAGACAACAGAATGTTGGGTTCAATTTTTTAATCCATTTTGTTACTCTGTGTCTCTTAATTGGTGCATTTAGACCATTGACATTGAGAGAGATTATTGTCATCGGATTTTGTGCCATCTTTCTGTTTGAGCTTGTTGTGCTTATGGGTTTGGTCGTATTACAGTAGACCCTTCAGTCCTTCTTTTAAGGTTGGTTTTGAGTCCATGAAGTTCCTGAGTTGTTGCTTATCCATGAAGTTGTGTATCTTTCCTTCATATCTGAATGTGAGTCTGGCCGGGTAAAGAATTCTTGGTGAGGCCTGCAGTTCATTCAGCCTTTTCACAATATCCCACCATTGTTTTCTTGCTCGGAGTGTTTCATCAGAGAAGTCTGCTGTAAATCTTAGAGATGTTCCTTTGTATGTGATTTCCTTCTTTGATCTTGCTGCTTTCAGTATTCTATCTCTATCTATAGTTTTTGTCATTTTAATTAAGATGTGTCTTGGAGTATTCTTGTTGGGGTTTCTTTTAGCGGGTATCCTACGGGCCTCCTGGATCTTGAGGCAAGTGTTTTTTAGTTCCGGGAACTTCTCAGCAATGATGGCTTTGACAGTTTCTTCTTCATCAGGGTTTTCTTCTTGCCCTTCTGGGACCCCAATGATCCGTATGTTGTTTCTTCTGGCTTCATCCCGATTATCTCTTGTTGTCTGTTCGGTAATTGTGAGTCTTTTTTCTATCTTCTGGTGTTGTGTAGAGAATCTTTGGAACGCGTCTTCGAGATCACTAATTCTTTCTTCAGTAGCTATTATTCTGCTATGCTGGCTTTCCACTGTGTTTTTCATTTCATTTACCTCATTTTTAATATATGTCATTTCCATTTGCATTTTCCTCACTTCTTCTATCATGCCCTCTTGTATTTTATTGAGTTTGCATTCCATTGCTTCTTTGAATTCCTTATGACTCCTTAACATTTCTTTCCGAAATTCTTTATCAGAGAGGTTATATAACTCATAGGTATTGCTTGGCTCATCTGGACTAGTGACTTCACTCACAGAGCTGGATGGAACTTTGCGTTGCTTTACCATTTTGACTATTGTAGGTTGCAAATGTGGGGTCTTGGATGACAGGATAGTGCAGTTAGTAGGTGTCTGGTCTGTTTGCGGAGTTTGGGTGGGTAGCAAGGATGTAGGAACCAGGGTTCAGTGGTACCTCATGCAAGATAGGTAGTAAAAGGTTCGGCGGGACGCTTTAGCGTCCGCAGGTTTTGAGTTTTTGGGATGATTACGGGCGCGCAGGGCCCAAGGTTCACGGGTGAAACCAAGGCAGTTAGCCTTGGTTCCCGTTGATGGAGTTTCCGCTCTTCCCTGGGGCAGTTTGGGTCCGAGGAGACGCAGGGGACACGCACACACCTGGCGGGGGCGGAGATTTTCAGCCGGTCCCAGGAGCGCAGCGCCCAAGGTTCCCCAGAGTGAAACCAAGGCAGTTAGCCTTGGTTCCCGTTGATGGAGTTTCCGCTCTTCCCTGGGGCAGTTTGGGTCCGAGGAGACGCAGGGGACACGCACACACCTGGCGGGGGGGGAGATTTTCAGCCGGTCCCAGGAGCGCAGCGCCCAAGGTTCCGCAGAGTGAAACCAAGGCAGTTAGCCTTGGTTCCCGTTGATGGAGTTTCCGCTCTTCCCTGGGGCAGTTTGGGTCCGCGGAGACGCGAGGGGACACGCACACACCTGGCGGGGGCGGAGATTTTCAGCCGGTCCCAGGAGCGCAGCGCCCAAGGTTCCGCAGTGAAACCAAGGCAGTTAGCCTTGGTTCCCGTTGATGGAGTTTCCGCTCTTCCCTGGGGCAGTTTGGGTCCGAGGAGACGCAGGGGACACGCACACACCTGGCGGGGGGCGGAGATTTTCAGCCGGTCCCAGGAGGCGCAGCGCCCAAGGTTCCGCAGTGAAACCAAGGCAGTTAGCCTTGGTTCCCGTTGATGGAGTTTCCGCTCTTCCCTGGGGCAGTTTGGGTCCGCGGAGACGCAGGGGACACGCACACACCTGGCGGGGGGGCGGAGATTTTCAGCCGGTCCCAGGAGCGCAGCGCCCAAGGTTCCGCAGTGAAACCAAGGCAGTTAGCCTTGGTTCCCGTTGATGGAGTTTCCGCTCTTCCCTGGGGCAGTTTGGGTCCAGCGGAGCGCAGGGGACACGCACACACCTGGCGGGGGGGGGGGGGCGGAGATTTTCAGCCGGTCCCAGGAGGCGCAGCGCCCAAGGTTCCACAGTGAAACCAAGGCAGTTAGCCTTGGTTCCCGTTGATGGAGTTTCCGCTCTTCCCTGGGGCAGTTTGGGTCCGCGGAGACGCAGGGGACACGCACACACCTGGCGGGGGCGGAAATGCATTCCATTTTCAAAGGCCCCATCTTAAAATAATATCTATTGGAGACTCACTCAAACTTCACCTTTATGGTGTCTACGAAACTTAGTCATGTTAAAGATATAAAAAATTTCTGACTACAGTTCTTAGAAACTCAACCCACTGAACTATATTAAAACATAAAATGAAAGAGTAATACAAGTGATAAAATCTGGTCAAGTATGAATATCAACACCCCGTTGAATATGTGAAGTTTGATGTCATTAAAAATAATTATTATTCATCATAGATGAATTTATAAAGAAAAATAAATATTATTCATTCAACTTAATAGTTTGTTTCCTCATACATGTGTGGAAAATATCTCTCTGGTGCATCAATTTAATGAGACATCTCATTGCATCCTCGTTTTGCCAAGTGGTCCTCAGCTTTAAGCCAGGCCACAGTCTGAACATTGTTATATATCCTCACATAACCCCAACCCGTAAAGGACATTGAAGAAAATATTTGCTACTCCTACCCTCCCTTAATAGCTGTAAGTAAAAAGCAAGAACTTGTGCCTGGTACAGGATAAATACTACCTCCTGCTGAGATAAGAAAACAAATATTTTATATGATTTGTTGCCTCTGTTGCCTCTGCTTCTCTGTTACCTTGTGTTCTTATCTCTCTTTGTTTCTCTCTTTAGTCCTGTTACCCTGTTTCCCTCCTGCCCTGTAGCCCTGTGACCTTGGCACTAGCCCTAGGGCCCAGCACCAGGCCTTGTGGCTCTGGAGCTGGGCCTTGGGCCTAGGCACCAGGAGCAGCTTCTCTCCCCTGGTGCTGGCTATCTGGCCCAGGCACCAGGGGCCCCATGGTTCACGTGCTGGCCATATGGCCTAGGCACCAGTGGCTGCTGCTCTCTCCATCTGGAAGCCCCAGATGCTCTCCTGGAGCCTCTATTTATCCTGGCCACAACAGTTTAACAGTCTTCCCAACTATTATAGTCTGGGCTACTTACTGGCCCTTTAAGGCTGGGGTACTGGCCTTTAAGTTATGCTCTCTAACAGGTAACAAAGACATTTTAATGATATTAATTCTACAATATTTGAATGTGGGAGGTGTCCACCTTTTTGAAAAAAAAAGTTTTCTGTTTTTTTTAATAATGTTATCACTACATGTACACGTCTTCAATTTCCTTGATCACATTTATTCCAAGATAGACTTTTGATGCACCAATAAATTTGACTAGTCTCCTGATTTATTTTTTTTCAAATACAAATCAGTTTAGTATGTTACATTTGGCACTGATTTTTAGCCTGTCATACTACTATATTATTTCCAACAGACATTTTGTGGGAATCTGTAGGGTTATCCGTTGATTTTATCAGTTATGTGCAAATAGTGATAATCACCTTTTTATTCTTCTACCTTATTTACCCCTTACTTGCCAGGTTGTTGTTACTAGGACTGCAAATGCTATACTTAATTATATTGGTAAGAATACACATCCTTTTCTTATTTTTGCAAAAATATTAGAGGAAAAGTTTTTAATTTTTCACAATTGAATATGATGTTGGCTGAGGTTCTGTCACATGCAGACTTTTTATGCTGAGGTACATGCTGTCTATATCCATTTTACTGAAGGTTTGCTTAAAAGGCATGTCAATCTTGTCAAACACATAATTCAGTGTTTCAGTTGAATCTTAATTTAAGAATGAAGTTGGTGATTCCTTTCTTGATAACAAATGTATTGGTTTGCTTGGATTCTGAAGTTAGTCTTTGAAATAATATCTGCTATCTCAGTAAAGACTTATTCAAATCTAAACTAAACAGGCAACAAATCAAGCAGAGCCTCTCAAGAAGCCAGAGGAACCCCCCCACACCATGAGGTCCACCATTTTCCACATCCAGACTCCTCTCATCAGAACTCCACCCAGCAGAAGAGCTGATTGCGCCCAGCTTGGCCGCGTGGTTCATCTATAAATGCTGGAGTCTTGAGGTGACGGAAAGATATCCCACCCGCCGCGGCAAAGCCTGGCAAGCTACCCGTGTCATATTTGACATGCCAAATATACCAGTAACAATTGTAGACCTCACTCCCATGACTTGATGAAATGGTTGGAGGCTTTTTATGTTCCTAGAGTGAGCAGATGCCCTTGGGCTATCTCGCATGTGACAGGACATATTGAGATATTACTGGTGCTCGCTGGAGTAATCAATGATCTACAGGAAGTCAAGTGATCGTGAATGATAAGATGTTTTTTGTCTTATCTTTTGTTGGTTTGGTGTGACATGGAACATTTATTTGGACATTTTAGTCACATCTGTATCTGGACACAAATACAATCTACTTGATCATGGTATTTTATATTTCTATGTACTGTTAAAATTGCTTTGAAAAATCTTTTGTCGAAAACTTGACCTATAAATATTTTTAAAAGAAAACAAGCCATAGAAATATAAAGTAGAATAATTGGAAGATAAAAAAAATTACAACACATAGTTAGATACTTCAAGGGAACTGACATCACAGAAGAAAACAATTGCTGAAATAAAGTTCAACATTATAATAAGGAAACCCAAAGAGGGCTTAGAAAAGTAAGTCAAAGTGACAAGAGCTCAGTAAAGCTAAAAAGCAATAACAAAAAAAAACCCACAATATGAAAATGAATGAACTCAGAGATAAGGTTAATAAGTTAGACAGAAATAAATGCTTTAAAAGTAAAATAACAGGACAATGGAGAAATAGTACACAGGGTAGGGCATTTGCCTTACATGCGACCAACCTGAGTTCTATCTGCAGTATCCCATATGGACCCCTGAGCACTGTTAGAAGTAATTCCAGAGCCACCTGCCCCTCGAGGTGTTGCAGGTGTGGCTGCAGTGCCCAGCTGCATTGGCAGGTGGCAGACAGGAGATAGGCTTGTCTACACCCCCAGGGCTCTGACCTGTGGGCCCTGGATGGTGGATGGTCTGACATAGGAAGAACAGTGTGCAGCCACGCAAGAGTCTTGGATAATGAAGTAGGCTGGGACAGGTCCTTCCCAGGATCTTTCACATCTGTACAACATAATGATCATTGTAGTTGTAACAAACTGGGGAGGTTGATGGGGAATTAGGAACTATAATGTCACATTAGAAATCACTGCTGAAGCCGGATGGGACTCGTCCACCACGCTAGCCACCATTTTTATTGTCCAGACGCTGGGAAAATGTCCCACGACCAGAGGACCAGCAAAAGCCGGTTCGAGCCCAAGTAGGCGGCTCCAAGAGGCGGGAAGCACTGGGAAGTCGTCAGACGGAGGCGCGGTCACCCCTTCCCCCTCCATCGTGACTAGCCCGGTTTCCCGCCCAGGAGCCGCTGGCGCGGCCCGGCATCCAGAGTCTTGCAGACGGCTCGGGAGGCGGGAGCCTGGCTCGCGCCGGGCCTCAGCTGACTATGGAACCCCGAGGAGGGCAGATGGGCTTTGGGAGTGGGCCCGTCGCCTCCGGAGGGTCCCGGAAGCAGCCGGATGGGACTCGTCCACCACGCTAGCCACCATTTTCATTGTCCAGACGCTGGGAAAATGTCCCACGACCAGAGGACCAGCAAAGCCGGTTCGAGCCCAGGTTGCGCGCGCGCTGGGCCACTAGGGTGGTGAAACAATGATGTTTTTTGGTACACTGCATTCGCTGAACAGCAGGAGGGTTTGCTGAGAGGGAGATATACAGAGGAAGGAGATGACATATAGAGCCCGCCGGGTGATTGGGATTCGGGAGGGGGAGGGAGACAGGGCGTTGGTGATGGGAGATGGGTTCGGGTGGAGGGGTGCATCTTGGAACCCTGTGGAGCCAGGACTCCACATGAGCATCCTTCAATTAAAAAAAAAAGGAGAAAAGGTGGAATAAATAAATAAATAAATAAATAAATATCTGCAGGGCTAGCCACAATGTGTAAAAGAAGAGGGAGAGAGATGCAGAGATAGAGAGAAAGAGAGGAAGCAGGGCTACCTGCTATTAAGGCAGCCTGGGGGGTGAGTGGGAGGGGTGGAGTACATTGGTGGTGGAAATGGGGTACTGGTGGAGGGATGGGTGCTGGAATATTGTATTACCAAGAACCAATGGCACCTTTGTAATTGTATGTCTCACGGTGGTATAATAAAGAATAAAAAAAATTTAAAAAAAAATTTAAAAAAAATAAAGAATTTATGGAAGCAATAAAAAAAAAAAAGTAATTCCAGAGTGCAGCTCAGGAGTAAGCCCTGCATTTCACTTGTAACCCCAAAAGCTAAAAATTTAAAAATTAATAATAAATAAAAATAACAGATTCAGAAGGTAAAGTAGTAAATAAGTGATACCACGAACTGTTGAGAAACTGCAAAAACAGAATAGATCAATGGAAGAAGGAATTAGTTAGTTTAATTATAATAGTGTAAATGACTTACACTATTCTTGTATAACTATTATAAAGTAATTTCCCATTTCACATATTTAATATTCCTATTCAATGATCTATTTTTGTCATAATTATCAGTATAGTCATTATTAGTGTAACATCAGACATACAAATTAATAGTGTAAATCTTAGACTTGCATAAATTACTTATGTAAATTATTTTTGGCTATTTAGACTTTATAATTATAAATTTAGAATGTGAAAATAATTATCTTCCAAATAGTGTCAGTCTTACCTTTATGTGAACTTACATTAATCTAAGTTTTTGTTAGACAGTATTGGTTGAAATAATAAACACTGCTAATATAAAAATAGTGAAGCCCTCTATCTGTATTTCTCAAACTAATGATGCTATTATATTTGCAGACTGAAATATCTGCTAGAGAATATACTTTACTGAATTTATCTTGTTCTCTAAAAAGACTGTATAGTCTAATTATATAACATAATAAGCAATGCTGTTAAAATGTACCTAGTGTTACACAATTTTAACTCATCAAAATTTACTTTAATTAAACTTAATATATAGTTAAAAAGCAATAACCTACAAATAATTTAGGTCAAAAAGAGAGAGATAAATAAAATCTACTATATTTTAGTGAGAGCAATAGAAAGTGTTCTTTATCACTTAGTAAAACAGTTGGAACATCTGAACTGCTATGCATTTATTTGCTTAAGATCCCACAGTCTCAAGATTGTGCAAAAGGCAGATGTCTTTGGAGATGCAGCAAACTAAGAAGAATCTAAATAATTGAAGAAATAGCAGTCCTTATGTTCATTGCATGAACAACTTCTATAAGACTTTTCTTGAGTGGGTTGCCAAATGAAAAATGTCCAAAATATGTATAAACTCATTTTAAACTCGAAATAATACATACTAAAACTCCAAAATTCAGATGAAATTTAGGACTAGAAAAAATTCATTGCCTTTGCCTAAAAGTACAAAATTCAAAGACACCTCCCTTCTCCCCCACACCCATCAGGGTAAAAGAAAGCCTATATTTAACATTTTTAGGAATCGCAATTATGATTTTTTAAATTAGAAACAAGTACATAAAAGATGAATTTGAAAATATAAAGAGAAAGCAAAAAAATCAAGAATGATCAAATAAACAAAAAATAATATATACATCTCAAATTACAAAGATGTTTTTGTACGTTATCCATCTGATGAAGATCTAATAGTCAAAATATATGAAAGGAACAGCTCAACAGCAAAGTAAGGAACTCAACACAATTAGACAAAACACCTAAGTAGAATTTTCTTCAAAGAAAACATAAAGATCCATAGACACACATATATAAATGATCAGAATCACTTATATTAGAGAAATAACAATGAAAACTGCAAATAACCTTATCCAAGGAGAACAGTCTATGACGGACGGTTTGAGGCTTTTTGTATTCTTGAAGCAACCAGATGCCATTGGGCTACACCGGCACGTGATAGGGTCAAATAGAAATGTTACTGGCACCCGCTCAAGCAAATCGATGAATAACGGGATGTCAAGTGATCAAGTATTAATACGAATAAAAGGTTAAGTATTATGTATTAATTTACTTATTAAAGTCCATTTCTTTTTAGAAATTCATTTTATTGAATCACTGTGCGATACAGCTAGAAGGCTGGTCATGATCCGGTTTAGGTCAAACAATGTTCCAACACCAATGCCTCCCCCAGTGCACATTTCCCACCACCAATGTGCCCCTCCTCCCCCAACCCTCACCTTCTAGCCTGTCTCTATGACAGACACTTTCATTCTCTCTCCCTAAAACATACATTTCACTAAACAAAATTAACTCAATTTAACATGTCAGTTTTTGTTGACTTTTTGAAATGCTTTTTCTAAACTATAAACTTTTCCTTTACAGTTATTTACTTTTCATATGTAGCTATTGACATCAGAAAGTTTTCGAAGCAGTTAAATCTGCACTCAATACCAGTGCAGCCCTGCCTTTTTACTGTCCACAGTTCCAACATTGTCATTGTATCTACTCTCCTAAGACTTTTTGGCTTAGAAAATGTGATTCCAATACTGTGCACTTGAGACATCAACTTCACAATAACAATGAATAGGGATCTCCCTATTTGCAGTGGCTTTTATTCTAGCTTAAGGAAACTTCTGTCAATTCTGTAATTTCCCTAAGTGGGGTTACTAGACAATTGCATCGAACAGTGTTTCCCTGTAGGTGCAAATAGTAAGAATCTGATCTTGGCTCATTTGTGCTTCCAAAGGCTCTTATGTTTTGTCTTTCGTTTACTGCACAAGATGTTTGGAAAAGATTTTCTACTCTAATTGTTAAGAAAAGAGTGAATTCACTCACCAACAAGGAATGCCTAATAAAGAGAGATATAGAGAAAAGTGAACACTTGTCCATTGCTTTTGGGGAAGAAAGTTAATGCAGTCATGATATACTGCTATATGAGGAACATATATGCATGTATATGTATGTGTGTATATATATATATATACACACATATATATATATATACATATATATATGTGTGTGTGTATATATATATATTCCCCAAAAAATTAAGAATAGAGCGTTAGAGAGATACAACAGCTGGCAGGGTACTTGTCTTGCATGACATTGAATCAGGTTCAACGGGGAACCACATATGGTCATTCAAGGCCTCTTAGACCTGAACACTGTGCTAGGAATAAACCCTAAGCACAGAGCCAAGAGTAAGCCCTGAGCACAGAGCCAAGAGTAAGCCCTGAGCACCATCAGGTGTGACCCCCAAAAAAAAAAACAATAAATACCCTCAGATTAAGAAAAGAGAGCAAACAAAACTAAGATTAAGATCACCAAAGACAACTGGAAAATGTCAGGTTGTTTGCTATTATCGTCACAAAATATTATCCAGAAGTGATAGAACTTCATCAGTTTTAATGGTCATATCTGTCCAGCTAAGGATACTTTTCTTCTGGAAAACAAGAGAAAAATGTATGGAATTCCGACATAGCCTTCTTGTTCTCTTCTGGGTCACCATGGCCGCCAGGAGTGCTGATGGACTGGCCTTCTTCAGTCAACGCCATATTCTACAGGTGTTATCTTTGCTGCCTACAAAAAAGAATCCACACATCACTTTTCTTTACCCTCCCTTTCTATTAGTTGACAGTTTCTGCATCAAGGTCGATTCTCATCATGTTAAATGTGCTGGAGTCTTGGGCCCCATTTCAGAATCACTGAGCAAGCAAAGATTTGGGAACTTAATTTGGGAACTTAACTTAACTTAGGTGGGGGTATGATTCTTGCCAATCACAAACTGTGTGAGAGCCTGTCTTCTACCAGCAAGATTCAGGGTATCTTAGAATGGGAGGAAGCCTGAGAATGTACCCACTGCACCATGCCCTCAGTGCTCCCCTCAGCTATGGCCACCAGATTGGGGATCTGGAACACCAGATTTACAGCAGAGGATGAGCTAAGGAGAGTAGTTTTTACTTTGGAACACTTAAAAATGTGCATGAATTTTTCTCATCATCAATTTAAATACATAATCTGTCCTTCTTACAGACAATCCCTGCCCATACCATGCTAATCTCTCTTTTAAAGCAGCCTGAGTAAACTCCTCCCCCTGGGGCCCTGGTTACACATTCCATCCACAGAAAGGACAGCCCTGGTGTGAGCTGTGCAGAGTGCTGGACTCTAAACATTGGGGATGAGTACAGAGCATCAGCATAAGCAGTGTGGCAACTACGGATTGTGAACACCTGTGAAAGCTGCACAAGCCCCAAGATGTATTTGCTCTTTGCAAAGGTGCAGCGGGGCTCCTGGACAATGTTATTCCAGTTTGGCATCCAGCACCCAAACTCAGGTCACCCACTAAAAATTTCACTGGGTTAGTAGCGCTGTGGATCCCCAAGAAATTAAGGCACTTGAAACAAAGCGATTGCTCTGCTGAGGGTGAGACAAAAGAAACCCCCGTCATGCCAGTTAAGCTCTGGCATCCCTACTGGCTGCATCCAGCACCTGGGGATTTGGAATACCCTAAATGAAAAAGCAGGAGCCCAGACGAGCAATATTCATTCCCTAAGTTTTCTAGGGTCTTCTGGGAAGATGAGTTGAGGGAAGAAATATTCAGTGGTGGTTTCATCCAAACCCTGGGGTCTAGAATGCCGGGCTCTGGGGGTTGTCTGCCCCTATTCCTTGGCCACAGATTGGCAGTAGATATTCTCCTCCTCACAACCTCACAGGGGCCCACAGTCAGACATACTGTGGGCCCTCCTTATTGTTTGAGGAGTAAATGCCTGAAAACTGTACACCCGGGAGAGCAATCTGTAATTTTAGAACTCACAAGGGAGTGTTCAAGTACTTTAGGGCAAGGTAGATTCATCTCAGCACCCCAAAAATAACAAGGACTAATCAGCCATAATGGGAAAACAGCCTTGAGTAGGCAACACTTCACTGTCTAAGAATAGGTGAGCAGTTGTCAACACTGTCAAACACAGTGGGAGTCCCTCAGAGGTGGGCAAACTTAAGGTGGCTCGAGTGAGTGCTGAGCTCTGTGGCAGGTCTCTAGTGGCTGCCAATCCCTGAATGGGGCCCCATGGGGCCCTCAGATAATCAAGACTGTTGCCTTTTACTGGCGCTGTTCAACCATATTCTTGTCATTCCCTCCCCTTTCCTCAACCAAAATTAGCTTCTTCTCCTTTCTCAATGAAACATTGCTAAAAATAAAATGCTGCAAATGGGATTCGTTCACAATATATTGTCAATGGTTGAGAAACAGCCAGCATGCATCTTGTACCCAAATATTAATGTGTTCTTTAGGGACAGTCCAAGGAGAAAAAAACTTCTCCCAAAAAAAGAAACCTCTTACTGGTTACAGGCTCAATTGTGGGAAACTTCAGCCTATCCGGGCCTTAGTTCCTGACACTTTCTGCCATCAACCGAATATTAACCACTTAGTGGAGGATGCCTTGGATCCTGGGAAATTGCATACTCCGTAAACAAGAGCACCAGAGACACAAGAATTCACAATCAACAAAGCCTGCAGTGGGAGTAGAGCTCAACCCTGTGCTTCAGCTCTACAACAAAAATCCAACAGAGAGGCATGAAGGTGAGATTCGGGCTGTGGCTACAGGGAGGAAAGGGCGGGGCCTGTTTGATCTTCAGCGTGGCACGTGCTGAAGTGAGAGGCAAACTGGGTGTAGAGCGTTTGCGTCTCTCTTACCTGTGATGATGATGTCGCCTCTGTAGTTGAAAGCGCATGAGAAGATCTCATCCGTGTGCCCCTCGAAAACCTGGACACACACGCCCGTGTGAACGTCCCAGAGTCTCGCAGTTTTGTCAGCACTGCCTGTGAGCAGACGGTTCCCTTGGGGATTGAAAGAAATCTGGCAACAAGGGATACACAGTCAGAACATCATTCTTTTTGTTTGTTTGTTTGTTTGTTTTTTGTTTTTTTTTTTTTTGGGTCCACACCTGGCAATGCTCAGGGTTCCTCCTGGCTCTGCACTCAGGAATTACTCCCGGCAGTGCTTGGGGACCATATGGGATGCCGGAGATCGAACCCAGACCGGCTTGGGCCGGCCACGTGCAAGGCAAACGCCCTACCTGCTGGGCTAGCGCTCTGGCCCCCAGAACATCATTCTTGATATGTTTTAAAACAACATAAAAAGGACCTCACCCAGCACTTAGCACCTCCCTACTATGTCTAGCGTGAGTGCACAGGGCATTTGCTGACCTGGGCTTGATCCCTGGCATCACATCTTTGCTTCCTGGCACCACCATCATTGATCGCTGAGCAGAGCCAGGGAGAAAACCATAAGCAATGCCAAATGTGGTCACAAAACAAACAAAGCCTTTAATGAGTGAATGTGTTTGGCGAATATAGTCCATAGAAACGTCAGGGCTGGATTGATCCACTAAACAAGCATAAGAGTTAGAGAGCTCTTTACATACCACAACACACACATACACACACACACACACACACACACACTATAAGCACTTGCTGAGTGGGACAGACTAGATATATCAATAATTATCAGGTCAAGCTGAGAGGCATGGCCAGACATCCTTCAGACCTGTCTCCTATATGTTGGTCACCCCATCTTATCACTTCTGCCAGTCCTAAATCAGCTCAGCTTAAGAGGGTGCCAGACCAGCCATAAAATACCAGAGGGTGACAATGACCAGCAGCAGACGCAGGGGAGAAGGGGAGAGCAAGGCAGGGACCATTTGGACTCTCATGGATCCTACAGGGACCAAAAGTGCTAATGTGATAACTTACAATGAGGGGTGAAACCTGATCGCAGGGAGGTGACAAGTAGCCAGGCAGAGCTGGGCAGGGACTGGCATGAAGCCCCAACTGCCCCCAAACATCTTGATTGTTCTTCTAGTCCTCAAGTCACCAATGGGATGACTCTATTCAGCGAATACATTTTTTGAAATAATCCATAGAAATCCCAACCAACAGTCTAAGTGCTTCAAAATAGGTGATTGTATAGTTCCATGAGCAATGCCTGGAGTGATCCCTAACACCAAGCTGGAATGAGCCCCCCTACCCACCACACACACACACACACACACACACACACACACACACACACACACACCCTGCCCCTAGCACCACCAGTGTGCACCCTCCATTCAAAAAACAAATAGAAATTGGGGGTTTTATATAATATTATAAACCCCTCACTCACACATGCGGGGTTGGGGGGCACGCTGGCCTGACTTGGAGCAAGGCTTTGGGCTCCTCCTCCCATTTCTCCACCTCCATGTTGGTGGGCGTGGCTGATAGTTCCCAGCCACCACAGACAGCAACCCTGGAAGAGAGACACTCCAACCCACAGCTGTGCCTCTCAGCCCCACGTGGAAGCTGCCCATGGAGTTCCAGAGGGCGGTAAATGGCTCGGCCAGCCCCTGGCTGAGTCCAACATAGCTCAAGGGTTCGTCCACACATGCGAGGGGCCATGCTGGCCAGACTTGGAGCAGGGATTTGAGGTCCCTCCTCCCATTCCTCCACCTCCATGTTGGCAGGTGTGGCTGCGAGCTCCCAACCCGCCACAGCCTGCAAACCCCAGAAGAGAGACACTCCAGACCCACACCTACACTGGCACAGCTGCGACAGTCTTAGATAATACTGGAAATTAGGACCAGGTCTTTTCCAGGATCTTTCACATTTATACACTTTATTCTGTTCTAGGCAGGTTCTAGCCATGGCCCGTCACCCCAGTGAGCCTAGCAAGAATCCAGGGGATCCCCCACATCATGAGGTCAGTTATTCTCAACATCCAGACTCTGCAGCTCCTCAAAGTTCCACCTAAGAGAAAAGCTGATCTCTCCCTGGTGAGGTTCATCAGTAAATGCACGAGATGAGAGCCTACTCCTGAGAGTATACCACCTACACAGCAGAATCTGGCAAGCTACCCGTGTTGTAATTGATATGTCAAAAACCAGTAACAATTATGGACCTCATTCCCAAGACCTGAAGGAATGGTTTGAGGCTCTTCATGTCCCTGGAGCAAGCAGATGCGCTTGGGCTACACTTGCTTGCGACAGGACAAATGGAGATGTAACTGGTGCCCACTCAAGCAAATCAATGAACAATGGGAAGACAAGTGATACAAGTGAAGTGATATAATATTAAATGTTTTATACATTTCCAGGAATATTTTCTCATTTGTAGAACTTGCTACATTGCACTGATAATTTTAGTTTTATTTTTTGTATAAACTAAACTAGAATCAGAAAAATAACATTTTTATCATTATTTTCATATTTTCAACTACTTGCTGTTTTTCTTATGGCTGAGGATATTACCACTGCATACTTTTTGGAAGGTTTAAGGAATCATTTATGGGTTTTTTTTGGGGTCACACCCGTGATGCTCAGGGGTTACTCCTGGCTCTGCACTCAGAAATTACTCCTGGCAGTGCACGCAGGACCACATGGGATGCCGGGAATTGAGCCCAAGTTAGCCGCATGCAAAGCAAACGCACTACCCACTGGATTATTGCTCCAGCCCCTAAAGAATCTTTGATGATGCTGGTCTTAGGCATACCTTAAAAATAAAAGTCTTTAGGTAACTAATTCCTAGACAGTAGATAACTAAAACAAACCTTAATCCTCATTTTCAATATCCTGTGCATACTAATATTTTTCCTTGTCAATTGTATTTGTTAGACGAATTAAGCTTCTCCCAAAGAGAAAACAACTCACCTTTGAAATTTCACTTTCATGGCCCTCCAGTTTGGTGATGCATTTTCTTGTGGTTGCACAGAAAACTCTGGCAGTTCCTTTTTTGAGAAGATTTAAGATATTGACACATATATATATACACTCAAGAGTCATGAACCAAATGTGCTTAATCACATAAATATGGTCTCTCTCACATGTAGGCTCTATGCTAAATTTGCCTTCTTGCCTGTTTAGTCAGGCAAGAGTCAGTTGCTATGACCAGGGGCGGGAGGAAAAGAATCAATTTTATTAGTCTATGGAAGGTGGAGGATGAACAAGTTGCCTTGAAAAGCTAAACGGTAATGATTCAATATGTATGAAGACCTTCTGTAACTCTGATCATACATCCTAGAGTTACAGAGAAACATAAGAGACTGAAATAAATAAAACCTTATCATTTATGTTTCCATATACCAGTTTTATGATCAGTAAATCATGATTAATTGATCTCTTCCCAAATCAAACAGGTCTCTCCTGAGTGGAGCAATCAGGTTTTCCATCCTGGGATGCATCCTTCCCCACAGAGCTCCGAGGGCAGACTTCTGAAGACCTGTGTGTCCCCAGTGTCCCATCTGCTGAGCCTCCAGGCTGCTTAAGCTCTCGAGCTTCTGTGAAGACATGACCATGTACACTGAGTATGTAACACCTAGGTGCCTTCCAGAAATGCTGAAGGAACATCGTCCCTCTTGGAGCTCTTGGAAAGAATCAGTGCCAGGGGGCCTCACTGGGCCACCACATTCACCCACTAGCCCAGTCTTCTAGCATCAGCAGCAATTGTCTGTGACTCCCGACAATTCCTCCACATTATAATTTCACTGAAGTGAACATTACCTGAGTCAGACATGGCTGGTCTATTTTCAAGATCACTGAGCTATGCTCATGGGTCCTTATATAGGACTCTTTGATCCACAGTTTCTGGATCAGGGTCACCTTATCAGTACCCTAAACCAGCAGCCCTTCTTTTCACATGGTGTCATGACACCATTATTACTTGGTTCCTTTTTTTAAAGAATTTGCAACTATGTTCAAGTCTCCGATTGAGAACCTGGAGCATGCAGGCTAGCCTGACTGTGTGCAAAACAGGGAGAAAAGGCAAACTTCCAGATTGCTGGGCTTATCAAAGGATGCAGTAGGCTCCAAGGTAGCAAAAAGAGAGCAAGAAGCATAAAAGGTAAAACCTGTTTGGTACTGGGGGAGAAGGGTGGCAACACCTAGTGGTGCTCAGGGATGACTCCTGGCAGGTGTCAGGAACTATACGGGTGCTGAGGATTGAAAGTGCAAGGCAAGAGCCCGACCTTCTAAACTATCTCTACAGGCCCATTAAAAAATAAAGAGAATTTTTAAAAAGAATTTTGGTAGGCTAGATATGAAATAAGCAGAAAGATAAGCTCTCATATCACTTGTCTTCCCGTTGTTCATCAAGTTGCTTCGAGTGGGCACCAGTAACAATCCCATTCGTTGAGAATGAGGTCCATTATTGTTACTGTTTTTTGGCATACTGAATACACCATGTGTAGCTTGCCAGGCTCTGCTGTGGCTCTGGGTTCATCCCAGAGGACCCAGTCTTTTTCTATGTCAGACCATCAACCATCCAGTGTCCATGGGGCAGAGCCCTGGGTGTAGACAAGCGTGTCCCCTGCTGATGCAGCCGGGCAACCCAGCCACACCTGCAACACCTCGAGGGGCAGAAAAAGCTCTCATATATTATATATAATTTAGTTTCTTAATAAGGCTAGTAAATAAGTTGTGAGAGGCTTTCCTAACAGGGAACGGTTGGAATTACTCGATAAGTAGCAATAGGAAACACTTTTCAACAGAAAGAGCTATAGAATGGATTTTGCCTTTATATCTTCCCCTTGTCTGGAAGTGTCAGAGTAAATAAGCAATTAACAAATGAGAGTGTACAAATGATTAGGTGGATGGAAGGAAGGAAGGAAAGGGCGACAACATTCCTTAACTTTAAGGAATGAAGGGACTGGAGAGATAGTACGTCAGACAGTAGGCTTGCATACATGCAACCAACTCAGCTTCAATTCCTAGAAGCCCAAATCAAAATGAAGGAAATTCATAAGAACATATAAAACAGCCAAAAAAAATTGTAGATGCTCTATAGGAGGATCTCAAGAATATATTACAAATATGGTACAGTAATATCCACAAATAATCTGAAGGTTATATACGTATAGTTTCTATATATGTTTATATATATACATATATATGTATAGTTTCTATATATATATATGTATAGTTTTTTATATAGGTATTTCTCTTACAGGTCAACACCAACACAGACCTCAGGCTGACCGCGGCCAACAGGGCACTCCTGAGACACCAGGTGCTGCTGGGAGTGACAGACACTGTGGAAGGCTGCCAGAGTGTGATTCAGGTACAGGAGGTATAAGTCTCCTTCCTGGATGGCCCTGCCATGGGCAGAGCTGACAGTTAACCCCACAGGCTCCCTTTGGGGGTGGCTTGTGGAGTTTGCTAAGGAGACAGGGTGTCTGCAGGCCCTGCCTTTCCTTTCCTTTTAGCATTTCCTCCTGGGCGCTCCCCTTGGTGCTGTACCTAGCAGCTAGACCTAGCCCTGGGGCAGAGCAGGACAGGGAGTTGGGGCTCTGTGATGAGCCTGTGGCCAGGTCAGACCCTGGTTCATTGACTCAGTTTTTTCCTTTGCCCTGACATTAAAAAAGACTGGGCCCCTGGGATGAACCCAGAGCCATGGCAGAGCCTGGCAAGCTTCCCGTGGTGTATTTGATATGCCAAAAACAGTAACAGTAATGGACCTCATTCCCAATGAATGGAAATGTTACTGGTGCCCACTCGAGCAAATCGATGAACAATGGGAAGACAAGTGATGACGGAATTAAAGCACACTTATAGTTATATATGTTTACCAAACAAAACATAAATCCCCATAAAAGAAATTTATAAACAGGTTTCCTACCATCAGCTGAAGCCGTTGCAATAAGTTTTCCAGTATAATCAAAACAGCTGTCTAGGATTTCGTCATCATGGTCTGTTAATGTTGCCACACATTTTCCATTTGTGGCATCCCATAGCTACAATTAAGAAAACAAATAAACCAGAAAAATACAATGGTCATTTCTAAAGGATAAAAATATCCAGAAGTATTCATCTTTATTATGTGCTTATGTCAGGTAAAATGGCCTTGTCAGAATCATATGTCTAATTTTCACATATTCTGTTAATTAATTAAACCTTGGTTCATGACAATAAGCCTCATAGTCAATCATCTAACAAGCACATAGCCAATCACCTAAGAAGGCACATCTTTGTTCATCAGAAAGAAGATAGACATTTAGAGGGAATCAATGCATATTTGCAACTGCATTAGGAAAAATTCCCGGGTACATGTTTCACTGATTAAAACTGAAGTACATACTTCACCAGTTGGAACTGTTTTCCTATGAAGTCATCGAATGATAAATGTATAGCTGGAGCTAAGACCATAGTGCTAATAAATGAAAACTAAGTTAAGATTATTATGCCTCTGATGCATAATAAAGTAATAAGCCCAGAACACACAAATCCTCAGAAATTTGGAACTGCTGTGCTGAAACCCCTAGATCAATCTTTTTCTGATCAATGGATCTGATCAGTAAATGGAAAAACATTAAGATTTTATATACAATCTTTCAGAATCAATTGAAATTATTTTTTTTAAATATTATTGTTATTTTAAACTTAGGGAATTCAGAAAATTAACATAAAATCTAGCAATTGTCGATATTGAAGGGAGGAATAGTGCACTGGGTAGGGCACTTGTTCTGATGCCACATATGGTTCCCCAAGAACCTCCAGGAGTGATCTTGTAGCACCACTGGCACCGCCAAAATACACACACACACACACACACACACACACACACGCAGAGCTATGAATTGCTAAGTTACAAGTTATTAAGCTAATATCTTAATTTTACAGAAACTTTGAAGTTTGTTATTTGTTCAATGGCTATATAAGACTCAAAATATTTGCAGATGCAAAAATTCAAAGCAAAAGATATTTCTTGAGCTCACCATGCAGGTTTTATCCATAGAGCCAGTTAATATCAGAGAGCAATCCCAGTTGAATAAGGCGCTGCTGATCTCCGCACAATGCCCAATTAAGGTGAACACCTTCCTACAAAGCAGAAGTGACTCAACTGGTAAAAGAAGTCTTATTTTAGGGTGCGCATGATGTACATCATAAGTGATCATGCCAAGCCCATCAGTTTTGATTCAGTCTAGAGTCTACATTTTTAATTCTATAAAAAAAAATCTTCTGGGGCCAAGGCAATAGTCCACCGGATAGGCCAGTCTGTGCCAGTCGGGTTTGATCCCCGGCATTCCATATGGTCCCCGAGCACCGCCAGGGAGTAATTCCTGAGTGCAGAGCCAGGAGAAACCCCTGAGCATTGCCGGGTGTGACCCAAAATGGCAAAAAGAAAAAATCTTCTGAAACAAAATAAATATGCTCTAACAGTAGCTCCTCTGTTTAGCAAGAGAGATAAGACATAGTAAGACAATATTCCAAGGTACAGGTGACAAAAAAAAAGAGTAGTTGGATACTCTAAACATTTTCTCATACCTAATGAGTGGATCTGGCTGTCTATTAAAGAACACAGATGTACACAGAGGACATTTGTGTACTTTAATGCACATGTGTATTATAAAACTTTCCCTTGGGGCCTAAGCGATAGTACATGGGTAGGGTGTTTGCCTTGCACATGGCCAACCTGGGTTCAATCTTTGGCATCCCATTTGGTCCTCCAAACACCATCAGGAGTAATTACTGGTAGATCCAGTAATTACTGGGTGTGACCAAAAAGCAAAAAAAATAATTAAATTAAATTAAAACCCATCCCTATCATTTTCTCTGACTTTCTTGATGGGGACCTCTGATTTACCCTATCCAAGAGAAGTTTTATAACCCAAATCAGTTGATTTAGTTAATGTCTTGGCCATCAGTATCAGAACTGTATAGAAATGAAATAAAGGTCTGGGGGATGAATTAAACATGGAAAATTATCCATGGTTTAATTTTCTGTAATATCTGTGCATACCATAATGTCAAGCACTGAAATTTTATGACACATTATATAGGGAATAAATATAACCAGGCTATTGCTAATATTCTACTTTTGTGCTGATATTCTGACTTTTTGTCTAAACTTCCAAGAAAACATTTGTGGATGAGCAGCATGGTTGTTAGTGAACATCCCTTAAAGGGCTAGTAGAACATCCTTTAAAGGCCAGTACCCTGGCCTGTAACAGTTGGCAAGACTGTTAAACTGTTAAGGCCAGATTCTGGAACCTGGCCTGAGACTATAAATAGAGGCCTCAGGGAGACCATCCAGGGCTTCCACATGGAGAGAGCAGCAGCCCCTGGTCCTGGGCCAGATAGCTAGCACTAGGGGATAGAAGCTGCTCCTGGTGCCTAGGCCCGAGGGTCAGCACCAGAGCCACAAGGCCTAGTGTTTGGGTCCAAGGGCTAGCACCGAGGCTACAGGGCAACAGGGCAACAGGACCAAAGGGAGAAACAAAGAGATAGTTACACAGAGTAACAGAGAAAAAGAGTCAACAGGACAAAATGATGAAACTTCAGGAAACAAGATTTAGGGACATTGATAAGGAGAAGAGAGAAAAGAGGCCCTGAAGAGAAAAGCCCTGAACCAAAAGGACCTAAGGAAAAAGGTCCTGAAAAGAGAGGTCTTGGGGAGAGGGACCTGAAAGGTGCTGCCCTGAACAAAGAGAGAGGCCCTGAAGAGAGGAGCCTGCACAGGTGCCCTGAAGAGAGCAGCTTGCTGGAGAACGTGCCGGGGAGAGAGCCAGAGGCCCCCGGAGAGAACTTCCCGTAGTGAGCAGTGAGATGGAGTAAGAAGTAGTAGAAGGCGATTAAAAATAACCTTTAGGAACCTCTTGTCTTGTGCTTCATCCATCAATGGGTCAGGGGATCGGTCATGGCCCCGGACACAGGCCTAATGAGCTGTGCGTACTGGTGTGGCCCGGTGAGGCCCTGAGCTGTGCGTACTGGTGTGGACCCGGGTAGGCCCTGGCATCTGCTGCCATGGTTACCCCCTGATCCCCAAGTACTGTTAGAGCCTTGGAATCCACTGAGGGTCTCTTGAGCTTGGGGCCTTGGGACCCCCTGAGGGGGAGTCACAATCCCCCTCCTTTCCTTTTATTTATAAGCCCTAACATATGGTTCTAGAATATTTAATTTTTAATATCTCCTAATCCTATAGAATCCCAAACGTACATAATAGACAAAGGGTAAGCCAATAACAAAGACTGTCTTTTTAACTTTCCAGTCAAGTTTAGAAATTCTCAAAAGTCACAAATACCTTCCAGTATCTGCATCCCACACTGCAACTGTGTGATCAAACGACCCCGTGATGATTCTGTTTCCTGAGGTGTTAAATGACAAAGCGATGATTTCAGCTGAATGTCCCTAAAAAATGAGTAGTTATATCAGCGAGCAAAGCACACGTTTTCTACAAATGTACAGTATCATCATTTAAAATAAAGTCTGAAAAAAGACAAAACTATCAAGAAAAGAAATCTGTAGGAACCCAGGGGTAAGAAATGGAACACCTGCAAGTTAGCATGCATTATGGTAGAGTAGAGGGGACTTTTTTTCAGTGATTAGATTTTAATGATTTCACAACCCTATAAATTCACTAAAATTAATCTCTGCACAAAACAAGTTAATTACATTAAATCAGTAATTCTGGGGTTTATTAACTTCTGGATCTGGAGGCACACCAAGTTAGCTAGGTGTTCTGTGTTTGAAATGCTCGGGAACCACACAGTGTGAGCCTGGAGCTTAGGGCCCTCATATACAATGAGCCTGTATGCTAGGCCCTTCAGCCATCAACCTTGTAAGAGTTTGCTTATTTTATTATTTGTTGGTTTTGGGGATGAGGGGTTATATTTTGGAAAATCCAATTTTTCCCAAGGACAATGTTCCTTTCACATTGTCATAGAAACAGTTCACAGGTACTTCTCTTTGCTTTATGGTGGTCAAAAGAAAAGAGTGTGTGAAATAAAGTTAATGACTTTCAGAAGGAAATTCTTACAATAATTTCACATGAATGATATCATCAAACATGGAGTCTTTGGCGAGACTTTTAACAGACTGTGGAGTCGAATGCTGAATCTAACTGCAAGATGATGGGAAGAAGACTTTCTCTGTGTAAATTCCAAAGCACATACCCCTCACTTTCTCATTAGTAAATCAACATAATTTCTAAATTTATAAAAGGTTCAATTAAACATGAAATTACTTCTTAAGTCCATCAGAAAAAACATTAAGTGCAGCTAACAAAATCACTAATTTGTGCATGCCTGTAGTCATTAAGGTGCTATTTACACTAAAGGTCTGGAAGCAACCGAGTGCCCACCAACATGTGTGTGGATGAGAAGTGAACATATTCACAATGAATTACCACTCAGCTACAAGCCAAGATGGCATCTTGCCATACACAACAAGATGAATAGACTCACAGAGGGTCAGAGTCAGTGAAATAAGCCAGAAGGAAAAAAATACTGAATGATTTCTCTCACAGGTGGCATGCATAGACACAAAGCAAGGAAACAGACATTTCCCAATAAAAACAAATGCATAAACTCTGATTTCACTACTAAGGTTACCAAGGGGGCAGGGGATTTTTGGGAAGGGCCTCTGTGTATGGGGATAGATAATTTAGGACCTGTGTTTGGGGCCGGGTGTGCTAGTACACATTTCTAAGAGGTGTGATATCATACCCCTATAATATATTCAGTCTTGCAAACCAGTGTGGTTTGGAAACAAAAATGAATAAATGCATTGGACATTAAAGCTCTCAGCACAGTAAACACATGCACCCTCTGGGGCCAGGTAGTTGCTAAAGGCAGGGTTCTCAGGCTCTGGTATGAGTGAAGAGGTTGAACAGAGGTGGTGACCCACGGAAATGTGGGCTGTGATCAGTAAAAGCACACATAGCACAAAGCTAAGTGCTCTGCCTGCAGAAGGAAAAATAAGAGAGTGCTACCAGTCTTTGTTCTTTTAAAAAAAACTTAATTAGGAAAAGCTTTCCTAGAAGAGGCATCATGCCTTTGAAAATCCATTCATGTTCTGAAAAAGCAAGCAGGCTAGGGGAGAGGGGGAGGGTATTGGGGACATGGTGGTGGGAGGTGGGCACTGGTGGGAGGGATGGTTGCTGGAACACTGTATGGCTTGAAACCCAAACATGAACATTTTTGTAATTGTCGACAGACAGTCAGACAGACAAACAGACAGACAGACAGACAGACAGACAGACAGACAGATAGACAGATAGATAGACAGATAGATAGACAGACAGATAGATAGATAGATAGATAGATAGATAGATAGATAGATAGATAGATAGATAGATAGATAGATAGATAGATAGATAGATAGATAGATAGATAGATAGATAGATAGATAGATAGATAGATAGATAGATAGATAGATAGATAGATAGATAGATAGATAGATAGATAGATAGATAGATAGATAGATAGATAGATAGATAGATAGATAGATAGATAGATAGATAGATAGATAGATAGATAGATAGATAGATAGATAGATAGATAGATAGATAGATAGATAGATAGATAGATAGATAGATAGATAGATAGATAGATAGATAGATAGATAGATAGATAGATAGATAGATAGATAGATAGATAGATAGATAGATAGATAGATAGGTGTAAAAAAAAGAAACAGAGCTGTCTTCCCTAGTTGAGTCCGCCTGGCTTCCCCATCCATCCATCCCTTCCATCCATTCATTCATCCATTCACCCATTCATCCATTCATTATTCATCCTTCCGTCATCCATTTTTGTCTTTCAGAGAAGCCAGAATACTGACTGGTACATTCTCTCACTACATGCTGAGCTGCCAAACACTTAGAGCCCATTCTGTAGTAAAATTCAAAGAAAAAAAAACACAAATAATTGGCTAATCTGCAGGGATGTAAAATGAAAATATATAATTATTGAAGTTATTGAAAGTATGAACATACTGCTAAAGAGAATACTTCCTGTCCATTCTGAATGTCCCACAACTTGGCCTTCGTGTCCATACTTCCCGTAGCTACCAATGTGCTTTGAGGGTTGAAGGATAAACACACCTGAAATAAAAGAAATGGAAGAGACTTCAGACAGAGTCTTAAATTACTAACTTATATAGGAAATCTTCCACACACAATTACTTTGGCAGACTGAGCCCAATTCTTCATGCGTATGTTGCAGTTGCCGTGTGGGTACAGAACAAACTATGCAACTGTGAGTAGTAACCTCCTCCCCTCTTGGGGGGAGGTTGCTTGTTCTGCCACTTCACTCAAGGACCGCAGGGTCCCTTCTTATCTTTGCTATTTCCAGATCACATAAATGTGAGACTAAAAGTATAATCCATATCCTGTGAGATTTATTCATGCCATCTCATTCACATATTTTTACAGTCCTATTACAATCCAGTCCTTCAATAAAAGCCCCGCACTCATGAAAGATTTTGAGTTAATAAATCACATATTGTCTTTAAGTCTATGTGGCATTCATGTATGAAATCCATGCAGTAATCTCAGATTTCTGCTCCTGAATTTCTTTTCATAAGTCACTTCCACGGTCATACCCTGAACTGTGACAGCAGGTCCTCTGGAAGACTCACTACCAACCCCTCATCTGTCTTGTACGCCTGCAGCACGTCTTAGAATTTACTCAATCTACTTCATCTACTAAATTATAAAATCCTTGATGGCTAACAGCAATGTCTGGTAACATTTTTTCTTTCACACAGTCAATATTTAGCAAATATTTATCTATTGATATTATTAACTATAAAACTATTGGGAACCAAGGAACTATTTAGAAATAAACATTTCTCAAACACCAAGTGAGTTTGAAAACATGACCTTCCACAAGAATGAGAATTATGTCTTTCTTATGATCTTGGACAAGCTACTTAAGCCCTCTGTGCCTCAGGACCCACAACTGTCAAATACTAAAATACCTACCTCTTGGGTATGTTGCAAGGCACAAGCAAGCTAATATATGTAAAGACATAGAACCTTGACTCATGTATCCAATGTCATTAAAGATCAGTTAGAAATTTTCACTGCAGTCTCCTCAGTGCCTAGTGAACTTCCTTGAGCTTAGAAGTTACATTCATTGGGTATCATGAATTTGAAGAATGAATATAAAGTGTACTCCTAAAATAGTCTGCTTATTTTTAAAAGCTATCATTTTTCCCATTATCTCATTTATTGCCAGAAGATGCAATGTAGATTGGGCAGAGGGCAAGAGCTGTCCAATAGAAATGAAAACTATTTACAGCATCAAATTACTTATGCAAATTAGATTTCTTTTGAAATCCAGAAAATAATTAATACAAATATTTTTCATGATATAAAAAGATTTCCGAAAAGCAATTTTTAAGAATTGTATTAAGACTCAAGTGAGACCTTTTAAGACAAAACAGTGGAAAAGGAAAAGTCAGCTTGAAAATTTTACTAGAGAGTGGTTTGTAAGTATTATATTGGGACCACCATATAAATTATATTGAGACCACCATATAAATTATAAAGATCACCATATAAATTATATTGAGACCACCATATAAATTATATTGAGGGCACCATATAAAACACAGACTAAAACAAAAAATTAAGTTACAAATAGAACCAGTAGTCTATGACAGGCTCCTAAAAAAGCTGCAGCACTGGGTCCTTGTGACTTAGTCACAGCAGGTTCATTAGTTGTAACAAATACACTATCTATAGGGGTGTTGATTCAGAGGTAAGGAAGGACTGAAGAAGCCTCTCTCCCACTCAATTTAACTGAGAACCTAAAACTATCTTGGAAATGGAGTCAACTTAAAAAAGAGAGAAAAGTATGCTGTTGTTGTCTTTAAAAGTAGTACTACCCACCCCACAGAAAGGTACACCTGAGTCTCCTAAGCATCATTTTAAAGACCTTGAGAATAACAACAAACATCAGAAATAAAGCTTTTATTGAAGAAATCTATCGGCCTCCATTTTCCACATCCAGACTTCTCTCTCGTCAGACCTCCACCCAGCAGACCAGCGTATCAGTGCCCGGCTCATCGAGTTCCACCCTGCAGCAGTCTTTCTTAAATCCGGCTCAGGTATGCCGGTCCAGAGACTCCCAGACATGGAGCAGAGCTGCTACTGACTCTCCCTATGACCAGCTGCCCACGAGGTGCCCGGGAGGGATGGTGGGTTCTAGTCTTGGCCCACCACCCCAGCAGAGCCTCGCAACAATCCAGACGACCCCCCACTCCATGAGGGCCTCCATTTTCCACATCCGGACTTCTCTCTCATCAGACCTCCACCCAGCAGACCAGCCTATCATTGCCCGGCTCATTGAGTTCCACCCTGCAGCAGTCTTTCTTAAATCCGACTCAAGTATGCCAGTCCAGAGACTCGCAGACATGGGGCAGAGCTGCTACCTACTGACTCTCCCAATGACCAGCTGCTCACGAGGCGCCGGGAAGGATGCTGGGTTCTAGTCCTGGCCCACCACCCCAGCAGAGCCTCGCAACAAGCCAGACGACCCCCCACTCCATGAGGGCCTCCATTTTCCACATCCGGACTTCTCTCTCATCAGACCTCCACCCAGCAGACCAGCCTATCAGTGCCTGGCTCATCGAATTCCACCCTGCAGCAGTCTTTCTTAAATCTGTCTCAGGTATGCCGGTCCAGAGACTCGCAGACATGGGGCAGAGCTGCTACTGACTCTCCCTATGACCAGCTGCTCATGAGGCGCCCGGGAGGGATGGTGGGTTCTAGTCATGGCCCACCTCCCCAGCAGAGCCTCACAAGCCAGAAGACCCCCCCCCACTCCATGAGGGCCTCCATTTTCCACATCGGACTTCTCTCTCGTAAGACCTCCACATCGGACTTCTCTCTCGTAAGACCTCCACCCAGCAGACCAGCCCATCAGCGCCCGGCTAGCGCTGCCGCATCAATAAATTGCGGACTTAGAGATGTCAACAAGAGTATTTCGGACTTAGAGATGTCTACAAGAGTATGCTACCTACAAGGCAGAGCCTGGCAAGCTACCTGTGTTGTATTTGATATATATGCCAAATACCAGTAACAATTATAGACTCATTCGGAATGGATTGAGGCTCTTTATGTTCCTGGAGCAAGCAGATGTCTTGGGCTCTACTAGCATGAGACAGGACATATGGAGATGTTACTGGGGCCCGCTCGAGCAAATCGATGATGAACGGGAAGACAGTGATACAGTGATACTACCCACCCCCCAGGACCCCAATGATTTCAATAGATAACTGGATAGAGAAACTATGATACATATGCACAATGGAATGATACTCATCTGTAACAAAAAAAATGAGGACATGCAATTCACTATCATATAGATAGACCTAGAGAGCAACAGACTGAGTGAAGTTAATCAGGAGAAGGTCAGACATAGAATGACCTCTTTCATATGTGGGATATAAAGAAACATAGTAGAATAATAACAAATGCCCAACAGCAATAGAAATAAGATTAAGAAAACTGCTCCTCACTTGGAAGCTTGCTTTGAGGAAGGAGTGTGGGGGATGGGGCATTTAGGATAGTTCAAGAAAGAGAATATTTTGACATTGGTGGAGGGTCACTCTGGAGGAGGAAGGGGTGCTGAAAAAAGATGAAGTGATATACATGATTTCCTGCCAGCAACAGTATTATAAACCATGGTGTATAAGAGGAAAGAGAATAAAAAAGAAGGAAAACATGCCTGCCACACAGGTAGGCTGGGAGTTCGGAGGGAAACTAGGGACACTGGTGGAAGAATGTGGACACTGGTGAAGGGATGGGTGTTGGAACATTGTGTGCTTAAAACTCAAACATAGATAACTTTGTAATTCATAGTGATTCAATAAAACAAATGAATTATGTAGCACTATAAAACATTACTTATAAGTGTACTCACTATTTCTGCTGTATGACCACGAAATGTATAGTAACATTTTCCTGTTTCTACACTCCATAGTTTACAGGTCTTATCGAAGGACCCAGTGGCAATTTTGTCACTAAAATTGAAAAAAGAAATATGAATTAAAATTGTTTTCTTTTTTTTAAATTTTTATTATACCACTGTGAGACATACAATTACAAAGGTGTTCATAATTGGTTCTTGGTAATACAGTATTCCAGCACCCATCCCTCCACCAGTGCCCCATTTCCACCACCAATGTACCCCACCCTCCCGTCCAACCCCAGGCTGCCTCAATAGCAGGTACCCCCCCATTTCTTCTCTTTCTCTCTCTGTCTCTCTTTCTGCATCTCTCTCCCTCTTCTTTTACACATTGTGGCTAGCCCTGCAGATATTTAGAGTTTATCACTTAAGTCTCTTTGTGTATATTCAATGGTGAGTTTTAATCTGCCATTACCATTTCCCACATTTAGTAAAACACTGGTATATATTTATATCCTATTAATGAATGCAGTCATTCTATATCTGTCCTTTTCCTTCTGACTAATTTCACTCAGCATGATAGTCTACATGTCCATCCATTTGAATTAAAAATTTAATTTAACTATATGACACATGAAACAAAACAAGCTGAATTAATACTACAGAAATTCATAGAACACTATAGAAATTTATTTCACTTTTAAAATAATAAGTAATCCAGTTAAAAGCAAAATAAGGGTCTAATATTTAAATGATAAACGGTTATGTGTATAATTTTCAAGATTTTAACTATATAAATTCAGTGTTCATTTTAATAGGTAAATAAAAACAGAAAAATAACTTCACTTTGTGAAAATTACTAACAACTGAAAACAAAGTGTGATGATTTATATAAATACAGAGACATTCAATAATCAGGACTACTGAAGAAAGAACAACTTTGATTTTAAAAGAATAGAAATGAAAAGATGAAATCTAAATAGCAATATGGCTAACTAAGGTCTAAATATGTTAGACAGGAAGTACCTCCTTGGATAAATAATACCAATTTGAGCGATGTTAGCACTGTTGAGTAAGAATAACAATTTAAAGAGGAGATATGATGAAAACTCATTCCCTTTAAAATTAGAGGCTCTTCATGTGGAAAATATAGAGGACAGCTTTATCTTTGACCTGGCATTATTTTTATCTCCATTCCATAGCTACCATTTATACAATAAATCAAGCTTTTCCACATGTAATTAATACAATAAGTTTTTTTTATTTCCAATTTTGCCTCAGAAAACCAAGTACTAAGGGATCAACTTAACAAAAGAGGAAAAAGACCTATACAAAGAAAACTGTAAAACACTACTAAATAAAGGAGGACATGTGGACAAGGAAACACAGTCTCCTATTCACGGATCAGAAAGACTGAAATTGTCCAAATGACAATCATGCCCAAAGTATTATACAGATTCAATGCAGTCCTTCTAAAAATACACATGATATTTTGTAAACACACAGGTAATACACAGTTGAATTTTATAGAGTAATAAACTCCACTCCCCCACACAGTCAGAGTCATCCTAGGAAAAAAATGAACATGGGAAGTTGCTCTTTTTCCAACTTCAAACAATACTGTAAAGCTATAGCAATCAAAACAGTGTGGTAGTGGAATAAGGATAGAAGCTGAGACGAGTGGAATAGAATTTAGAGTCTAGAGACCGATCCTCAGGAAAAGGAGCAAAAAAAATACGAAGTGGAACAAGGAAACTCTCTTTAACAAATGGTTTTAAGAAAACTGATCAGTCACATGCAAAAAAAAAAGAGAAGGAAAGAAAGAAATGACTTCAAATCCCTAATAGCATGGAAAATGTTAACTAAACATGTATTAAAAACAACAATATCTGGCCTGAATCCAGAGACTATATGGAGGAAAACACAGGTGTAATACTTCATGGCACTGTATTTAGAGGCTTCTTCAATGATTCAATGCTCTCAGTCACGCTAAAGGAAGCAAAAATGAAACAAAGGGATTACATTAAACTCAGACGCCTCTACATTGCAATAAAATGATCCCAGAAAGAAAGAACCTCATAGAATGGGAGAAATTATTTCTCACTCATCTGGTAAGGTATCAATATATAGGACATATAAAGTACTGGTAGACCTTTACAAGATAAAAACTAAAGCCAACCGCATTTAAAATGGTTGGAAGATAGGGTGGGGAAGTTGTAGGAAGATGAACAAAAGACATATAGATGGTCCATGCAATATGCTCTGAATTGCTTATCAGGGAAATGCAATTCAAAATGAGATGCTACCTCATATTATGAGACTGACACACATCACAAAGAGCAAAACCAACCGGTGTTGGTACGAATGTAGGGAAGAAAAATCTTGTTCACTTTTGGTTAAAATGGCAATTGGTCCATCCTTTTCTGGAAAGCAGAATGGGCACTTCTTAGAAAACTCGGACTTGAGCTCCCATATAACGCAGCAATTTCCTTCTTGTCATATATCCCAAGAACCCCAAATCTCCATTTAGAAAAGCCATATGCACCAAGATATATACACGCCTATGATCCCTGCAGCACTATTCACAATAGTTAAATGCTGGAAACATGTCCAAGAACAGATGACTGGATAAACTATGGTTCAGTTATAAGGGGAAAAAGTCATGCAATTGCTGCTACCTGGATAGATCTGGAGAATCTCATTATAAGTTAAGATGGACAGAAATATAGGGACACACATGGCTGCCCAGAGCCTCTGTATCTTGCCTGGAGTTCCCTTCTGCAGGCCACTTTGATAGATAGGGGCAGGAAGACAGTTTGGATCTGTGACTATGTGGCAGTATATCCTGTCATGTATTCTATGTTAGCTGGTATAAATATTTTCTCTCATGCTAACACAATCATTGTGGACTAGACAAATCTTACCACTGTTCTTATCTAGCTACATTGTATCTCTAAGAATATCATAGTTATAATTAGTTCAGAGAGAAATGCTGTTTGTCTCCTAGAAAGCAAGCAAATGTGACTCTCTAATAAGTCTAAAGGCTAAAACCTAGAGCAATTGTGAATTAAAGACAAGGATTTTGTGAAGACTTGGAGAAATATATACCTGGCTATAGAATATTCATGGTATAGATACATGTCCTTTCCCCACTCTGCATAGTGCCTGCAGGGAAACTTCAAGGACAGACCTTGGCTGGGGCAATTTCTTTTGTTTTTAATTTTTTTATTATACCACCGTGAGACATATCTACCTATGAGCATATGGAAACAAGAAAAGAGAAATACCAAGTTAACCATTTTGCTTGATTCTAGCCTTTTAAAATTTTTTTTATTATACCACCGTGAGACATACAATTACAAAGGTGTTCATAATTGGTTCTTGGTAATACAGTATTCCAGCACATTGTGGCTAGCCCTGCAGATATTTAGAGTTTATCACTTAAGTCTCTTTGTGTATATTCAGTGGTGAGTTTTAATCTGCCATTACCATTTCCCACACTTAGTAAAACACTGGTATCTATATCCTATTAATGAATGCAGCCATTCTATACCTGTCCTTTTCCTGCTGACTAATTTCACTCAGCATGCTAGTCTCCATGTCCATCCATTTGCAGGTAAATTTCATAATTTCATCTTGTAACTCTCTGTCTCTTCTTTCTCCTCTCCTCTCTTCCTCTTCGCCCTCTGCCTATGCTCTCCTTTTCTCAGTTCTCTGCCCTGTTGGGTCTAGGCATGTGGTAATGGCCATCTTGGATTAGGATTCTAAACCTACACATGGTCTGGGCCCAGCTAGGAGCCTAAATTTTGGGGGTTTCCTGTGACTGAATTGTATGCCAGAAAACTGTATCACTGTCTTCCCGCTGTTCATCGATTTGCTCGAGAGGGCACCAGTAATATTTCCATGCGTCCTACTGTAAGCAAGTGTAGCCCAAGGGCATCTGCTTGCTCCAGGGGCAGGAAGAGCCTCAAACCATTCTTCAGGTCATGGAATTGAGGTCCATAATTGTTACTAGTTTTTGGCATATCAAATAAAACATGGTAGCTTGTCAGGCTCTGCCGTGTAGATGGTATATACTCAGTAGAAGACTCTCAAGTTGAGCATTTACTGATGAAACTTATACCAGAACAAGTATGAGTAAAACCCTTTGAAACTTGGCTGGAGTTGTGAAACTTTTTTCTGCCCCCCCACCTCCAATCACCTGGGGCAGAAGGGGATTCCTGTCATGCTCCCCTAGTTTGTTGGGGAACCAGCTTTCTCTGACAAACACAGAATGATCTCTCTCATATATGGAATATAAAGAAACATAGTAGGGTAATAAAAATATCTAAACATAACAGAAATAAAGATCACGAAAATTGGTCTTCAGTAGGCAGCAGGGTTGGGGTTGGAAGATTAGAAAGAGCATAGGAGGGGGACATTTGGACAATGGGAAAGGGAAGTGGATTCTAGTGCCGGGTGTGGTGCTGGAATGATTTATTCAAGAAACTCTACCATAAACAGTACTGTAAGCCACAGTACCCAAAATAAAATATAATCATTAAGTCTTTATTACACAAGGAAAAGTGAAAAGATACTTTCTATGATGTACAAGTAAGTGTATCAAAGTTTAAATTTCTGTACTTTAATTTGCAAGTGATTATTCTAATACAACAATGAAGTTGTATTGTCCATCACAGTGTGTTTTGAAAGAACATTAAGTCTTTAAATATATGATATAAAAACCTAGACATCTAGACATTTAAAAAATTGTAGTATAAAAGTTATATTCTATGTCCATTAAATTTCATTTTACAATTACAAAGGTGTTCATAATTGGTTCTTGGTAATACAGTATTTTAATTAAATTTATATTTCATTAAAATTTTATGAAATTCCTTCTATTGCCTCTGCCATCATTTTAGACGAAATTTCCGTCATGACAAGAATCATTTTGTCTGTCTCTGGGCTAATTATCTTGTCTCCTGTTGGAGTCCTACCACAAAACCTATAATCCTTTCTCTCTTCAAAACAATCCTAAAATAGCCTTTTCATTGTGCCATTCGTTTGTCCACAAACCTTTCATAGCAACTCATTCCTTCAGAGGCTGAATGCCATGGAACGGTCTGACCTCGAGCATCTGTTTCTGAATGTTCCCTGGGTGAAGGACCGCACAGTGCACTTGGCAGAGCCCTGTCCGAGACAGAGCTGCTCGGGTCTCTTCTCCATGACAGCCTCTCTATCCCTCCCACTTTCTCTTCCAAACATTGACTTTAGTTTAAGATCATCCTTGAAGATGTTAATTATGAGAAATCATCAGGGTCTCTTTCTTGTTCTAGTTTTTTGTCATTTACTGTTTTGTTCTAGTCATCTTAATACTACAGAAAAGAATCATCTCTATTGTACCAGCACAGTTAATGCAAAAAGCCAGTAAAAGTGGGAAATAATTGGAAGAGATAGGTGATTAATATTGTACTCAAACTGGTGAAAAATGTAATTATTGGAGAATCTTTTGACAATACACCAAAATATTTTTTGACCATGGGTCAGCTAATTAAGTTCATTATCTATCTCACAGAAGTCATATCCAACTGAAGTACTTTCAAATTGGAGGGAGGAAGAAAAAAGACCAATATAATTTTTTAGTGGAATGTGAACTTAAATAACTTATTTTGCAAGAACTACTAATGCAGAACTTTTCTGAATTCTTATGAAGTACTTTCTAATTTTTATAATGATTTTAACTATAGCTTCATCTAATAAGTTTTTTTCAAATAATCACTTCATTTGTTTTCACTTTATATTCACCCTTCAATATCATGAATTTAAACAAAATTTAATTAAAATACCTATTAAAACACGTCATTATCATTGAAAGTATTCTAACATAAGCAGTTGTGAATAAAGACAATTAAATCCTGGTTAGTTCATAACTTAACTTAACCAGTAAGAAGTGTGTCATAGTACTATACTTCGGTATTAAAAATAAAGTGGGTAGTTAATACCTAGGGAATCACGAGTGCCATTCATGTGATATGCAGAAGAGTAGAAAATTCTGGTTCATCTGATCTGTTTAAACCAAAAGATGTGCCTGTCTACTACATGGCTATTTATAGTATGCTACTATAGGCACATGCCTTTGTCCTACCTGGTGATAATGTTAAGCTGAAATGAACGGCATTGAGAGTCCAAAGACAGATCCTCAGGAAAGGAGAAAAAATATATAAAGTGAAACAAGAAAACTCTTTAACAAATGGTTTTGCGAAAACTGATCAAGCAACTTCTCAGCTTCTAAGCAACTTCTAACTTCTTAGCAAATATATGTGTTTATATATCACATTTTTAGCAGAACAACCTGCTGCTGAACACCTCTGTAGGAAATGTGTGTGAGAAACTCCCCAAGGGCCGAGAGTCCAGCTTGCTAAGTATAGGCAGTCTCTGTTGCTGCATGATCCTGGAATAGGATTTGAACTCTGTCTGCTGTAGATGAGGAGAGTTAACACCTATCCCAAAAGGTCCCTTAAGCCTGGCAGGATGTGTTCAGAGCATTTCCAAATCACACATAGAGCACTCACTGCATTTTAGATAGCTTCTCCCTTCCTTTTCCCAGGAGTGAAGGGGAAAAAAAACAATGTATACAAATATGAAGAATGGCTTAACTAATAAAAAGAAGGAGCGAGGCTCTCTCACCCGTAGGGGTTGTTGAATGCTATGGCATAGACCACATTTTTGTGCCCCTCCAGCGTGTGCAGCTCCTCCCCAGAGGCCGTGTCCCAGACTTTGCACGTCCGATCATAGCTCCCTGTGATAAAGCTAACACAAAGAAGAGAAATCAATTGCAAGGTGAAACAGCAGGGTGTTAGCAAACAGCTCAATTTCTTTTTTTTAAACCTGGCAGGAAGAAAACTCCACTTATTTTACCTTCTGCAATGGAAACTGTGTATTCAAACAAACAGTTCAACTGGGATCAATATAGAAATCCTCCGACTTAGAAAACTTAAAACTGTTATCATAAATTCCAAAAGGACTCTTGGTCACTACAGAAGATTATGCACGTGGGGCAGAAGTATATGTGAAATAGCTGGGCCTTTTGCTTATTTATTACTGTTATCTTTTCTTAAAATGGTTTTAAGTCTCTTCTAAAATAAATAAAGTGAGTCTTACCATGAGCCTGATTTGTTAAGTGCAACATTAGTCAGTGGCAGTATGTGTGCTCTGAGAACCTTCAGGGAAAGAAGAAAACGTTTAATTCATTCACTTCAGCTCCAGAGCATTGGAAAGTTCAAGTTTGTCTTACATAATAAATAGAGATTAGCTGAGCAAATAATAAAACTATGTTTCACCTTCTATTATTTACATCCACTTACACATCGGAGTTTTGATAATTATTTTTTTAAAAAAGATTTGTGTTTTCCACTCACTTGCCCTTAATAGTGGCATATAAATTTTTCTTTTAAATATTGCACACTGTCTTTTACATAAAGAATGCATACAGAAAAAGGTGTTTTTAATTAAGACTTTACAATACACCATTGCTATTTAAAATAGCCTCTACAGAACTTCAACATGTCTTCTAGCACATACTTAAGTTGGTCGTCTGTTTATAGAGTGAAATTTGCAGGGTAGGAAGAGTCCAATTGTGGACCACAATAAGATGCAATAAGGTGCATGCCACTATCAAAAATGATCCCGTCTGAGAAGAAATTAGTTGACTCTAGTCATAGAGCTCATATTAGCAGTGAAATAATGCCACCTGCTGGCAATATTGCAAGAATAAAATCAGAAATTTGAAAGCATGAATATAAATTTTAAAAAGAGATCTGTAATTTTTGGTATCAGCTGAAAAATAATAAGTACATAAAAATATAGACATTATTATAATGAAATATTTAAATAACAAAACTCAACCGACTACGATTCAGTTCTGGAAAAATTATTAAATGTGTTAATTAAAATAGTTATTCTTGAAAGAAATGAATACAGATATTTTAATTTTAATAATCCAAAACTAGAGAAGCAAATATATTTTAATTTCATCATAATAAAATTATCTGAGTTTTTCTCAGTTTACATGGAAACAGAAGTCCAAAATATTAATTTTTTTTTATTTTTTATTATACCACAGTGAAACATACAATTACAAAGGTGATCATAATTGGTTCTTGGTAATACAGTATACCAGCACCCATCCCTCCACCAGTGCCCCATTTCCACCACCAATGTACCCCACCCCCTCCTGCCCACCCCCATGCTGCCTTAATAGCAGCTACCCCAGTTTCCTCTCTTTCTCTCTCTGTCTCTCTCTCTGTCTCTGCATCTCTCTGCCTCTTATTTTACACATTGTGGCTAGCCCTAAAGGTATTTAGAGTTTATGAAATTTACCTGCAAATGGAGGGACATGGAGACTATCATGCTGAGTGAAATTAGTCAGAAGGAAAAGGACAGATATAGAATGACTGCATTCATTAATACGACATAAATAGATACCAGTGTTTTACTAAATGTGGGAAATGGTAATGGCAGATTAAGACTCACCATTGAATATACACAAAATATTAATTTTTAAGGTAGGTGGATATATATTTTTTAAATATTTTATTATACCACCGTTACAAAATATTAATTTTTTGTGAAAGAACAATTTTATATTATTATACTGAAAAAAATTATTTACCGGGAAGTGGAGAGAGAGCAGAGTGGGAGGGGTGCTTGCCTCATAATAGCTACCCTGGGTTTAATCCCTGGCTTCCATATTGTCCCCAAGTCCATCAGGTGCGATTTCTGGGTGTAGAACCAGGAGTAAACACAGAGCTCTACTGAGTGTGGCCAAAAGCTAAACAATTACCTTAAAATTACCTTAATAGATATCCTTTAAGGAGATCCTGGAATTACTGCAAAATTTAATCTAACCTCTTAAGAAATCAAAGCTTCAAATTCCTTCGTCCTATCAATAAGCTTTTACTGTACCACCTTCCCAGCAAATCCATGTGAAGCATTGAGGGAAAGATAAAACATGATTTAAATTTAACCACAAATTAATAGAGCCATAATGGAAGACTGAAGGAAGTGCTCCCACCTGGTACGTTTTTAAAAGACACATTACCTTAAAGAGATAGAACTTGTGGTTGGTGTGTAGAGTGAGTTTACTTTGCAATCTATGTACCAAGAGTTTGACTTGCTCTGCCCGCGAAGCTGTGATCAAAGGTTCTGCTTTCTGGATCTCATCTACTAAGGCAGTGACATCAGTACTGAAAGGCAGCCAAAACGTCAGTTACTCACTCTGATGTCAACATGCGCATGGACATTCGTGGCTACACCATCTTTATCTGGTGGTTGTTGTTGGAGGAATGCCCCCCAAATTATTTCAGGGTGTCGTGACATGTTAGAATATGAAAATGAAACCCTTTGTAAAGGCCGATGCTTGAAAACCTTTCAGTACCTGTATTGCAAACCATAATGCCCAAAAATGATGTGTTTGAGAGAGAGAGAGAGAGAGAGAGAGAGAAAGAGAGAGAGAAGTGCCTGCAATAGAGGCAGGCTGGTGGGGTGGGGGGTTGGCAGAGGGAAATTGGAGATACTGTGGTGGGAAAATGCACTGGTGAAGGGACTGGTGCTGAACACTGTAGGACTGAAACCCAGTCATGAACACTTAGAGATATAGAGAAGACAGATAATCAAGTCACTGAGATGTTGCTAGAAAATAGAGAGAAGAAAAACATCATGAAGTAGTCAGGAACAACTTTGCAACTGTGTGTCTCCTCATGGTGCTTCAACAAAAAATTTAAAAGACAATGAAACTCCTTGACTTCTCTGGCAGTTTTCACAAAGGTTGATTTTTTCCCATGAAAACTATGCAGGTTTGGATTTTCTTTTCTTTAGTCCTTGCAGACATGGGGCAGAGCTGCTACTTGCTCTCCCTGTGCCCAGCCGCTCACAAGGCACCCAGGAGGGGATGGTGGGTTCTAGCCCTGGCCCGCCACCCCAGCAGAGCCTTGCAACAAGCCAGACGACCCCCCAACTCCATGAGGGCCTCTATTTTGCACATCCAGACTTCTCTCTTGTCAGAACTCCACCCAGCAGACCAGCCTATCACAGCCCGGCTCATCGAGTTCCACCCTGCAGCAGTCTTTTTTTAAATCCGGCTCAGGTATGCCAGGCCAGAGACTCACAGACATGAGGCAGAGCTGCTACTTGCTCTCCCTGTGCCCAGCCGCTCACAAGGTGCCCAGGAGGGATGGTGGGTTCTAGCCCTGGCCCACCACCCCAGCAGAGCCTTGCAACAAGCTTAGAGATGACTACAAGAATATGCTACCTGCACGGCAGAGCCTGGCAAGCTACCCGTGTTGTATTTGATATGCCAAATGCCAGTAACAATTATAGACCTCATTCCGGAATAGATTGAGGCTCTTTATGTTCCTGGAGCAAGCAGATGCCCTTGGGCTCTACTAGCATGAGACAGGACATATGGAGATGTTACTGGGGCCCGCTCGAGCAAATCGATGATGAACGGGAAGACAGTGACAGTGAAGACAGTCCTTGCATGCTTCTTTTTTTTTCTTTTAAAGAATATGTATTGATGACAAACCTCTATACCACATATGTAAACCTGGGGCCAGGAGGTGGGGTGAGGTGACCCGAGCAATCACCAAGTAACAGGCAGAGGCAGGCACAGTCCTGAGCAATCTCTCTCCCAGACACACCAGGCTCTGCTCTGGACCCTGCCTTGTGGCTGGCAGACACTTGGTGCCTGGGTGCTCTGGCCTGCCCCTGCTTCATCCCCTGCTCTGTGATCCTGGACATTCCCATGCGGGGGAGGGCTCTTGCCTTGCATGTAGCTTACCTGGGTCTGATCCCCAGCACCCTATAGGGTCCCCTTGGCCTGCCCCAGGAGTAATCCCTAAGACAAGAGCTAGGAAAAACCCTGACTTGACTATGTCAAGAATTTCTTTTCCTTCAAGTGTGGCTATATACATATTTTTCCTTTATATATATATATATATATATATATATATATATATATATATATATATATAAAAAAAATGGGTAGAGGGTGGGAGGGACTTTCTCTTCACACCTTTCATAAAACTATTCTACACTATCAGGTTTATGTTTTTAAGATTAAAATAAATAAGGAGGAGCAGATTGATGGACTTTCTCTATGTCCTCCACTTTCAGCAGAACCATCTGGAACATAGAGGAAATAAAACCCTACAGGAGGTCCTGTCACGTTTATGCAACTTATTCACAGAGAACTGGTGTCAGGGTTTTCCAATTAAAAAAAAGATAGAATATCTGTTGCATTATGTAAGAAGCTTACCTGGGACCAAGGTCAAGCAAATCTATGGACTTGGTCTTTAATTCTCCACCCTTTTCATATTCCAACATAATCCCTGCAGACAGAAACAAAGGTTAAAAAAAGAAAAGTCTTTTCTGGACATCTGACTATGTCAAGAATTTATTTTCCTTCATTCTCTAACGTTTCTGGTTTTCAACATAAAATACCTGCAGTGATACCAGATACCCCACCATGATTGGGTAGACCTCCAGTTTCCTGGTCTTTTCTCTAGCTCAAGACACACAGGTATGATTCAGCAATCAGAATCAGAACATGGATTAAGTAGATAGTGAGCAAACTTGGAAAATAATGTCACGAGATTCTTATTTCTAATATTTACATCTAATATGTTTTGTGACTTGTGGCCTGGAGGACCCCCAAAAATACATAGGTGACCAAAAAAAAAGCACTGCCAAAGCTTGTCTCTGTGGCTAAAGGACCAGAAAAGCATACACAGAACAAAAAGGGAATCCCAAATCCTGTTACACCACTTGGCTTCCTAGAGGCAATCTTCTGCTCAAGGCACATCAAGGCTGACCCTATTCCAGAGAGGAATCGAAAGAGCTATGCTTGGAATATCACGCCTCACTCAAGTGAGAGAAGGAATCCGGAATTCTGACCTCCGTCGCTATTCCAGAATCAGGGACGCTGTCTTGTTTGCCAAGGCATCGACAATCAGATGGGCTGGACATGTAATGCAATTTGGTGACAACCGCTGGACTAGAGCCGTTAGCTACTGGATCCCATGGGATGTCAAAAGATCACGTGGCCGCCCACCTACAAGATGGTCTGACTTCCTTGTAAAGACCCTGAAGGAACGGTTTGAGGCTCTTCATATTCCTGAATCAACCAGATGCCATTGGGCTACATTGACATGTGATAGGGTCCAATGGAAACATTACTGGCGCCCACTCGAGCAAATCAATGAATAACGGGATTCAAGTGTTCAAGTGTTCAAGTAACTTGTGGCCTGGAGGACCCCCCAAATACATAGGTGACCAAAAAAAAAAAGCACTGCCAAAGCTTGTCTCTGTGGCTAAAGGACCAGAAAAGCATCACACAGAACGAAAAGGGAATCCCAAATCCTGCTACACCACTTGGCTTCCTGGAGGCAGGCTTCCGCTCAGGGTACATCGAGGCTGACCCTATTCCCACTGCTCAGGCTGGTCTCCAGCAGTATTCTGACATGCTGGAACTTTCCAGTCTCTACTCCTTGGCTAGGGCTCTACAGACCAAGCAACTAGGCCCCATGTGTCCAGACCCCACTCCATCACTGGTTACTGGTGGACAGTGCCATCCACTGTAGAAGAGGCATCATAGAAGTCTTTGGATGTCCCCAACTCCATGCCAGCTACGCACCAGAGCCATGTCTCCCTGATTTCCAACCAGCACAGATAGAACCAGAGTCTGACCGTCACCTAATGAGAACAAGCCAACTGACAGTGTTCCTTCAACCCCTGCAGGTAACAACAGTAGCAGCTGAGTGGAAATCACAGCATGGGTCAAGCAAAGCAGACCCAAACTGCAAAGACTGTATTTGGCATCAAATAAATCCAAGTTTGACTTCCACCTCAACTTGAGTGATATATCCTTAAGAGGGAGGAAGGAGGAAAACATATGCTTCTTTATACTCCCAGGGAATCCTCTCCCAAATGAGCAGTGATGATTTATGCACAGAGGGCACCATAGACATTTGATTTGGCCGAATTCCAGTGCCAGCAACACTGGCCATGATGGAAACTTCCCCCTTCCTCTCTGCTTGCACTTCTTCACAATGGTGTATGCCTTTGTCTTCATGATGTTTTTCTTTTCTCTATTTTCTAGCAACATCTCAGTGACTTGATTATCTATCTTCTCTATATCTCTAAGTGTCTACCATAACATTAGAAATGCAGGGATGTTCAAGTGGTGCTTGTGGGAATCAAGGGCCAATGGGTGGACGACAGGGTGAGTACCCTGTAGTGCTTTAGGCAGTGGACCCTCCGTGTCTTCACAGCACCTGGTCTTTCAGAATCAATGCTATGACTTCACTGGTCTTTTGGAAAGAATCAATGGCATGACCTGCTCCCTTCTTCCTTAAATTGTCTTTGAGTGGTTTTTATATGCATTTTTTCTCAAACTTGTTACTTTTCATTCTCTTTTCCTGATCTTCTCGTCTGCCTGGTCTGTAAATTAGAGCACATATTCAGGGATTTTCTTCTCACTTCATACTTTCCCTCTATAAATGCACCCAAGCCCCTGGCTTATGTCACTACTAACATGGCTCCAGGGACCAAGTTTTACTCTTCAGCATAGACCTTTATTACTTCCAGACATGGTGAAGTCTTGCCTGTGGGTCTAACAAGCTTGGGACCTTCCCCTTTACTTCTCTCCAGGGTTTCTCTGAGTCCGACACCACCACTCACCCAGGTGCACGGCTGAAGAACAGGAAAATATTCACCTCAGCACAGTCTGGATGAACTTACTTGGCATACTTTGCACGTAACTGCTGAAGCAGTTCTTGTTAATGAAGTGTGGCATTTTAGAACAGAAAAAAAATCATACCAAAAGTTTTAATGCCCCATAGAACTGCCCAGAACACTACTACACATAGCAGGCAAAAGCAACCTGAATTAAAAGGATAGTTTTGCAGAGCTTTGTTTTGTATTTCTCCTCTAGAAGTAATTCTTCTATACGGAAGGAATTGAAATAGTAACTTAGAGAGTCAAAGAAGCAAATTTGCAGAGAGAAAGATAAAGGGTGAGTGTTGCAGGATACCTAAAAGCCTAAAAGCCTCTGCATCTGCCCTGGATTGCCTCCTGGAAATCACTTCATAGATAAGGGGGGTAGTTTAAATGAGGCAGTTTATCTGCCCATGTATTCTGTTCTGACTGGTATAAATATTCTCTCATGCTACCACAATCATCATGGGACTAGTTAGATCTTACCAGCATATTTGCCTGGCCATGTTGGATCTCTAAGCATTTAGACCAGAGAAAATGCTGTTTGCCTCCAAGCAAGCAAGCATGGCTCCCTGATAACTCAAAGACAAATAAAATACAAAACTACCGTGAAGTAGACAAGACTCTTGTGAAGGCTTGGAGAAATATTTAACTGGCATTAGTATTGGTCTTTGGTACAGAGACATGCCATCTCAGAAACCCCCTTCTCTACCCTATAAAGGCATTTCCAGGCAGATCTTGGCTCAAAGCATTAGCATATAATAGGCCTAGGTGAGGTGCAGGGAGGGATTACCTAAGGGCATTTGAACCTTTCTGCTTCCCATAATAGTGGGAGGTCTGAGTTGCAGGGGTATAAAACCAGACTGCTTCCTCTCTCTCTCTCTCTTTCTCTCTCTCTCTCTCTCTCTCTCTCTCGGCTCTCTCTTTGTGAGCTCACACTCTTCTTGGAAGACTTTGTCTCCTCTTTTCAGGGCCTTAACACGTGGTGGCCACCATGTTGGCCTACACGTGGCTGGGGTTTTAGCCGGGAATCCTAAAATCCTAAGCACAGATTTTTTTCTATTGCTGACTTGTATGCCTGAACCTGTGATAAGTAAAGCCTTTTAAAACTGCATCGGATTCCTGAGTCTTCATCCATTCCCTGCTGGCTTTGGAGGTAAAAGGGAACTCACTTCCCGGTACTCTAGGGAACCCAGCAGCGTCCCCAACAGGGGAGAAAGAGAAATAGAAAGAAGAAAAGAAAGAGAGAGAGAGAGAGAGAGAGAGAGAAAGGAAGGAAGGAAGGAAGGAAGGAAGGAAGGAAGGAAGGAAGGAAGGAAGGAAGGAAGGAAGGAAGGAAGGAAGGAAGGAAGGAAGGAAGGAAGGAAGGAAGGAAGGAAGGAAGGAAGGAAGGAAGGAAGGAAGGAAGGAAGGAAGGAAGGAAGGAAGGAAGGAAGGAAGGAAGGAAGGAAGGAAGGAAGGAAGGAAAGAAAGAAAGAAAGAAAGAAAGAAAGAAAGAAAGAAAGAAAGAAAGAAAGAAAGAAAGAAAGAAAGAAAGAAAGAAAGAAAGAAAGAAAGAAAGAAAGAAAGAAAGAAAGAAAGAAAGAAAGAAAGAAAGAAAGAAAGAAAGAAAGAAAGAAAAAAGGAAGAAATAGAAAAAGAAGAAAAGGATGAATGGAAAGATGGAAGGAATAAGGAAGGATTGATTAAGTAGAAAGTCATACAAATATTCTCATTTCCTTAGAGGGAAAATAGACATCTTTTTTATACCACATTAAACTTGTAGCAAAATATGGATAAAATAATATTAAAATCTTTTCCAAGATCCATTTATTCAACAAATGTTTTTAAGGATTAAAGGGGGTTACAAAATAAATAGGATACAAAAAGCTAAGATTGGTGCTGCAGTACACTGTTGCCCAGAGCCTCTGCATCTTGCCTGGAATTACCTCCTGCAGGTCACTTGTAGATAAGGGGTGGAAAACAGTTTGAATCTGTGACTTTATGTGGCAGTATACCTTACCATGAATTCTACGGTATACCATGTATTCTATGTGTTAGCTGGTATAAATATTTTCTCTTATGCTATTACAATCATCGTGGGACTAGATAGATATTACCAGTATATTTACTTGATCACATTTGATCTCTAAGTAATTAGACCAGAGAGTAATGCTATTTGCCTCCAAGCAAGCACGCATGGCTCTCTAATAAGTCTAAAGGCTAATATACAAAACAACTATGAAGTAAATATGAGAAACTTGTTAAGGCTTGGAGAAATATATACCTGGCTGTAGAATATCCATTGATATAGATACATGCCCTTCCTCAATTCTACCCTGCAGGGGCACTTCCAAGGAAGATCTTGGCTGGGGCAATATTACCATTTCAATGGGACTAGGTGAGGTCCTGAGAGAAGTTATCTGAGGAGGATTTACCCTAACTGCTTTCCACTGAGTGGGTGGTCTGTGCTGAAAAGTTATAAAAGCTGTACCCTGTTTTGCCTTTTCTCCTCTCTGCCTCTGCTCTCCTCTTCCCTGTTGGGCCTTGGCATGTGGTAGCAGCATCTTGGCTGAGGATTCTAAACCTACATGTGGCCAGATCCCAGTCCAGAACCTAAAGTCTGGGCTTTTCCTGTTACTAAATTGTATACCAGAACAAGTGTGAGCAAAGACTTTTGAAACATTGATGGATTCTCATGCCTTTCTGTCCACTGGCTGCCAATCCCCTAGGGCAGAAGGGGATCCTTATACCCTGCTCCCAGATTTTGTCAAGGCACCCAGTGTACCCTGACAGATTGGAAGAAAATAAAAAGTGAAATTAGAGCAGTGGCCCAAGGAACTGAGCACAAGTTTCACATACAGAAGACCAGGCTTTGATTTCCAGCATCACATGGTTCACCAAACACCATCAAGAGTGACCCTTAGTATTAATATAAGAGTACCACTGAATATAACACAAAACAATAACAACAAAGGCTCTATTGGACTGGGAAGATGCTTCAAAGGGTTGGAGTCGATGCTTCACATGTAGGTGACCCAGGTTCAATCCCCTTGAACTACTGGAAGTGGCAGAAAACATATAAGCAAAATAAAATAAAAATAATAGAAAAACTTAAGAGGGGCTCATGCAATTAAGGAGACAATAGCTGTCGGGGGTCCCCGACAGTGCAGGGAAGCGAGTTCCCTTCTACCTCCGAAGACGGTGGGGAATGGATGAAAACTCAGGAATCCGATGCAGTTTTTAAAGAGCTTTACTATCACAGGTTCCCATATACAACCCAAGAGCAGAGAAAACCTCCAGACTCTGGGTTCCCAGCTAGGCCCCAGCCACGTGTAGGCCAAGAGGCTGCTACCACGTATTGAGGCCCAACAGAGAATGGAGAGGACAGAGAAGTAAACACCAAGGGAAGCCAAAATGGCAAAAGGGAAAAAGAGAGGGCCTTCTTTCTTCTTGCAGCTTATTTTGTAGCTAGAAATCCGCCCAAACTCCCCAGCCCGGCCCATTCTGGAGATGGAAACAGGAAAATAGCTCTATAGAAATGTAGCAACTTCAGGAGATCTTCTGGCTGTTTACAAGGACCCAGAGCCAATTCAAAGCCTCCTAGCAGAGCTGGGAGGAGCTAAAAGCTAAATGTAACTTCCCTGGCAGGAAGGGTCAAATGTCCTCAGGTAATTTCTCCCAGCACCTCACCTAATGTCTTGAGCCAAGATCTGCCTGGAAATGCCTTTATAAGGTAGAGAAGGGGTTTCTGAGATGGCATGTCTCTGTACCAAAGACTATACTAATGCCAGTTAAATATTTCTCCAAGCCTTCACAAGAGTCTCGTCTACTTCACAGTAGTTTTGTATTTTAGTTGCCTTTGAGTTATCAGGGAGTCATGCTTGCTTGCTTGGAGGCAAACAGCATTTCTCTCTGGTCTAATTACTTAGGGATCCAACATGGCCAGGCAAATATGCTGGTAAGATCTAGCTAGTCCCACGATGGTTGTGGTAGCATGAGAGAATATTTATACCAGCCAGTACAGAATACATGGTCAGATAAACTGCGATATTTAAACTACCCCCTATCAACAAAGTGATCTGCAGGAGGCAATCCAGGGCAGATGCAGAGGCTTTTAGGCTTTTAGGTGTCCTGCAACAAATAGCACGTCTAATTGTATTAAACATCTCAATATAAAATAAGCAAGAAAAATGTAAGATACAGCTTTACTACTAGACAGAAAATAAAATTAACACATTTCTGGGTGAGGCAACTCAACATTTTGAAGGTGTCAAATTAATCTGTTTTTAAAGTAACTAGAAATAATTTTAGATTTTGGATTTTGAAGTTATTCCAAATGAAACTATAATAGACTATAAAGTAGAATATAAAGAAAAAGATTGAAAATATGGTCATTATAAAGCCATGCCCACATATAGTAACTTTAAAATAAAGTAAAAGTAGGGTTACTCATAAATGATGCTATAATGTGTTAATTTGGAAGGAAAATAATAAAATTTTACATACAATGTAAAAGCATATTTTAGGTTGTCGATTGAAGATTTTTATGCTAAAATGAAATAAGAAATTCTCCAGATAATGGACAATATTTGCTTCATAGTGATTGCATTTGTATTTTGAAGAATTTTTAAGTTGGGCTTTTAAGGATTTAAAGGCTATTTTTTAAGAGTAAAATAGCTTTAAATATATTTGCCTGAAATAACCTTTGAGGTTCAACACAGTAAAATGTAGTACAAAGTTAAAGGAAATAGATAATCAGAAAATCAAAACAAACAAAAAAAAACCCCTATAAATACAAAGCTTGGGATGGAAAAAGTGCAGGTGGAAATGCACTACTTGCCTTGCCTGTAACCCACCAGGGTCCAATCCCCAACACCACACATGCTCTCTGAGTTCAGAGCTAGGAGTAAACCCTTAATGCAATCAGTCCCACCCAAAAATAAATAAATAAATAAATAAGTAAATAAATAAATAAATAAATACAAAGCTGAAGTAAATTAATATAAATAACTCTAAAAAGTGATTTTTAAGGCAATGAACAAAGACCTCAATTTACAAAAGCAGAAAAAAATTACAATACTGATAGCCTGGTAGATATACAGTCAATTAGATGGGAAAGAAGCATAGAAGCCCAATAACCAAAACAATAGCACAAAAGGGTCAACTAGCGACAAGCAGCTCAATACATCCTCAGACAATAAACTTCATAATACCATTGTGATATATATATATATATAGTACAATTTTCGCAATTTTTCTGAACCATGTTTTGATATTTTTGATAAATTTTTTATAATTCCCTTTGCCATTTGGTTACAAAATACAGTATGAAATAAATTATTTTGTGCCTGGTAAGGGTGTAGGTTTGGTGGGGCACAATGGAACTATAAAACAGTTTACTTTTGTTTTGGCTTTCTTTGGGTCACACCTGGCAATGCTAAGGTGTTCTTCCTGGCTCTGCACTCAGAAATTACTCCTGGCGGTGCTCAGGGGACCATATGGGATGCCAGGGATCAAACCCAGGCCAGCATGGGCCGACCACCTGCAAGGCAAATGCCCCAGCCGCTGGACTATCGCTCCGGCCCCAGTTTAAACTGTTTAAAAGTCCATGGAGGGACGATCACACTGGTGGTGGAATTGGTGTGAGAAGAGTGAATGACTGAAACAACTGTATTATGAAACTCTTTGTACAACAAACGTTTGCATAAATGAAATGAAAAGAAGAAATTTGCTCCTACTTTATAAACAAGAAATGTTGAATACAATAATGAATATAATTTTTACTCATGAAATTAATAAAGGTTACAGCACTGGTAATACTCAGCATTTCAATTGTTGCTAGTGAATGAGGTAGGAGGTTCATAGGGCCACCCTATCTTAGTGGGTGGAAGGAAATCTAAGCTATTCTGTGTAATTTTCTAAATTTGGTGACAGTTAAGTATTGCTTCTACAATAAAATAAAAGCAAGAGATAAATAAAAACATGGAGGAAAATGAAGAGAAATGATGGGATCAAAGTTATTAGGATAAAAATGTATGAAAGTCAAGATGCCCAAAAGTTTTTTGTGACATATTTGGGCATGTTCAGTGCTTCCATCAGCTCAAGACACTGTCATCATAAATAGTGGGATGGTTGCCACGTTTGGATTTTATACATGAGTACTCCATGTACACTATTATTGAGTAAAGGAGATCTTCAAGAATCTCTGAATATAGAAATGATATAAAAAGTGGGCAATAAAAATCAGGATCCAAAACACAGAGAAAGTTTGGAAAGAATGTTTGACAATAGCACAAAACATAATCTACTATTCTAAGATTTCTGATATGTATTTTTTTAAAAGTTTTTCTCTAAGATTCTGCTTTCTTTACTCACAACTGTCTAAATTATTCACAACTGCCTAGAGTTTAATTCAGGGAAAATGTTTAAAAGCCCATAAACCCAACAGTATGAACTGGATTCCAACTAAAATGGCTGTAGAAAAAAATGTAAGATTTAGAACATGTACTTCAGGCTGCTTTCTTGTGACAGGACATTTGTGGTAATCCATCCCTCTCCCTCCCATCACTTCCTCACTGAGCCCCAATATTACTTGCAAAAGCCTTGATGTGTGAGAGAAGAAAACAAATGTGATCTCTCCAAGAAATACCTGTGGCTCCCACAGTGCCTTTCATGCTCAAAATTCCCCTGCTAGAAACTATTGCACAAGACCCAAATCCCAAAACACTCAGATAAGAAACTTCTGCCCGAAACATTTTGTAATATACCAAATGCTTCCAAAATTCTGAATACCAGATAGTAACTTTATATATACATAAATTCATATTTCTCCTCTTGGTCACATTAAATCAGCACAAATCTTTAAAGTGTCCAGAACATTAACTTGTATGCTGCTTTTTAAACAATAATAATTAATGCCTATAATGTTAATGAATGCTTCTCCTGGCCAAAGATCTAGGGGTTGGTACATGATAAAAAAAATACAGAAACTATCATAACTGAATCATCTGAGAAGCATGCATTCAACACCTACACTTTGCAATTTGAAGAGTATATGAATAAATGAATATAACCACGATTTAAAAAAGGTAATACTCTATGTCCAATCAGCTTTATTACTACTAAGTTGGTCATACAAGTCTTAAGGAATTTAGATTAGGAAGAAGTCAGTGGATGCCAAAAGGAGAATGTGTTCAGCATATATTTTGTTCAAAAGAAAGTAGGTGAACTGAAATAAGGGAATTACAAAGTGAAACAAAATTACTTTATATTGAAAGAAATAAAAGTGACAAAGGCATTATTCAGTGGTGAGTGATTATATTTTTTTCCTCTTTGACAATGTTATTGCAACACCCACCTGCTTATTCAGTAATACCTGTGAAGGCTGTATACTAGAAGACTCGCCAAAGATTGGAATTTCAAAATTAAGCATCTAATCTGCTAAGCAATATGATCTCATGCAACAACCATTATGGTAAGAGCTACAAATAGTATGTATGAATCCTTACAGGATTCTAAGACAGAAAAATCGAATTCTAGAATTTTGGGAGCCAGAGAGGACCCAAGAATGGACCTATCTAACCCATCGACATTTCACAAAATGTCCTAGGCACTTTCTGCGTGATAAATTGATAGGTATTAGTCTCAATAAAATCATTTATTCAAAAATATGCGAGTTTATCCTTCTCCATCTGTGTCCCTGCCTGCGTCACCAGAGATAAAGTAGTAGACTCAGTAAGCAAAGGCCCTGTCCTCCTGGAGGTCTCATTATGGTAGGGGGAAACTGGGCAAGGGAAATAAAACACTTAAAGTATAGGGTTTGGAGGTAAACGGAGAAAAAGACGAAGCAGAAAGGAAATTGTAAACTCTACAAAGGTGTTCATGTTAGGTTTTACTTTATCCTCATGGTTCACTTTTCAGGAAAGCATTCAAATAAAAGGAGTCAAGTGCTAGCGATTCAGATGTCAGAGGAAGATTATTCCCAGCAAACAGTAACTATAGAGACCTGGAGTGGGGCCATACCTGGTCCATCCCAGAAACACCAAGAAAAGTGGTGTTGTTGGATGCAGGATCAAGAAGCAAAAATCAAAGATAGGTTTGGGAGGGTAGATCCTTCCTCTTTCACCTTAAATGAAAAGAAAGGACATTTCAAACTCAAGCATAAATGTGACACAACCACATTTATGTTATAATAGAGATTTGTTGGAAACTGACTGAAGCAAGAAAGGGCTGGAGGTGTTGGTGGTGCAGCCAGTGCCAGCCATGGTTGGATAAACGCTGTGGAATTCTGGATATGTCTTGAAGGTGAGATGAGTAAATCTGTTCCGAGAACAAATGGCGAGTGCATAAGAGAGGAGAGAGAGCCCCACAAAGTAATGAGAATATAGCGCCCCCACGGCAGAGCCTGGCAAGCTGTCCGATGCATGTTTGATATGCCAAAACCAGTAACAGAAATGTTTATTGGAAATGTTACTGGCGCCCGCTCGAGCAAATCGATGAATAACGGGGTTCAAGAGATCAAGTGATCAAGTGATAAGAGAGGAGAAAAGAATGAACCCAAGTTTTCCATACAGAGGATGAAGACAACCACCGACTGAGCTAATGACGGAGTCAGGTTGGGTATCGAATGAAGGACCAGGTGGGCAGGTAGATGCACAGACTACTAAAGTTGGCCTTTCATCTTTCAGAGACGAGTTCACCTGAAGAGTGGATTTGGCTGGGAAATAGAAGTCCTAATGAAATTCTGGCACACCCAAGTATGGGGTCACCAGAAAGTAGAGAAAAAAAAATCACCGAGAGGGGATATGAAGGAGTGAAAAAATAGATAATGTGTGTCCTGGAAGATCAAAGAAGGCAAAGTGGTCAGTAGCGTGAGTGCTGCTATCAGGTTATGCAGGGAGTGGAGAACTGGTGGGCATCCCATGACTGGGCCAAATGAGAATTTATCGGGGTTCTGGAAATGGGAAGTTTGTATGGAGCAGTGGGGATGAAAACACGGTCAGAGAGAGTTCGAGATGGAAGAGCAGACAGTGAGGTTTTCTTTCCAGGGAGTTTACTCTGAGAGATTCATGGAACCATTCATGCTGCTGTTACCATCTGGCCCACATCCAGACAGATCGAATAAACTCACCCATGTTATTGTTTTCTCAGATCAGTGTCGGTTATTCTGGTCCTAGAGCTTGGGTTTCTAACCTGATAAAGGACGAAAGTGACACCAAGATGCCCATTTGACAGCTGACCTCAGTTATCCTCTGTGAAGCCAAGGTCAAGCTGGCTTTTTCTCAAGAAGTTTTCAAGAGAGCAATTACATATTTTAATGAAAATTTCCATCTCTACTATATCTCTTTTAGAATTTGAATTCTAAAAGGAGAGAAAAAGTGTGCCTTCAACTAAAAAATGTTAGTTTCCTAATGAAAAGGTCTAGATCCATATTTGTAGGAGGGCAGAAGCAGTTTTCTTCACATTTTAAATGTTTACTCACCACGGATGCCACAACTGTATCAGCTTCATTATAAGACCCTCTCCTCTGCCTACATCATCACTCAATCAGCACCGAAGGTTTCTGCACCCCAAGATCTCCTAGGAATAAATAAATCACTGGACAAAATAATGATCTCTGTGCTCACAAGCTTTTTATTTGGGGGATGAGGCAGGCATTTGCAATGTCAATCATAGAATCTCAGGTGGTAATAAATGCCATAAAGAGCCCCCCGCCCCCAGAGGGAAAGAGTACTGCATGGGAAGGCAGCGCCAGGGACAGGGAACAGTGAGCCAAGGGACCTTTCTTAATTCTCCAAAGACAAACCACAGAGTGTCAAGTGGACTGAGAGGAAGCAGAGAAGTAGGTTCCAGAAGTCAGAAGGTCCAAATCTGCAGGTTGTGGTCTTATTCCAAAGATGATCAGTGGGGCAAGAGCACAGTGCGGAGGGTATTTGCCATTCACACAGCGGACCCGGGTTCGATCCCTGGCATCCCATATGGTCCCCAAGCACTGCGGGAGTAATTCCTGAGCGAAGAGCCAGGAGTAACTCCTGAGCATTTCCAGGTGTGACCCAAAAAGCAAAAAATAAATAAATAAGAAGATAAGTAAATAAATAAATCCAATCAGTGTGATCCCGATCTGGAGCACTGCTGTTGGCACTCACACTTCTCATGTGAAAACAGCGTCTCTGAGTCACACTGCAGACATGTCACCATGTGACAACACCCTGACACAGACTCAGATAGAACCTCCACAGGATTCTCTCCATGAGTTCCCTTTAGCTGTCCTGGGGCTTGTTTATTCAAAATAACCCCTCAGCGTTCAGTGTGTGTGCATGCACATACACGCACACACACACATACATACACACACATGCAAACAAAGTGACACACTCCCCAACAATTTTATAAGTTCTTTCTCTCCTGCTCTCTTACCTGGAAGAAAGAACTTCTCTTTCACTGATTCAGAGCCCTCAACCTCTACCCATTCACCCCATCGGTGGCCTACATGTATGTAGCAAGCCTCATGAATTTACTTCCTTTCTGTAAGCTAGTAGAGAGTGTGGCTTCAATTAAAATGGGGTTAAGATTTCTACCTCCCCAAAGTGGAAACCTAGATGCTGAATTACCTGTGACCCTGAGGGTTGACTTTTGCCTCCTAATTCAATGCCAGATGTGATATTCTTACACCAGCTATGGGGTCCCCAACAGAAAGAAGAATGTAGGGAATGAAGGTGAAAATCAAGAATCTATTCTAATTCAATGTCATCTGTGTATATTCTTAGACCATCTAGGGACTCCCCAACAGAAGAATGTAGGAAATTTAGGTTAAAACCAAGAATCTAGTCAACGAATTGTTGAAGGAACCCAGTAAACACAGAAATAGAAGGGAATGTGGTATTTGTGGAGAGAAGATAAGGTTTGGGAGAGAGTGGGTTCCACACAGAAATCTATGTCAAGAAACTTATGTCAAGGAAGTTGATAGAATCTGATGGCTGCCTGGAACACTTTGTAAGTGGTACCCATAGAATTTGTGTGTGTGTGTGTGGTGTGTGTTTGTGTGTGTGTGTGTGTGTGTAGCAAAAGTAGTTTTGTTGAAACTTATTTAGAAGGGTGTGTGGAGAGAGGAATGTGTACTCCAGTGAGACCATAGGCTTTTCCCAAGTGGGAACCGGGAAGCAAAGAAACAGACAAGCAAGATCAATCCATGTTCAGGGAGAACGCGGGCTTGAAGAATGAGCCTCTCACAGAGTTCGTGATGAGCTGCAGAGAGACAGAGACAGACAGAGCAACCACCAGAGAGAAACAGAGGCCGGTCCAGGTTTCTGTCACAAAGTGGAGACGCCATTCGTTGGGAAACCTGAGGTTCCCTGTCTCAGCGCTGGCGGCGAAGCAGCTGGACGTTTTCCTGGGGCTTGTGAGGCCTCCATCTTAAGTCCTTCAAGTCTACCTCACATCAAGATTTCCTGAACCAAACCCACCCAGTGCAATCTCACCCTGCTTTAAAATTGTACCATGCTGCTTATCTAAGCTTTTCACTGGGTACCTGCTTCTCTGTGGAAAGCGTTCAGGACTTTCCATTTTCCTTTTTTTTTTTTTTTTTTTTTGGCTTGTTTTTGTTTGTTTCGTTTGAGGCCATACCTGGAGGTGCTCAAGGCTTACGCCTAGCTCTGCGCTCAGGTATCACCCCTGCTGGCTTGGCACACCATATGGAATGCTGGTTTGAAAACCCGGAAAGCCATGTGCAAAGCAACCTACCCACTACCTCTCCGCCTATTCTAATCGTTTAACTGGAATTCCGTATCAGAAAGTTTTGCCTTAAGAGCAAAACTGTCCCCGCAAAGGTGCTCACATGTCTACCAAAGCCCCAGAAGCCGGTGGGTTTATTTCATAACCTAACTCAGTGGCACGAAGCAATTCCATTAGATCCTCATGATACGGGTGTGCAAGTTCCCCAGCAGCCAGTTCTCCATCAACGTGTCCATCGCCTCATCCGCGGTCTGGACTCACCACCCAGGCGGGCCCGAGGCATGCCTTACCTTCTTTCCCTACTCAACAAAATTTCAGTTCATCATGCTAATGGCTTTTTTAAAATACAAATCAGTATAGGAAGTGGGGATTTCCAGACACCACCATCACTTCTCCAGAAAACACTGCCAAACGTTTAAAGACATCCAGAGTCATTGCAGGAAGGTTGCAGCAGCAGCAGCAGCAGCAGAATGGCAGGTGGCAGGGTAGGACGCGCCCGGAGGCCCCTCAGGGGACCCGCCGCCTTCCCCGCCCAACCCCCGCGCTCCCAGTGTCCCCTCGGTCCAGTCCAGGGTCCAACGAGAAGGGCGAGGTTCTCTCCAGTACCTGGCGGGTAATAACGGAGCAGAAGGCTCTTGAGCTTCATGGTTAGCCTCCGGGAGCTGGCGGCGCCGGGCCCGCTGCGTTCCCAGGGAAACGGCCAAACACCAGCGCGGGGCGCGCGCCTGCGCCGAGGCCCCCTGGGCTCCTGGAGCGCAGAACCAGCGGAACGCGCAGCCCGGCGGGGTGGGGGGTGCAGCCTGGCGGGGTGGGGGGTGCAGCCTGGCGGGGTGGGGGTGCAGCCCGGCGGGGTGGGGTGCAGCCCTCGACGCTGGCAGCCGGGGCTTATCCGGGGGGTCTCGACTCAGGGAGGCGTGGGTGAGGAGCTCGCCTTATCCCACTATGCTTGGGGGGTGCGACTGCCACCCAAGTCTGTGCCAGTGACGGGGGTTGGGGGTGCAGAAACAAGATCTCTCTCCCTCAGGCTCCGAGTGTACAAATAATGGAGCCAGAGCAGTAGGCCTGCGGGTAGAGCGTTTGCCTTGCACGGGCCGATGGGGTTCCATCTCCGGCATCCCATATGGTCCTGCAATTCCTAAGTGCAGAACCCGGAATAACCCCTGATCACCGCCTTGTAGCCCAAAACAGAAAAAAAAAAAATAGACATGATAAGTAAAAGAGCTAAAGTCAAGGACACATTAAGAATTCAACTGTGTTCAGAAGTTCTACCTAAATTAGAGTTAGCACGTGATTTTAATACACCTCTGTGAAGTACTGTAAAAATGGCACAAAACTGATGCTGTCTGAGGTACTCTGGGACTCTACACCCCATGAAGTCTCTAAGTCTTAATTCGCTTTGAGATGTAGCCAGATGGTTGAAGGCTGAATGAAACTGCTACACAATGCACACTCTCAGGTGCACGCACACATGAATTAGGTCTTTGTGCATTCTAACTAGCCTTCTGTGACCGACATGACAGTAAACTACAGATGAAGTCAGCGGCAACATGAAGGGACTGAAGAAACTGGATATTTCTACTCGGTTGTGTTTCGGATACTAAAATAATCTCGGCATAGACAGAAAGCTTGGGATGGGGGAGGGAACCCCAAAGAGGCCAAGTACCTCACCAAGTGATACAAACTTAAGACAAACACAAGTGAAGCCAGATAAATCTGGGGGACGGGAGATGCCAGGACCAGCCTGCTGGAATTTATGGGCAGGAGTAGAGGTTCGAATCCCCCAGACCTGGTGGATTCCCATCTGACCCCGCTCCTCCTGGGGAGAGTCACAGTTCAGAAGATCGTATTGCTAGTTTGGGACCCCCCAGTAAGAACAATGCTATTTTTTTCAACAGGGAGACAGTTTCAGAAAGAAGAGAGGGAACGTGAGAGGGTGACATAAGGCCTCAGGTGTACAGCCAGTTGACGGTGGGTGTCCCCAGCCTCTAGAGCAGACCGCTGTGTCAAGGCAGACACATGGTGACGGGCACATTTTTTTAAACTTATTTCACTGAGTATGCTACCTGCACGGCAGAGCCTGGCAAGCTACCCGTGTTGTATTTGATATGCCAAATACCAGTAACAATTATAGACCTCATTCCGGAATGGATTGAGGCTCTTTTATGTTCCTGGAGCAAGCAGATGCCCTTGGGCTCTACTAGCATGAGACAGGACATATGGAGATGTTACTGGGGCCCGCTCGAGCAAATCGATGAACAACGGGAAGACAGTGATACAGTGATACAGTGATTTCATTGAGTCACAGTGCAATACAGTTTGAAGGTTGTTCATGACTGGGTTCCAACACCCATCCCTCCACCAGTGCACATTTCCCACCACCAATGTGCCCCTTCACCCTCCTGCCATACCCCCTCTCTATTCCCGAACCTGTCTTTATGGCAGGCACTTCCCCCCCACCTCTCTCTGCAACCCCCACTGGGCATTATGGTTTGCAATACGAATACTAAGAGATTACCATGTTTGTTCCTTTACCTATTCTGCATGCATTTCTTATACAATGGTCATTTACTGCTGTCTTTGTCATAGTGGTCAATTCCCTATCCAGTTGCCTTTTCCCCAAAAGGTTGAAGCTAGTTTCTAAGCATGGACCAAACCTTCTGGCCCTTGTTTCTACTGTCCTTGGATATTGGGTTCACTTTTTTTACACCCCACAAATGAGTGTATCATTCTGTGTCTGTCCCTCTCCTTCTGACCCATTTCACTCAGCATTTATAAGCATCCATTTATAAGAATTTTTCATGACTTCATCTTTCGTAACAGCTGCGTAGTATTCCATTGTGTAGATATACCATAGTTCCTTTAACGAGTGACCTGTTCTCGGGCACTCGGGTTGCCTCCAGATTCTGGTTGGTCAGCCATTTTTTGCCTTCTTTTCATGTCTACCTTCCCTCCAACTGACTGACTGCAGTCACGTTTTATAATGCCTGAGACTGGAAAACTAACAGGAGCAAGGGTCACAAATCAAATCATTCATTGCTTATGTATTGCAGACCTAGGCACGTTCTATGTATAAGAACTATTAGGAGGCAAAAATATATCATGGAAGTTATTAATAGAAAACAATCAATCTTTAGCTGGCAGAGATAGCACAGCAGGTAAGGTGCTTACCTTGTGTGTAGCTGACCAGGTTCAAACTCTGGTACTGCATATGGTCTCATGAGTCCCCTCAGGAGTGATCCGTGAGCACAGAGCCAGGAATCAGTCTTAAGCACCATTGACAAGTGTAGCTCAAAAACAAAAAAAAAATCAACCTCTAATTGGGTTTGAAAAGATTGAATTGGTGTGGAAGACACATATCTCTAGGTGCCACCACATTTAAATTCATTGATGGATTACTATTCTAACATGCAGGTGCCACTAAGAGGGCTAATAAACAAAAGCTTTGCCACTTGTAGCTCCTTAAAGCCTAGTCATAGCATCTGTAAACCATGTCCTCTGGAGGAGCATAATCCTCTGGGTTAAGTTTCCTTAGAGGAATGATATGAATGATGAGCATGTAACTAATGACGTGTCTTGTTTACAAACATCTTAAGTATCTGGAGTGTGGTGATAATATTTTTTAACATTTATTATCTTAAATTGTTTATTTTTAAGAATGGGAAAAGGTGTATGCATTCTCTTCCCATTTTGATTGATAGCGAAGGTCAACAATTCCTTTGACAATCATATGATTGCAATTTGGAGTCTGGGTGTGACACTTTACAACAGGTGTGCCTTCCCTATCATGCTAATTAAGTATAAGTATTAACATTAACTTGCATTCCTGCAGACATAAACTTTCTCTGTGGATACAAAGTTCTGAGTTTTAAATAAACCCCCTGCATGGATTTAGAATGGAGAGATCATTCTATATTAAAAGCTGGACAGAGTCCAGAGAAGTGCTGAGACTTCTTACACTGGCAGACTGGGATAAATAGGGAGACATATTGCTCTGTCTACCTGGTAGGTAAGACAAAAACAAAAAAACAAGTAGTACTTTATTTGTTAAATCTGGTGTTACGAAATTATGGCTTCCAGCCAATGCTTGCAATTTGAGGGGAAGTTTTTAGCAATCTGTAGACTGTACATTAGTGAGCAGGGGGTCTAGGGGCCAAAGTGATAGCACAGCAGGGAGGGCGTTTGCCTTGCATGCAGCTGACCTGGGTGCAATCCCTGGCATCCCATATGGTTCTTGGAGCACCTCCAGGGAGTAATTCCTGAGTGCAGAGCCAAGAATTGCCTGAGTAATTGCTGGGCGTGACTCTGCCCCCCCCCACCACCAAAAAAAAAAAGAGAAAAAAAAAGAACAGGAATCTAGAGAAAATAAGCAAGGTATGAAAAGAGCGTGAGATCTAGAACATGAAGAGGAGACTGGGTTGGGGAATGTTTGGCACACAGTAGGGCCTTGATTAACAGTCGATGTTTGATGATCCAGAGAAATATAAAGGGAGTAGGGTACTTGCCTTTCAAGCAGTGGACACTGGTTTAATCCCAAACACCACATGGTCCCCAGGCCAGGTGCAGCCCTGGATGCCTTGAGTGGCCCAGGAACTTCTGGGCACTGCAGGGTCTGAGCAGTACTGCACCCTCTGGCCCTTGCTCTAAAAAGTGCTGGCCTGGTGAGGAGGAATCGCCGGTAGGACCCCTCTGGTTTCTGAGCACTGCTTGAGAGTAACATACACACCACAAATAGTTGATGCTTGAGAATTTAAAGATTCCATTTAGGAAAGAAAATGACTGATTATATGCGGCTAGAAGGTAGAGCTGAGATAGTCAAACACACACACATGCACACTTTATATATTAAAATGTAGGGCTACTTTATTTCTTCCATAAGTGCTGAGAACTTTCCAGCTTGGACAGTGTCCTAGTGGAGGCAATAGACCAGCTATGAAGATTATTGTCAAGCACATTGCTGTATTGAGGGCAGAGAAGATTGGAGAAGAGGTTTTGAATACCCCTTTGATTCTACAGAGCCATTCTGACATGCGCTATATGTCTGTGTGTAGTGATAAGAGAGTAAGGGTAGAAGAGGGGATAATGGTGACTCACAGTTGAAGGCATAAGTCCCAGTACGGGTCCTCCCATTACTGACTTTCAGGCCAGGCATTTGGCCTTCAGTCTTAGGTAACACATCTACAAAGCATTGCTTTTCATTCTGTTCAGCTATGGCATAGCACAGCGTGATTAACATTTGTACTTTTTGTCATTCTTTCCACTGATAAGCCTCCTACTTCATCCTTTTTCATGCTGTGCAGACAAGAAACACCTCCACAAAGTCAGGTCACCAACACGCATGATCTTGATCAAACGTGGTGGATGTGCGTTTCACATTGCCAAATCTGAAATGTTCCTTCTGGGTAGTTCTGTCTCAGGTTCACATCTGGAAGACTTCTTCTACTTGCATTGAGGTAAACTCAAGTGAGCCCAGTGATGTCGCAGTTATTGCATGTTTAAAATTATATTAGACCTCAACTCCTGCAAATGTCTTCCATTCCCCAGCCCCCTACCAGGTGTTGTGACCCCTGCTCCACCCAGAAAACTGCCCAGCCCCAGAGAAAAGGCCCCGGAACTTTCACCAATGGGGACAAGGCACACAGAGCCCCAGACCCTCCGCCGGACCAATTCTTCCCAGCTGCCGCAAATGCTTCCCACACCCCCTACCAGGTGTGTGTGACCCCTGCACCAGCTGTGAATCCACCCACCCATCTCCCAAAATTCAAAACTGTGAGGACACTATTGTGGCCACACAAGCTACTACTATTTCTCTTACATGAAGTACCAGTGAGCATTCATCCCCACATTCCTTGCTACCCACCCCAAACTCTTCAAGCAACCCAGACACCTACTAATTGTACTATCTAGAGACCCAAGAATACACATTTGCAACCTACAATAGTCGTAATGGTAAAGCAACACAGAATTCCATCAAGCTCAGTGTGTGAATTCACAAGCCCAGATGAGCCAAACAATAATGGTAAGCTATATAACCTCTCTGATAAGGGATTTCGGAAGGAATTGTTAAGGATGCATAAGGAACTCAAAGAAGCAATGGAATACAAAATCAAGAAAATACAAGACATGAGAGCAGAAATGAGGAAAATGCAGACCAAAATACAAGCAGAAATGACAGATATTAAAAATGTGGTAAGTGAAATAAAAACAAAACACTGAAAGACCACCATAGCAGAGTAACAACTGCTGAAGAAAGAATTAGTGATCTAGTGATCATCTCAAGATGAGGTCCAAAGATTCTCAAGACAACAGCAGAAGATGGAAAAAAGGCTCACAATGAAGAGACAACAAGAGATAATCAGGATGAAGCCAAAAGGAATAACATGGATCATTGGGGTCCCAGAAGGGCAAGAAGAAAACCCTGATGAAGAAGAAACTGTCAAAGCCATCATTGCTGAGAAGTTCCCAGTACTAAAGAATACTTGTTCCCAGATTCAGGAGGCCCGTAGGATACCACCAAAAAGAAACCCCAATAAGAGCGATAGCCCAGTGGGTAGGGCGTTTGCATTGCACTACGGCCAGCCCATGCGGGCCCGGGTTCGATTCCAAGCATTCCATATGGTCCCCCAAGCACCGCTGGGACTAATTCCTGAGTGCAGATCCAGGAGAAACCCCTGAGCATTGACGGGGTGTGACCCAAAGAGCAAAAAAAAAAAAAAAAAGAAAGAAAGAAAGAAACCCCAATAAGAATACTGCGAGGCACATCCTAATTAGAATAACAAAAACTATAGATAGAGATAGAATAATGAGGGCAGCAAGATCAAAGAAGGAAATCACATACAAAGAAGCATCCCTAAGATTTACAGCAGACTTCTCAGATGAAACACTCTGAGCCCAAAAACAATGATGGAATATTGTGAAAAGGCTCAAAAAACTGCAGGCCTCACCAAGAATTCTTTACCCAGTAGACTCATATTCAGACATGAAGGAAAGATACACAACTTCATGGATAAGCAACAACTCAGCAACTTCATAGATTCAAAACCAACTTTAAAAAGAAGGACTGAAAGGTCTACTGTAAAATAAGACAAACCCAAAACCACAACAAGTTTAAACAGAAAGATGGCACAAAATCTCATGCCTTCAAAAACATCGAAAAAATAGCTAAAAAGGACAAAGAACTTCTGGCTCTGGGCACATCTCTTCGACTCCACCATTCTCTCTGCATTAACTTACGCCTCAGAGACCTGGGCCCTATGAAAGCAGGATGAGAATGCTATTCGGGTCTCCCAAAGAGGAATCGAAAGAGCTATGCTTGGAATATCACGCCTCACTCAAGTGAAAGAAGGAATCTGGAGCTCCAACCTCCATCGCTGTTCCAGAGTCAGGGGCGCTGTCTCATTTGCCAAGGCATCGAAAATCAGATGGGCTGGACATGTAATGTGATTTGGAGATGACTGCTGGACTAGAGCCGTTACCAACTGGATCCCAAAAGATGTCAAAAGATCACGTGGCTGCCCACCTACAAGATGGTCAAACTTTTTCAAGACAGTGAAGGAACGTTTTGAGGCTCTTCATATTCCTGAAGCAACCAGCTGCCATTGGGCTACACTGGTGCTTGATAGGGTCCAATGGAAATGTTACTGGTGCTTGCTCGAGCAAATCGATGAATAACGGGATGTCAAGTAATCAAGTGATCAAGTGATGGCATTGGTTTAAAAACAGACCTGTGGACCTATGGAATAGAGTTGAGTATTCTGATACCCATCCTCAAACACAATCTCATTTAATCTTTGATAAAGTTGCAAAAAGTATAAAATGGGGCAAGAAAAGTCTCTTCAACAGTGGTGCTGGGAAAACTTAGCAGCTACATGCAAAAACAAATGAATTTGGACCTCTAACACCATGCGCAAAATCAGATCAAAATGGATTAAAGATCTCAATATCAGACTTGAATCCATAAAGCACGTCGAAGAAAACATAGGAAAAACCCTCCACATCATTGAAGCTAAAGGCATTTTAAAGATGAAACACCACTAACAAAGCAACTAGAAGCAAAGAAAAACATATGGGACTACATGAAACTTAAAAGGTTCTTCACCTCCAAAGACACAGTGAGCAAAATACAAAAGACAGTCAGTCTACAGAATGGGAAAGAATATTCACTACTATTTTCACTCTATTGACAGTAGGGGGCAGCAGTGCACATAATTTTATCTGAACAGAGACTTTTCCTGATCAAGATTTGAATCTAGAAGGGTTCTTGAAGCCCATCTTTTAATCACTTCCTGGATAAACAAAAATGACAAGTGGGGGCAGTTTCTAATTTATTTTTTTGTAATTTTGATTTATTCCTGATCACTTGATCACTTGATCATTTGAATCCGGTTATTCTCAAGCAGGCACCAGTAACATTTACATTGGACCCTATCATGTGCCAATGTAACCCAATGGCACCTGGTTGCTTCAGGAAAAGGAAGAGCCTCAAACCATTCCTTCAGGGTCTTGACGAAGAAGTCTGACCATCTTGTAGGTGAGCGGCCACGTGATCTTTTGACGTCCCTGAGATTTTATTTAAATACCTTTATGCCTGAAAAGGATATTTTTTAACTTTTTAATTTTACAATTACAAAGATATACAGTTAAAAAGTTCATATTTGGGTTTTGGTCATACAGTGTTCCAGCACCCGTCCCTCCACCAGTGCCCATCTCCCACCACCAATGTCCTCGGTTCCCTCCCCCTCCACCAGCCCTTCTCCATGGCAGGTTCTTTATTTCTTTCCCTTTCTCTCTCTTTCTCTTTTCCTTCCCTTCCAGATTATAGATTACAGAGCATACACGAAAGGGTTGTCATGTGTATCTTTTTGCCTCTATTTAATGCTCAGTTTTAGGTTGGCATTAGTACCCTCAACAATTGTTAGCACACTGTTCCATTTTCTGTCTTACCTAGTCTCTGACTCCCACACGTTTGTGATAATTTCCACCTTTTTTTTTTTTTATTCTCAATATATTTATTTTTATTTTTTTACAATTAAAAAGTTCATGTTTGGGTTTTGGTCATACAGTGTTTCAGCACCCGTCCCTCCACCAGTGCCCATCTCCCACCAACAACATCCCCGGTTCCCTCCCCCTTCCCCAGCCTTGCTCCATGGCAGGTTCTTTATTTCTTTGCCTATCTCTCTCTTTCTCTTTTCTTTCCCTTCTAGACTATGGATTACAGAACATACATTAAAAGGTTGTCATGTGAATCCTTTTGCCTCTATTTCATGCTCAGTTCTAGGTTGGCATTAGTACCCTCGACTATTATTAGCACCCTGTTCCATTTTCTGTCTTTCCTAAACTATGACTCCCCCACGTTTGTGATAATTTCCACCTTTGACAAGACCTCCCGATATATGCTTCACTTGACCTTGGATATTGGTATCATAATATGTACATATATATTTATGCCATGCAAATAAATGCAGTCATTCTGTATCTGTCTCTCTCTCCTTCTGGCTAATTTCGCTCAACATAATCTTCTCCATGTCCATCCACTTATAGGCAAATTTTATAACTTCATTTTTCCTAACAGCTGCATAGTATTCCATTGTGTAGATGTACCAAAGCTTCTTTATCCAGTCATTGATTTTCGGGCACTCTGGTTGCTTCCAGATTCTGGCTATTGTGAATAATGCTGCTATGAACATAAAAGTAGGGATGGTGTTTCCGCTGCGTATTTTTGGTTTCCCAGAGTAGATTCCCAGGAGTGGTATGGCTGGGTCAAATGGGAGTTCAATTTCTAGTCTTTGGAGGAAAGTCCATATTGTTTTCCAGAAAGGCTGTACCAGCCGGCATTCCCACCAACAATGGATGAGTGTCCCCTTTTCCCCACATCCACGCCAGCACTTGTTGTTCTTGCTCTTTTGAATATGTGCCAGTCTCTGTGGTGTAAAGTGGTATCTCATTGTTGTTTTGATTTGCATCTCTCTGATGATTAGTGATGATGAGCATTTTTTCATATGTTTTTTGGCCATTCGAATTTCTTCCTTGCTGAAGTTTCTGTTCATTTCTTCTCCCCATTTTTTGATGGGGTTGTTTGTTTTCTTCTTGTAAAGTTCTACCAGTGCGATAATTTCCACCTTTGACAAGATATATGTTTCACTTGACCTTGGATATTGGTATCATAATATGTATATATATATATATATTTATGTTATGCAAATAAATGCAGTCATTCTGTATCTGTCTCTCTCTCCTTCTGGCTAATTTCGCTCAACATAATCTTCTCCATGTCCATCCATTTATAGGCAAAATTTTATAACTTCATTTTCCCTGACAGGTGCATAGTATTCCTTTGTGTAGATGTACCAAAGCTTCTTTATCCAGTCATCGATTTTCAGGCACTCTGGTTGCTTCCAGATTCTGGCTATTGTGAATAATGCTGCTATGAACATAAAAGTAGGGATGGTGTTTCCGCTGCGTATTTTTGGTTTCCCAGAGTAGATTCCCAGGAGTGGTATGGCTGGGTCAAATGGGAGTTCAATTTCTAGTCTTTGGAGGAATGTCCATATTGTTTTTCAGAAAGGCAGTACCAGCCAGCAGCCCACCTACAATGGATGAGTGTCCCCTTTTCCCCACATCCACGCCAGCACTTGTTGTTCTTGCTCTTTTGAACATGTGCCAGTCTCTGTGGTGTAAAGTGGTATCTCATTGTTGTTTTGATTTGCATCTCTCTGTTGATTAGTGATGATGAGCATTTTTTCATATGTTTTTTGGCCATTCGAATTTCTTCCTTGCTGAAGTTTCTGTTCATTTCTTCTCCCCATTTTTTGATGGGGTTGTTTGTTTTCTTCTTGTAAAGTTCTACCAGTGCGATAATTTCCACCTTTGACAAGATATATGTTTCACTTGACCTTGGATATTGGTATTATAATATGTATATATATATACATATTTATGTTATGCAAATAAATGCAGTCATTCTGTATCTGTCTCTCTCCTTCTGGCTAATTTCGCTCAACATAATCTTCTCCATGTCCATCCATTTATAGGCAAATTTTATAACTTCATTTTCCCTGACAGGTGCATAGTATTCCTTTGTGTAGATGTACCAAAGCTTCTTTATCCAGTCATCGATTTTCAGGCACTCTGGTTGCTTCCAGATTCTGGCTATTGTGAATAATGCTGCTATGAACATAAAAGTAGGGATGGTGTTTCCGCTGCGTAATTTTGGTTTCCCAGAGTAGATTCCCAGGAGTGGTATGGCTGGGTCAAATGGGAGTTCAATTTCTAGTCTTTGGAGGAATGTCCATATTTTTTTTCAGAAAGGCAGTACCAGCCAGCAGCCCACCTACAATGGATGAGTGTCCCCTTTTCCCCACATCCACGCCAGCACTTGTTGTTCTTGCTCTTTTGAACATGTGCCAGTCTCTGTGGTGTAAAGTGGTATCTCATTGTTGTTTTGATTTGCATCTCTCTGTTGATTAGTGATGATGAGCATTTTTTCATATGTTTTTTGGCCATTCGAAGTTCTTCCTTGTTGAAGTTTCTGTTCATTTCTTCTCCCCATTTTTTGATGGGGTTGTTTGTTTTCTTCTTGCAAAGTTCTACCACTGCCCGGTTTTCCCAACACCACTTGTTGAAGAGGTTTTCCTTACTCCATTTTAAACTCGTTGCACCTTTATCAAATATTATATGATCATGTGTTTGAGGTTGGGTGTCAGGATACTCAATTCTATTCCATAGGTCCACAGGTCTGTTTTTTATTCCAATACCATGCTGTTTTAATTACTGCTGCCTTGTAGTACAGTTTGAAGTTGAGAAAGGTGATGCCTCCCATCTTCTTTTTTCCCGAGGATTGCTTTAGCTATCCTTGGGGGGTTTATGTTCCATACAAATTTCAGGAGTGCTTGGTCAATTTCTTTGAAGAATGTCATGGGTATCCTTATAGGGACTGCATTGAATCTGTACAGAGCTCTAGGGAGTATTACCATTTTGACAATGTTGATTTTCCCATCCATGAGCAGGGAATATGTTTCCATTTTCTTTTGTCCTCTTTTATCTCTTGGAGCAGTGTCTTGTTGTTTTCTTTGTACAGGTCCTTTACACACTTGGGTAAGTTGATTCCTAGGTATTTGATTGTCTGTGGCACAATTGTGAATGGAATTGTTTCCTTAATATCCCTTTCTTCTCTTTCGTTATTTGTATATAGGAAAGCCACTGACTTTTGGGTGTTGATTTTGTGTCCTGTCATTCTACTATATGCGCTCTATTGTTTCTAGGAGTTTTTTGGTAGAGAGTTTATGGTTCTCTAGGTATAATATCATGTCATCTGCAAATAATGATAGCTTGACTTCTTGCTTGCCTATCTGGATGCTCTTGATGTCCTTTTTCTTCTCTGATTGCTATGGCAAGTACTTCCAGTACTATATTGAATAAAAGAGGTGAGAGTGAGCAACCTTGTCTTGCCCCCTGATTTCAGGGGGAAGGCTTTCAACTTTTCCCCCATTGAGAATGATGCTAGTTGTTGGCTTTTTGGTAGATGGCTGTAACTATCTTGTGGAAAGTCCCTCCAATTCCCATTTTCTGGAGGGGAAATCATGAACGGGTGCTGGATCTTGTCAAATGCTTTCTCTGTGGCTATTGACTTGATCATATGGTTTTTATTTTTTCTTTTATTGAATTATGAATTATGTTGATTGACTTGCGAATGTTGAACCATCCTTGCATTCCCGGGATGAATCCTACTTGGTCATGATGTATAATCTTCTTGATGAGTCTTTGGATTCTGTTTTCTAGTATTTTGTTGAAGATCTTAGCATCCGTGTTCATCAGGAATATTGGTCTGTAGTTTTCTTTCTTTGTGTTTTGTCTCCCTGCTTTGGGTATCAGGGGTGATATGTGCCTCATAGAAGCTGTTTGGGAGTGTTTCTGTTTCTTCTATTTCCTGGAAGAGCTTGAAAAGGACTGGCAGTAGGTCCTCCTTAAAGGTTTGGTAGAGTTCACTCTGGA